>CM060702.1:150328508-150928508 GCA_030686995.1 Artemisia argyi | reverse complement strand
GAGAGGAAGCGTAAGGACATCAGTCATGCAAGGTATTTGATACACCCGAGAATGGATAAGACATATTATTACCTTAGCAAGTGATGTATGGAGGAGTGGGTATGAAGGAGAATACCGATACGTTAGCAAGTGTTTGAAATGCTTGAAGGTAAAGGTTGTAGTCAACGACTATTAGGGTGTTGCAACAGCCAGAGGTACCTGGAGATTTCATTAAGGAGGAATTGGCGAGACTTTTCGCTCAGTGAGTAGATAAAGAACCATGGGGTGTCGCGTTGATCATCAAGATACATGATGAAATACTTACTTCACGAGGGTGGTAAACGTGTTATAGAGACTTGAGAACGCGTATGTAGATGAGTACGACTTGTCATTCTCTAATGAGTGAACTAAGTGAGCATACAAATCAGGCATTGGATATTGACCTGAGAGCATGGATGTGTTTGATTTTGGAGGAAGCCGGGGTATACCTTTACCCTTAGCTGAGTTCTCCTATATCAACAGTTATCATTCTAGTATTAAGTATGTGTCGTGTGAAAATTTTATGGGAGGTAATGTAGGTCACCTGTTTTGTGGGCAAAGGTTGGAACAAGCCAACTAATTGGTCCTGAACTGGTACAAGAGACTACGGATATGGTCTTTCGGATTAAGGAAATACTTAAGGCAACAAGAGATCGCCAAAAGAGAGTTATGCGTATAACCGCCGTAAGTCTTTAGAGTTTGGTGTTGGTGATTTTGTGATGCTGAAAGAGTTTCCTTGGAAAGGTGTTATGCGTTTCGGTAAGAAATTCAAGTTAGCACCGAGACGTGTTGGATCGCTTGAAATTTCAGAAAGGATTGAATTTGTGGCATACCGGTTGAAGTTAGCTGAGGAATTGAGTGGTGTACATGATATGTTTCATGAATCTAATTGAAAGAAGTGTTTGGTGGATACTAGTCTGCATGTGCCATTAAATGAGATTAAGGTTGACAAGACTCTCCGTTTTGTCGAGGAACCTGTTGAGATTATGGACCAAGTGGTCGAAAGTGTAAAGTGTGCTGAGATAGTGTTGGTAAAGGTATGGTGGGATTCTAAACGTGGTCCTGAGTTTACTTGGGAACGTGAGGATCAGATGATATATAAGTACCCAAATTTGTTTGAGGATTTGGTTGGTGAAGTAGATCATTTGTAGTTGGATTTTAGATCGTGGAAGTTCGATGCGGGGTATTCATAAATGTTTGTTTGATGGGTATTTGTTATTTGTGAGTTCGTCTTGCGGTTACCATTTGGTTTTTCATTTGGTTCGGGGGTATCGTACCTACCTGTGAGAAGTCATTTTGATCATTGTGTTATTGATCGGGGAGTGTATCTATTTGCGTGTATCGTTAGAGTGACGGAATGTTTTTCTATCGTGTGAATTCGAGTATTTAGTCGGTTCACATTTTTGTGATTCTTTCTTTGTGATTTTATGGAGTGGTATTATTCTGATTGAATATCCATAAATTTTCTTTTGCTGTCGTGAGTGGTGACTAGAGTAGTTGAAATCTCGGGACGCGATTTCCCTAAGTGGGGGATGATGTAACAACCGTGGTTTTGGCAGGTCAGTTTGACTGATAGACTTGACTCGGTTGACGTTTGTTTGGGGTGTTTTAGGTGTTCGAAGGGATATAGGTGAGTTTTAGCACTAAATCCCTTTGCGTAAATGGTTTTATTGTGATTTGGAAAGCTTGTAATTTGAGAAAGTTCATTTTGGTCACCTTTGTGGTGTAGAAATGACTTGTGTAGTTTTGGTGTTTTTGTGTTTTTGCGTATTGAGTCTTCGTTCAAGTGTTTGAGAGTTAGCGGGTTACGAGGAGTTTGTTTTTATGTGTTATGTTTCAAAAGAGTGTGGAATTCTATTTTTGGAAACTTTGTTTTGAAAATGATAATTTTTTTCGGTTGTCGTAAAAGTTAAGGTTATCGCGAAAGACGTTATGTTTTGTTTTGGGAGTTTATAAAATTTGAAAAGTATAAGGTTTTGATTGTAATAATTAATTTAATAAAAAAAATAAAAAGATATATATATATATATATATATATATATATATATATATATATATATATATATATATATATATAAATCGGCCATAGAGAAAAACAAGGGAAAAGGAAACAAAATTTGAGCCCAAATACAATTCCTAGCAATAAGGAGTCCTAGTCCAACCCAAATAAGCCCAACCCTTACCCTTATATACCAATACCAATGACCCTATGCCCTCTTTTACTGCATATTTTGAGCCGATCAAGGGAGCGGAGAAGGAGAAAAATTTAGGGTTTTGCTTTTGAAGCTAAAATCTAGTTCAAGGTATAATTCTAACACTAGTTTTCATATAATTACCTAGTTATTACTTCAATTCATGTAATAATTGATATGATGGATCTAGGGTTTGTAAGTTTCTGTAAATTAATTAATTAAAACATGTTGGGATCAATTAATGATAATGTTCTAATGATTGGTGAAGAGAATTGAGCGTAAAACATGCTAGTTATTGTGTTAAGGTTTGCACACAAAACTATGGTTGTAAAGATGTGAGTGTAAATAACAGATGGTGAAGAGTTAGGTCACGAATTTTTGGTCCAAATTGAAGTTTAATGAAAGAGATTTCCAAAAAGTCCAGCAACGATTGATTTCAAGGTCGGGAAGTTGGTCTTTTGATTTTTCTTTGTTAAGGTGTCAAAGCTGTCAAACCGGGACAGAATTTGGGTAAAAGTTTGATAGTGAATTGTGGGTGTAAAAGTGGTATTTAGACTAGCCCTTCTGGAATAGTTAAGTTTTAGGTTATCTTAGACTACCAAGAAAAGGATTCAAGATAAAAAGTTGTAGAAGTATTTTATTCTAATTAAAACTTTTTGGTTTGCGTTCAGATCCGAATTTGGATAGTTGACAAGTTTGATTTTCATTTGAGTACTTGTGTGTGTTATTGGTCCATGGCCTTCTGGGATTAGCTTTTATGCTTATGAAAGACCATGGTGAATTTTTGTTGTGAGTTGTTGAGCTTTAATTGTTGTGATTTCTTGTGGGCGAATGTTCCTAAAAATTATGCGTTTTCTGATTTTAAAAGTGCAAGGGATTTAGTGAGTGCTAGGTTACGGTAATGGTTAATATGGTGTCTAGGAGATCCTTGGTGGGTCATATGAGTCTTAGACATCCATCATATGTGTATTACATGGGTTGTAGCTTTTAGCTTGACCATGTGCAATGTGGATTTATTTTGTGTGTTATAGATTGTGATTTGGTTTTGTGGAAGCTGCAAGGTTTGAGGTGAGTTCATAGTCCCATATTTTTACTTTCTTTTAAACTTGGGATGGGAATGATGCTTGTCTTAAATTATTTAAGTTACTGTGATTATGTGTGTGTCAAAATAGCTTGGACTTATAATGTTATCGTATATATGCTATGTGTGATGTAATCATTGTGTGCTTCATTTGGGGACCCATCTGATGTTCTGTGTGCTTCAATTGGGAGTATGCTTATCCTGTTGCTCGCGCATGCGACCCATTTGATGTTATGTGTGCTTCAATTAGGAGGATGCTTATCCTGTTGATCGCACATGCGACCTAATTGATGTTGGGATCGGGGGACACGAGCCGTCCTGTTGTTGCCTTTGTGTGTGGATATTTGTTTGCGAATGGATTGTAGCTTACATGATAACTTTAAATTATTTGTCCAGCTATGTTTTATAATCATAGTGAACTGGTTGCCTTGAGAGTGTATGTGTGTCTTAAACCTATGAATCTCACCAACATTATGTTGACGTTTTAAGCATCATTTTCATGTGAGCTTTCTAAGGATAACATAGAAGGATGTGTTTAGACGAGACCCTAGTTGCATTGGAAGTGGTTTATCATCTATGTTTGGATTTATGTATTGTTTTGGATTTTGTTTTGGTTATTTTATTTTGGGGTATTGTTACAACACTTTGTGTTTGTACTTTACTCTATTTTTGTGCATGTAGTTGTTCACTATATAGATACCAGGTGTTGTGATGATATCCATAAAGTTACACCCTCGCGTTTCCGCCTTGGCGAGGTGTGACAAAGGGTGTCCACTATCTTCAAGAAATCCCTGATATGTTGAATTGGGTCATCGGTATAAAGTCCACGAAACTTGCATACACTTTGGACAAGCCAAACATCGTTTGCACGCAAGACCTCATCGGTGTGTTCGTTTGGGAAAACAGTGGCATTTGAGAAGCCACGAGGATTCGGGGAGGAGTAGTCCTTAAGGCGCTTAGGGATGGGAGTTTCAGGGGGCTCATATCGTTGTTGGATTGGGGGATAGAGGGTGTGAGGTGATTATCTGAATCTTCTTCAGAAAGGGCCTCATCAAAGTTGATGGCTATGCTAGATGATTCGGGTGTTGAGAGAGATTGCTTTAGCTTATGCATTTCCCTTTCAGGTTCTGCATATGGCAAAACAAGATTTCTTACGGAACTACGACTCCTAGTGATTCTAAAGTTAGAGAGATCTTCATTTGCCATGATGGCGGATGGTGATGGTTACGAACAACGAAACGAAGAAATGAGATACACTAAAGAAAACCTAAAAACAAAAAGAAAAATCTTACTAGAAAGGAATCTAGCAAGTAGACCTAATAAAAAGAAATCCTAACCTAGACAATAACTATTCCCCAGGCTGCGGCGCCAAAAACTTGATACGTGGGAATTGAGCCCTCGCAACAGGTTTTACCTCTAAAGGGATCTTTAGAAGCTTACAACCCCCACCAGGCAGTGTACCTGATCGTTGTAGTATAATATAGTGACAAGTACCGGGGGATTGATCGTTCAACTCAAGAATAGTGTCACTAGAATTAGAAAGCCTACTAAACTAGGTCTAGAGGTGATGGATGATTCTTTTTGTATTTTTATATTTTATAGAAAGCAATTAAAATCTCGGGTTTTGAAGGAGTGGGCGGAATTAGTTGCTAGCCAACTAACCCAATAAACTAAAGATGCAATCAAAATAAAGTAAAAGAAATGAAAATAAAACTAATGTACTAATGTGATGGAAACAATAATGAGGAAAGTTATGTTTACTTAGATTTCATTACTCCCTAAATATCTTTTACAGGTTCATTACCTTGTTACAATTGCATGGATGACGGGTCATATTCCTTAATACTAGTCGTAGGGCCGTGTACAATATTCCCTAACTCTATAAGATCCTACTTCACTCCTATGTCGAGCCATTAGAAGCTCCTAACATGGGATCATTAGAATTCTCTTACGCATTAAATACAACCAAAAATCGTAGTACACCTCTGATCATGTTTCTTAAGACGTTCAAGCATGTTACCAATGGAAGTCTGCCAGTTTTCTTAAGCCTAACATCGAATACAATCATCCATAACAATTATAAACAAACAATCAACCCATAATCAACATCTAGGTTTCACTACATCTAAGCAAACACAAATAAGATCTAGCCTAGCATGTTAAAGAGAAGACAAGCGTAAGATATAATCACACAACACATAGACATATTGAATGATTTTAATAAGTACTTATCTTCAATTGAACATGGAAGAATCAAGGGGTTGAAACCCTTGAAAAAACTGTAAAATTCGGCCTAGGGTTTATTCCCTCAAAGTTGCACACTAATGAATGAAAATGGGAAAACTAAATATAGAGTTTACATCTTGACGGCATCATGTTATAGCTTGTGACGCCGTCAACTCGCCGCCATGATAAAATTCGTATTGCCTAGATCCAATTGTGACGCCGTCATGTAGGAAATCACTCTGGGCCGTCACTAGTATTTGGACCCTGACGGCCTTGGTGACGCCGTCAGGCCATAAGCTTGAAAACTCTCTGTGCCGCCACGTTATAAGTTCCACATCCACCTCTTTTGTAACTCTTGACGCCGTCACGTGTAGAACCTTGACGCCGTCAGGTACTGTTCCAGCAAGGAAATTTGAGACTTTGCCGCTTTCTACACTTTTGTTGATATAAATAATTGACTAAAAACGTTATTCATATCCTTCGATATCTCTATGTTTTGATAATCACAAAACGAGAACTCATCAAACCAAAGATTATGACGTAAATAAGTATTTAGTAGTAAATACTCACTTTCACTATCTAATCACTTAAGGTATGAATAAACAAAGTGGCTAATGCTTTATAAGATCAAAGAAAATTTTTATTAATCACTAGATTTGTATAAAATGTCACAAAACATTTTATATCTTTTATAAAACATTTTCGGAATCAAAAGAATATGTTTAATTCATTACAAATATATGAATTCAAATTTTCAACCATAAATGGCAAATCTAATCCAGAAAAATTTTCCTCACAAGAGGACAGAAAATTCCAACGTTCAGGAGAGCGGCCCCCTTAATTATACTAGGCGGCCCCCTTAAACATTAAGGGGACCGGCACGCTCCAAAACAGTGTTTTCTGGCCCTTTAAATACTTGGTCATTCCACATATTTTTCTCACCTTTTTGCACTAAAAACTTTCTGATTCAAACCTCCATTTCTATTTTCTAAAATCCTTTGATCACATAAACATTAACATTTGTTTCAAAGTGATTCAAGCCTCAATACTCAAGTGCAAAGAGAAGAATACTTCTATCTATCAAAACTAGAAGTATTACAACTTAGTATCATCTTGCTATCTAAGTTGTTTGATCATTTCATCTTGTAAATCATTCATTCTTTGGTGTATAAAGTGTATACATTGGTTAGCTAGATTTAGATATAGGATCTAGATTTGTTGAAGGTGTGAAGTGGTACTAGAAGTGAAGAAGTAGAGGTGCATAGGATTAGTGGAAGGAGATATAAGAAGTGGTAGTATATTGTAGTAGAGATTAGTAGTAAAGACAAAGAAGTTGAAGCCTTAAAGTTGAGAAGACATAGAAACTTAGAAGGTGTGAAGACGTAAAAGCTTTGAAGTGGGAAAGACATAGAAGCTTGTTAAATAGAAGAACCCTTGGAGAAGTACGTAGAAAAAGTTCTTCAAGTTGTGACAAAGAAGTAGTGAAGTTTTGAAGACATAGAAGCCTAGAAGTTGTGAAGAAGTATAAGTCTTGAAGTAGTGAATAGATCGAAGTTGTGAAGCTGTGAAGAAACAAGTGGTGTGAAGAAGTGTAGAAGGTGTGAAAGAGTGTAGAAGGAGTTGTGTTGTGATTATAGTTGTGAGATTGGTTCTAGCTACGATTAGAACCCGACATTTAGCTTTGTGTCGTTAAATTGGTGTAAGCTAAGGTATGTATGGTTTTCTTCGCCATAAGGGAGGTTATTGACTTAGTGAAGAAAACTCTCGAGTTCGGTGCTCGGGGAGTGGAGTAGGACAAGGAAGGTGTCCTTGTAGCCGAACCACTATAAATCCTTTGTCTCTCGGTTTGATCTTTCCATTTCTCACTCTTTGTTTACTTACTTGTTAGCATTTCGTATATAGTTATAATTGCTTGTGTTGTGCATATATTGATTTCACATAAAGATCAAACTAGGTTCCATTTACAACATTAATTTTATACAAACAAACCAAAAGGATATACTCATATTAAAACACATATACATATGTAAATATATATATATATATATATATATATATATATATATATATATATATATATATATATATATATATATATATATATATATATATATATATGTGATATATGAAATCACAATTTTTACTCAACATTCTATATAAGTAGTGTTTATACGAAAAGTGCGAATAAACTAGTATCTATATTTTTGTATCAAAGATTTTTGAAATTTGCGTCTATTCTTTAGAAGCAAACTTTTATAAAACGAAAAAGACGTAAAACTATTCAACCCCCCCCCCCCTTTTACTTTTCCACAATTGGTATCAAGAGCCAGGTCTAGCAAGATTTTTTAAATATATTGTATTTTAAAACTTGTAACGATCTATGGAATTTGAAAAATATCAAGAAGGGGAATTTACGCAAAAACCACCATTATTTGAAAATGATCATTTTCTTGAATGGAAAAATAAATTTGAAAATTATGTGAAATCAATAGATCTTGATCTTTGGCATATCATTTCAATTGGTGATCTTCAACCAACTATATTGGATTTTGAAAATCAATATAATAATCTTCAAATAAAAATCGATAAAAATACTAAAGCTAAATTACTGATTTACAAAACTCTACCAAGAGTTGAATACGAAAGAGTACTCTTTTGTAAAACGGAAAATGATATTTGGAAATGTCTTTTAAATTTTCACCAAGAGAAATGTAAACCAAAGATGATAAACTTGATGTTGCACAAGAATTAGTCACTCTAGAAAATTTGATAGACAAATATTTTGTTAAAATAAAACAAGTACTACTAGTTCAAATGTGATCATTGAAGGTATCAAGAACAAAGAATACATGAGTCAAATCTAAAGAAAGAGTGTAAATGAGTCATGGGGCGACAAGGATGAAGAAGATGATGAAAATATGGCATGCGAAGATATTCTAACAAATGTAAATACAAGTATTGATGGCAAGGATTACATGTTTCAAGATCTAAGCGAAACTACAAATAAAACATGGAGCGACATGGACAATGGAATTGATCAACATATAGCATGTGAAGATTGTACAACTACAAATAAGGTACAATCCGAAACCAAACATTTTTGCTATGATCAATTTATATTAGAATTTGCAAAATTGGAAAACAACTTCAAACATCTTTGCAACATTGACTCAAAAATTATTTTTAAAAATGGATCTTCAATTTCCATTGAAAATAACTTTGAAAAAAAAAATTAGAATATAAAATGTCTAGACTTGAAAGTAATATTGAAATTGATCGTGAATGTAAAATATACTAAGACTACAAACATAAAATTAAAATGGAAAATGAAAAAGCAATAACATTAGCTAAATTCGAAAATAGTTCTAAATCTTTAAAATATCTACTTAAAATTCAAAAGTCATTTTATGATAAAACCGGTTTAGGATTTACCGCAAATGATCCTTTAACAAATATATCAAAACAAATAAATTTTGTTAAACCTAGTGGAGAAATTTAGAACTAATATTATTTACATTCATTATTTATTACTCTAGTCAAGAAAGTCATTGTTTGTTAGTTAAAACAAACTATTGATGAAGTCTTGTACTTCTCGGCGACATCCTCATCATGTGCATTTAAATGCAATGGATGTCCTCAACTAACCATCTCGGACCCATGAGAATCTGGGTACCAAGCTCTTTTTCATGTTTAGGTAGTTAACAAACAAAGAGACTATTACTTTTTGGATCGCTCACTTTGCTTTCTTACATTTGATGACTATTGGTTCCTATTACTCTGATTCACATTCTACACACGATTTGCTTATGACGCTGTTGCGGCCATTTATTGTTTCGGCGTTTTGTTCTTCACTTTTGGAGTATTGGTTTTATGGTGTGTTCGTTACTACCTCATGATGAAGGATTCAAGCGTAATTATTCTTGATCTACACGACTTATGATGATTTTTGTGATCGATTAAGTATTTCGGATCAAGCCTCCTTGATTTTTATTGCGTTGGGATTTTACCTTGCTACTTCGACACGCTTTGGGAAAACTTTAAAGATGTCTTCTAACACTCTCATGCTCATTCTTAAGGAAAAGCTGGACCTGAGGTAAGTTTTCTTTTCAAAAACTTGTCAATATCACATTATATTAAAGTATACTATAATTAGTATATTAATATGATTAAATTTATAGGTTGCCCTGTTCATATATTACTAATATATGTATACATGAAATTAGGCTAGTTGACCCTCTTGATTTTAAGTCTATTACCGGTTTTCTTATTCATCATTTATATTGGAAATCATCTATGATCAATAGTAGAATACTTATTGTTTAGGCTAAATGACCATTTTAGTTGCATTAATAGATGTGCTATAATTAAGACTTGTTAGCATTTAATACTATGATGAGTTTAGTATATATACATGTGTTAATCTTGTATCTATAGATAATTTTCTTTATCCCTCTCAATCATATTGCATTAAGATCATTAGAATTTACCATCACTCATCCATGTCTTTAGTTGCCATTAAAGATGATTATATGTGACAATGGGCTCAACTGATTCTCTTGAATATGATAAGTTTCTATTTCAAATCCTTCATTTGTGATTTCTTGCTATCAAAAATAAAATATCATGGTTAAAACCTCTCGCTTTGAAAAATAATCTTTCAAATATCTATCTCATCTTTCTTCAAACAACATATCTAACTGTAAGTTACCATAACTTTATTTTAATCAAAATCAAGATTGGAAAAATTTTCTTATCCAATTTGTCAACATGTTATGAAGTAAAACTCAATCTATTTTACTCTAATACACACTTGAATCTATTTCAAAGCATTGTTGAATAAAACTAAAAACGTTTTATTAAAAATATATTTGATTATCTCATATGTGTCATACACTTCTATGAAAATGACATTCACAATTTAATCAAATCATTTCATGAGAATCATGGTTTGCCCATATGGATCTTGTTTGTAACAAGTCTTGAAGTCCATACAATCATATCTTCCCATTTGTTACTTGTAAGCACTCATCAATATGTTTGAACTAGCCTACATATTATCATTTTCATATAGTTGTATATTTGACTAGTATGTTTTATTGATTCCTTGGTTGTTTAACTTAATTGGCCAATAAGTAGATTGCATGTAAATTAGAAATTTCTTGTCTACTTAATTTGTTTTAATAACATTCTCTACATTTATGATTAGTATATCCTATATTGCCTCAAAGAGTTGAACTTACTTGAATCCAAACCCAAAAACACAATCTTTCTGAAAATTTTCTGCCAAAAACCCAATTCTGGCATTCTGGAATTCACCAGATGGGCGGCCCCCTTAATGTTTAAGGGGACCGGCTATCTGATGGTCGGGGTTACTGTTTTCTTTATCACTTTTTGACCCTCTTCACCATATACTTCCCAAAATTCACAAACATATTTTGTCCCATACTATACCTCACAATTTACCTTCCTAAACCACATTTTTCCTACACAATAAATACCTTCTTCCCATCATAAATGCTATCACACTCAAACATGTAATCCCCCAACAACCAAAAACCTAAGGTTTCAAGAACCCCAAGGATCTCTGTCAAACCCGTTTGGAGGAGGAAACTTGATTCTTGTCACAATTCAAGTGATGTTGTTCCAAGTCAACCAACAACTAAACCTCCAACCCACACTAATGACTCATCTCACAACCTATCATCCACTCATGCCCTCATTAATGCTTCTTCATATGATGAGCATGCTCAATCCCAAAACAACAATCCCAATCTCTTAACCAATACTTCACATGTTGTTAATTCAACAAAAACACCATCCACTCATGAAGCTCCTCTTCCACCCATATCATCTTTTCATGATTACCGAAGCTCAATCATGTCTCCACCACCAAGAGTACCACCACCACATCCTACAACCTCACATGCCATTCCTATGTTGCATGTTCAAACCTTCACCCAAGACAACTATCATGCTCCTCCACCATCACCTTCCTCCGAACACTTGAAGTTCGTTGAGGAGCTAAAAGAAGCTCATGAGCTTAGTGCTCTTTTAGCATTACATCTTGCTCAACGCAATTTGGATCCACCTCAATCAAGCTCACCATCATCACCACACAACATTAGCCAAATTGTGAAGCATGTTAACAATTGCCCTTGTTGCATCTTCCTCCAACAACAAACAATTGCATTGAATGAGCACTTTACTTGGATTGAGTATCTTCTTACTAGATCTCAACAAACACCATCACTTGAACAACATCAAAACCCTCAACCAACAAACCCAACTCCAAATTCACCACCTCCAAGCTCTACATCTCCAAACTCACCAACATCCATGAAACCAAAAGTTTACCTCCATTAAGCTACCAACATGATCCCCATTTACCATTCTCTACCAAGCATTCTATATGCTTATGCCTTTTGTTTTTCAAATAAAACGCTTCAACCTTTTTGGGATGCAAGCAAGTTTAATGACACTCTTTGTTGACACATTAGGATATTCTACATGGTTTAGAATTCTAGCATTATAGTTTATGTAACAATGATTATGTGGTTGACATAATCATTTTGAATTAATGAATTGTTTAATATGTGTTTCAAATTCTCCTTTGCCATGCTTGTTAGTTGTTGTTAGTATGTTATATATTTTTGCTTGTGCTTCTAATATTTTTCTTGCAAGAATTCTATAACTCGAACCCTTGGTGCCCTCAAACGAGGGGGAGCATACATCAAGGAGGAGCTTTCATCTTTTCGGCTTAAACCTTTTTAATTCTACAAAAAGGGGGAGAAGTGAATATAAACTCACTAAATACTTGTCTAAAAATAAATTTTTGGACTTAATGAGTTAAGGTTTTGTGATAATCAAAAAGGGAGAGATTGTTGATATAAATAATTGACTAAAAACATTATTCATATCCTTCGATATCTCTATGTTTTGATAATCACAAAACGAAAACTCATCAAACCAAAGATTATGATGTAAATAAGTATTTAGTAGTAAATACTCACTTTCACCATCTAATCACTTAAGGCATGAATAAACAAAGTGGCTAATGCATTATAAGATCAAAGAAAATTTTTATTAATCACTAGATTTGTATAAAATGTCACAAAACATTTTATATCTTTTATAAAACATTTTTGGAATCAAAAATATATGTTTAATTCATTACAAATATATGAATTCAAATTTTCAACCAAAAATGGCAAATCTAATCCAGAAAAATTTTCCTCACAAAAGGACAGAAAATTCCAACGTTCAGGAGGGCGGCCCCCATAATATACTAGGCGGCCCCCTTAATCATTAAGGGGACCGGCACGCTCCAGAACAGTGTTTTCTGGCCCTTTAAATACTCGATCATTCCACATATTTTTCTCACCTTTTTGCACTAAAAAAATTCTGATTCAAACCTCCATTTCTGTTCTCTAAAATCCTTTGATCACATAAACATTAACATTTGTTTCAAAGTGATTCAAGCCTCAATACTCAAGTGCAAAGAGAAGAATACTTCTATCTATCAAAACTAGAAGTATTACAACTTAGTATCATCTTGCTATCTAAGTTGTTTGATCATTTCATCTTGTAAATCATTCATTCTTTGGTGTATAAAGTGTATACATTGGTTAGCTAGATTTAGATATAGGATCTAGATTTGTTGAAGGTGTGAAGTGGTACTAGAAGTGAAGAAGTAGAGGTGCATTTGATTAGTGGAAGGAGATATAAGAAGTGGTAGTATATTGTAGTAGAGATTAGTAGTAAAGACAAAGAAGTTGAAGCCTTAAAGTTGAGAAGACATAAAAGCTTAGAAGGTGTGAAGACGTAAAAGCTTTGAAGTGGGAAAGACATAGAAGCTTGTTAAATAGAAGAACCCTTGGAGAAGTACATAGAAAAAGGTCTTCAAGGTGTGACAAAGAAGTAGTGAAGTTTTGAAGACATAGAAGCCTAGAAGTTGTGAAGAAGTATAAGTCTTGAAGTAGTGGATAGATAGAAGTTGTGAAGGTGTGAAGAAACAAGTGGTGTGAAGAAGTGTAGAAGGTGTGAAAGAGTGTAGAAGGAGTTGTGTTGTGATTATAGTTGTGAGATTGGTTCTAGCTACGATTAGAACCCGACATTTAGCTTTGTGTCGTTAAATTGGTGTAAGCTAAGGTGTGTACGGTTTTCTCCGCCACAAGGGAGGTAATTGACTTAGTGAAGAAAACTCTCAAGTTCGGTGCTCGGGGAGTGGAGTAGGGCAAGGAAGGTGTCCTTGTTGTCGAACCACTATAAATCCTTTGTCTCTCGGGTTTGATCTTTCCATCTCTCACTCTTTGTTTACTTACTTGTTAGCATTTCATATATAGTTATAATTGCTTGTGTCGTGCATATATTGATTTCACATAAAGATCAAACTAGGTTCCATTCACAACATTAATTTTATACAAACAAACCAAAAGGATATACTCATATTAAAACACATATACATATGTAAATATATATATACATATATATACTTATATGTGATATATGAAACCATAATTTTTACTCAACATTCTATATAAGTAGTGTTTATACGAAAAGTGCGAATAAACTAGTATCTATATTTTTGTATCACAGATTTTTGAAATTTGCATCTATTCTTTAGAAGCAAACTTTTATAAAACGAAAAAGACGTAAAGCTATTCAACCCCCCCTTCTAGTTTTCCACAACTTTTATGCTTAAAAAACGTCCAAAATGCTTCCTTTTCCAGATTCTTCCTCAAAAGTACCTAAAATGAGAAAAGAAATGATTTAGGGCAATATTTGATCAAATAATATCGAATTCGGGCTTAAATAACCCCTTAAAAGCGGTACACTTTTCGCCTCATCGATATATATATATATATATATATATATATATATATATATATATATATATATATATATATATATATATATATATACATATATATATATACATATATAAATAATATATGTATATATATATATATATATATATATATATATATATATAATCCAGAATTATTGTGATGGTATTATGGTGAAATTTTACTCCTTTAGTTAAAAAAATCAAAAAAATGAGAAAAGAAAAAGAAAGAAGAAGTTGGTAGTTTGTTTAAACCAATGATGTAAAGTTTTGTATTAAAGTGGTTGATATCGCCACTATTGTTGTATTATATTTATGGATTGAAAGGGAGTTGGACGTTATGGGAACGCCAACTAAGGATTGTTTATTCTTTGTCTAAGATTTTATTGAGTATAATTCGTGTCTACCTAAAGCGTGAGTCACAAAAGAGTCAAAGCGTGAGTTATTCAATGATATGAGTCTTATTCATGGGATGGTAGGGAAGTATTCTAACCACACTTAGGACTTTAATTTATTTGTTTCTTGTTATGTATTTTTATTTTACACCAATTTATATCCTAAATGTTATCCATACCCAACCGTATTGCTATATTCGTTGTTAGCTTTCGAGCATCCGGATATGATGATGGCCAAGTAAGAATATTAAATGTATGAATAAGGTAGTGACCATCCGAGTATTAGATTAATTAGCTAACGCGCTAGTGATCTAGTGTGTGAATTGGTGACCATCTGAGTTTAAGATTGATTAAATGATGCGCCAGCGATCTGGTGTGCAAATTGGTGACCATCCGTTATGAAAATAACACACTAGAGATCCAAAGAACACATTAGTGACCATCCATCATTTGAAAGATCAAGGACTCGCACCAGCGATCCGTGAAGCATACTAGTGACCATCCGTTAGTTAAAGAGTCGAGGACTCGAGCCAGCGATCTACTAAGTTTATGCAGGAAATGTTCAAACAAAGCTAGGTTTAACTCATGAACCAAAAAACCCTTTTTACCACTTTAGACTTTTTACTCCTTAGCTTTAGTGGGGGAGATTTGTATCCTTGTCAAGCATATGATAGAATATTCGTCACGTCCGGACAGTTAAACGATTAGATTTGCTTTTATTAATAATATATTTTGTTTCTAATTGGCTAAGTGTTTGGCCATGCAATTATGATAAAACGAATAAGTGCTTAAATGTAAAAATATCCTATCAAGGATACATTTTCATTATGTTTATTCTAAAGGTTTACTTGAGGACAAGTAAAGTTCAAGTGGGGGGATATTTGATGAGATCAAATAAGTACATTTTATTAGCATCATTTATCCTATTTAATTGACTTGTTTTATATTGTTTTGTATGTGAATTGGTGCTTTAATGTTTACTTTAGTGATTCTCAGCTAAAAATAAGAAATTGGTGAAAGTTAATGATATTGGACGAATTATGGGGGTAAATGATCAAGATTTGAAAATTCTACTGAAATTCAAGAGACACGCCGTATCACTCTCAACAGATACGCCGCAACATCATACTTACATGAATTCGAAGACCATTGCCTGACTTTGAAGAATGTGTCGCATCATTTACAACATGTGGCGTATCAGCTAAAGACTTCACCAGATATTATCCAAGACGTTAAAGAACATTCGCCGCATAGAGAAAGAAGTTACGCCGCATCTAAAGGCGGTGTACGAATAATCCAGAATATAATAATCTTGAACCCCATACGAAGTTAAGTAGATGCGCCGCATCGACCCCTCTGACAAAAATTATAAATACTCCAAGACAGATACGTGTTTTGTGTAAAGAAAAACCCTAAGGAGACGAATTCAGTCGAAGAAGCATCACAAGCCATGCCCCAAACGAAGATCTTAGAGCCGTAAGAAGGTCCTGCATGTGTATAATTCATTAAGTAGTTTTGTTTATTGTATTAGTAAGCTTTAATCCATCAGGATTGATGGGCTTGTGGCCACCATACTGCTCCCCTTAAAATTGCTTTCCCATCGGTTAAAGTTTATATGATTGATGTTTTTGGTGACTTTATTTGTGCATTGATAACCTCTGTGTTTAGTTGAGTATTCCGGGCTACCATACCTGTTTTTGGTGACATAAGTAATCATTAAGAGTTTACTCGCCGATATTAGGATCCAATGAGACAGATTAGATTACGATATTCATCATATAAAAATAGCAATAAAACAAGTGACAAGCTACTTAATTATAAGGACAGGTCTTCTTACGTGTTTCTATTATCTATATGTGTATGTCATTGCTATTCACTGATTCGTTCTCATTAGTTTTACTTTTATTGTTTATTATATCTGTGTTAGTCTCTCAGGCTAAACCCCCGTTTTATTAGATTAGATTGTAAAACTAACTTAGATATTAAAATACCGATTAAATCAACTAGATATTACGTTCCATTTTTAGTGTTCGACACTCTGCTTACAACTATATACATATTAATCGGGTACACTTCTCATTAAGTGTGTGTATATAGGTGATGTGAATATATAAACATAAAAGAACATATAACGCAGCGGAAAAACATCACCAACAACGGATCCATACAGCCATATGATCAATCAAATAATAAACAACATGGTTTTCATCATGGTTTTCTTCCTTTTTGAGCTTAACCCTTGAAATCCAAATTCAGGCTAATGAGCCTGCTCTCGAGGAAGAATATCAAATCATTATTTTCATCATGGTTTTCTTCCTTTTCTTCACCTATAAGGTGACTTCTTCCCTTCTTCACTCCTTCGGGATTGAAGATACCATCTTTGATTCCGGCATTTTCATGTACCATTATCTTGAGCCGGGATTATATCTCATCGGTGTGGAACTTTCACGTGCTTCAAATGTTTGTCCAAACATCTTGAATGAAAGTCCGATTGAGATTGTTTTTTCCACATCATGCTTCCCCAAGGACAAATGAATTCGGGGTCGAGTCAAGCTAGCGACTCGGTAAACAAAAACAGTAGCATACTTATAGGGTTTTCACCCTAAGTGTGGGGGTGTTACCCCCACTGTGGTTACAAATAAAGTGAAAAAAATGGTGTTTTCCACATTTAGCTTGTAATGTTGCCCTTCTACGTTCAAAGAGTCGGCATAATAGCCGGGACTTTGAATATTGAGGACAATATTCAGTCTAAGTGTGGGGGGTATTCTAGCGAATTTTATCACATTTTACTATCTAGTACCCCCGTTTTGGCCAAAATTTCAAAAATTTTTAAAAAAAAATTCACTTGTGCTTCAAAATTTTTGTGGTTATTAGTCCGCCATGTCTAAACGACAAAAGGATTGGCTAATCCAGGAGCAAACGGCTCTTGGTAAAGATATATCAAATCCGTTGATGGCTTGCAATTTGCCCAAAATTGTATGGTACCTCAACTCGCCATATCCTAAAAAGTGATTGACTTGGCGAGCCCGCAAGATTATGGCTTGTGGTAAAGGCAGTGGAAAAACCATAATTGGTAATCAGGTCACCAAGATGTTGACTAGGTCCATCAAGAGTTGGCTAGTCCAGAAGCAAACGGCTTTTGGTAAAAAATAATTAAATCCGTTGACAGCTGGTGGTTTGCTCAAAATCAAATGGTTATCAGGTGGACCATAGTTCTCACTTGAATCGATACATCTGGCTACTCCAGAAGTGATGGCTTTTGGTAAAGAGTTTAAAATCCATTAAGTTTTCAAAACAGTTATTGCTAGGGACTAGCAATAGTTTAGTGTGGGGGATTGATGAGTGCTCAAATACTCATCATTTTTGGTCAAATCTGAACTGCAAAACATACAAAAACACTCAGAAATGCATCAAAATACTGAAAATATTTCAAAATTGTGTTTTATATGTTTTAGATGCAAAAAGAGTAAAAATAGATGAAAAACGTACAAAGTTTGCAAAATTTGCAGTTTCAGTCCCCCAACTTTTATAAAATGTCAAAACTAGTCCCTGGTCATTCAAAATATGGAAAATTATCACCAAAGGTCCTTTTGAAATCATAAGTTGTCATATTTAGTCCTTTGGTGAAAAATCTCAAAAGTTTTGGAAATTTGCAATTTAGTCCCTAGAGTTTCCAAAATTGGCAGATTTGGTCCCTGGTGGGATATTTTTGAAAGAAAAAACAATTTTGGTCCTTGGGAAGTCACAAAAGTCATTTTTAGTCCTTGGGTAAAATGTTTGAAGAAATTACAGTTTTGGTCCCTGTACTTTTAAATTTGACATAAAAGGTCCCTAGGATTTCAATTTTTTGAAATTACAAATAAGGGTCCTTTGGTTATTGGTACTTGGCAAGAATTACCCTTATAAGTACTTTGGGAATATTACAAAATCAGACCCTTGATTTTCTGGATTTACATGAATGGTCCTTGTATTTAACACTAAACCACATGGACCCTTTTTGTTTTTTTTATCCCAAAACCAAAACTGGTCCAACAAAACACCCCTTGGCCCAAAATAACACCCCAAGCCCAAACACAAAACCACCCCACCTATAATATTACACCTGGTCGTTTGACCAAGTCAAACCTCACACCCCCGTCCATTGTTCATCATCCCCACTTCCCTGGTTTCCCTCAGCCATGTCCCCCCCCCCTCCTCCTCTCACCTTTTCACCAAACTCACCAACTTTCATTAATACCACTCTCACCAACACTCCAACTTCGCCCCCCCCCCCCTTTCATTAATGCCTTCACCAAACTCACCCAATCCCACTCAACATGTTTTCCCGCCAAAAAGGATTTCAACGGCTAGGATTAATTTAAAGCCATCCAAAGGCTCAGAGATGATGGGAAAGTGAGAGAAACACTCCAGGTCCTATAAAAGTGAAGTAAGAAAGCAGAAGAAAGATTATTAGAGTAGTGTAGTTGTAGTGTAGCATAGTTTAAACGTTTTTAGTGTAATATCATTTTCCATTTGCAATTTTTAGTTTACAAAGCTTGTAATCAACTCTTCCAGTGTAATATTATTGTTTTTAATCATTAATTTCAGTGTTCTTTGTTAAATTTTAGAAATTCCATTTTTAGTTAAAAATCTCAAAGTACTCTTATGCTGTGAAAATTGTTGTTTGTTGTTTGTTTAAGCTTATTTCAGTCCCAATATAAGCTTTTTAAAGCTTTCAAAGAGTTGGAAACAGTTTAATTTAAGAAACAGAAAAATTCTCAAAAATAGGTGAAAAATAAGCTTAAATTCAAAAGTTAGTTGCAGGATAGAAGAGGTTGTGGAATATGGTTGCTTATGGACTGCTATGGGTTTAGAACTCCAAGGGGAGTAATAGGTTGGTGTCTTGAGTCCTGGTTCACTTGTTCTAAGCTTGGTTCAAACTGTAAGCTATGATCTCACTTTTACATTTTCACTGTTCATGTGCTTAAGACTGCTTCTCTTGGGTTCTTTTGTGTTTATTTAGCATATGTTAGTAATATTGTTGCTTAATATCTAGTGGTTGTTCAATAAAATCTCTAATTGCTCATTTTTTCATTTTCACTGTCAATACTGCATAGTGTTGATTGATGGATTTTTGTTGTTATAAATGGTGTTTCTGTGTTAAGTTAAGATCATTGCATGATATGGTAACTTTTGGAACTGGATTCAAGGTCTTAATCAGTGAAATGGTTTGAAAATCAAAATCCAGTCAACAATTAAGGAGTGTTTGGTACTAAGGATTTCTCTGTGGTAGAGGTAGTTTGTGATTTTGTTCTTCTTTGATGTAGATCACATCAGGACCCTTTAACTCAGTTTGACCTTTAAAATCAGTTACTCTTTGTTTGAAAGTCAAAATCTCACTTGAACACATCTTGTGAGTTAACTATGGGATTCATTGGATCCTAGATCATTCACATCAGTTCAAAAGCTGTTTCTATAGCTTAATTTAGTTTTAATTTAGCTAATTACTTTCTTTTCAGTTATTAGGAATCAACCAAATCTCAAATTAGTCAAACTATAGTTCATAACATAAAAGTCAAATTTGCATATTTTCATTTTTCTCAAATCTTGTGGGATTTTTAGGGAATTTTGTATTGTGATTCAGACCCTGAGTTTTTTATATGTTGTAACCTGTCAGCTTATCTTTGGAATCCCACAATTTCTTTATTTTTGTTATTTTTATTCACAGCTTATTTCACTGCTTAAAGTAGCTTGCAGGGCAATGGTATGCCCTGCACCACAGACCTGACCAAACAGACCCATTTTTCTTGGTTCATAAATTCCTCAATAGTGAGCCCCATTGTATGAGTGTTGGCTTATTGGGAAGCCAATAAGCCAGGATTTAAAGGTCTTAGCTTATTTTGTGTTTTTCAGCTTATTTACTAGGGCTGCTGGCCCCATTCCTTTTGTCCCTCACCCATACATGCTGATGCACTCAGTTTTTGAGCTTGTCTTCCAAGCCCTCCCCTGCCTTCACTAGTGGGACCCAGGGCTTGCTTATTAGCTCTTTGGAAAGCCCCCAAGCTCAGCTTGTTATATCAGCTTTTGCATTGGTCCCCCAAGTACCCCAGTGGGCCTCACAGGCCTGCAAAGGTCACCCAGTGGACTGTGTGGAATTGGATTATTAGCCAAGTGCTTATTACCTTGTACCTGCTTATCACTTTTGCTTTTCTGGTTTCTTTTGCTTATTTCCAAGTTCTTCCCTCCTAAAGTAGCTTATTTATCCCTGTGGGTCCATTGTTAGGTTGTTTGAAGCTTATAGCTTGGCAGTTTGACCAAAGTCAATTGTCCAAGCAATAAGCACTTGTAGTGCTTATTTACTGGGCCCCACTCAAAGTAATTTCACAAAAGTTGTTTGATTTTATTGTTAAAGTAGTTTAGAAAAAGAAAAATCCAGAAAAAAACAATTTAATTATAACTGATAGTTTCTATTTAATATAATTTAAATTTTAATTTTCCTTTTAGATTTTTATTAAGCACTTGTCATTTTTATAATTTTCTTAAATTTCTTTTATATTAAAGTAATTTTAGTAATTTTCTCAGATTTTTATTTTGTCATTTAGTATTTATTAGATTTAATATTAGTTTTATTAGTAATTAATTAATATTTAAGTTTTAAATAGCATAATTAGTTTTTATAAAGCAACACCTAGTTTTTATATTTTTTCTAGCTCTTATATAATATAATATAATTTTAGGAATTTTCTTATAATTTTTACTGTTCATTTTCTAATTTTCTTAATTTAAAATAGTTTTAATTAATTAATAATTAGTTTTTAATTAATAGTAATTATTAAAAAAGTAGGAAAAATATATTTTATGTTTGAAAATTAGTTTTATAATATTTTAGATTTTTCCAAATTTATTTTTTATATTTTTTGTGAAATTTCATAATTAGTTGTAATTTAGGTTAATTTAAATAATTAATAAGTAATTAGAAAATAGTAATTAATTAATAATAATTAATTAAATAGTGTAAAAATTAATTATAGTTTTCTAAAAACTTTCTTATATTATCAGGATTGTAAAAATGTGATTTTCATCTTTGTAAGTATTTTATTTCTTTAAAACTCGCGTTTTATCTCGTACGTTAACGTAAATTTAAATTAAACGTACGCGTTTTAAGTTTTAAACGTTTCTGGTTTTTCTAAATTTCCAGTCTTATTCATATAGCTTATTTGAGCTATTTCCTTGTAGATTCCTTAGTGTAATAAATTCCAAACCCTTTCCTGTCCAAATTCACCCGATCACAGATCCGTTTGATAAGCATCACACCTCGTCGGGACATAACGACCCGGGGAAACACTATATTCCGCGGAGCATTGACTCTAGGCAGTTTGACCTTGTTGACCATCACCTGGTCAATTTTGGTTGACCGTTCTGAGCCAATCATCTAGCTTAGATGGAATAATGTTTCTTATATGTTAACAACATATGAGATTTAAGAAAATAAATTCATTTATCCTACTTGCACTCTGAGTTCTCCGGAGTAATCTTATTTAATCAAAATAAAATTAATGATTAAATTAAGATCTCTGCTCCTAGATGCATGATCTAATCCACACCTGGATTCTTATGTCTTGTATACATAATAAAGATTATATAGATTCATAAACCCTTTTGATTACTCATCGTCCTCACAAAAGTAATCAAAAGTGTTTTGAAATCCTATTGTCATATTTCATTTACATGAAAACAAGTTTGACAATTAATCATCTTTATACATTTAATGTTTATAGGTATGAAGATTTAATCATAATCAATTTCTTGAGTACAAGTAAACTCCTTCTACTACGCATGCATTAAATGTGTGTACAAGTTTCTCCTTTTGAGTATTCTTATCAAGAAACTCATTTTAGACCTCACAGTCTAACTGATTGGTAAGAGATCAATCAAGCTCCATGAGTAATTATCTTCAAAGGACTTCATCTTAACATTCATAGTTTTTAGCATATCTTTAGTTAGCCGGTTCACTATGATCCTCCAACTTATGTCCCTTAACATTGATATAAAAACTATATCATTCAGGTGTTAGGGGTATCCTTGCGGATTTATGAATGACAGATATCAATCTATGGTTTAACATATACATGTTCAACCTTGGTATGACATTAGCAAGTGTACTCAGAAGGTTGGGTATTCAGCTCTTGAATGACTTCAAGATCTAAAGGTGCTCCCACTTGCTTTTGTAAGTGGAGACTAATCTCTAAGTACTCAACATCTTGATTAACAATAAATTGTTTTCAAGTGGGACATCCAAAATACATCGTTAGTTCTTGACTCTAGTTTGTTAATTACTTACTCTTAGGTATTTAACAAATTCAGAACTACAATCAAGACATAGTGGGATTCATCCCATTCCATAATACAATGGTGTCTTAAATTCCTTTTGGGTTGGAACCATATTGGGTGTACACATTGCACATCCAATTTTCTAACCTTGATTACTTTGGAGGTAAAATAGTTTAAGTCATCAAATATCAACCAAGAGTTTGAGTTTTCATGATAGACATGCCATAAAGTAGTGGTATTCCACGTGGATATATGTTGTGAGACTGTCACACAACTCATTAGATGAACTTATACTCTTTGGCTTACGTATCTGCCAGCCAAGTCATACCAGAAGGCATCAACAGTATTTTTAGCCTACTGCATACTTTATGTTAAAAGTCTTTGACCAAGTCAATGAACTTTATGTTCATGTTTTGACTAGAAAACATAAACATAAAATATTTTATTATACATCGTAAGTGTACATGTCTTAACAAGAAGACATAACAAGTTAACGTCTTACTTTACGTTATAAGTCTTTCAACAATTAACGGAATTGATGTTTATGTCTTTACAAGAGACCTAAACATATTCAACTAAAGTAATTATGAGTGCCGACAGTTGGCCTTAATAGTAATTTCAAGTTAATTACATACTTCATGATTATGAATTTACAAGAAGACATAATCATATTTACTAAACAATTCAGCAAATATGTTGAAGTAGCTTTTCCCGTTATCTTGACATTTTTTCTAATTAGGGCAACATACATTTTATGTGTATAAGTCCTAGTAGAACCTTAGTTTTCTTACCTTGCAGTCAAGAAAAACCATTAGTCATATTTTTAGATGTTGTACCTTGCACACAATTAAGATTTCTCCCACTTGTGCATGGAACAACATCATGCAAGTGAATATGACAGTGTCATAGATAACATATGATTTTAGTCAAAATCAAAATATAGATGTGTAGACCTTTTATCGTTTTTATAATGAATCATGCATAACAATTTTATTGATAACATTTCAGGAAGCAACATCAGGAAAGCGACAAGTCATCTAATAAAATTTATGCAATGGTCTTCATTAAAACTATGATGCTTCACATGTGAAATGTAATGCGTTATTTCAAGACAATCTAGAAATAAGATTGGCAACTATTAAATTAATGGAGCTTACAGCTCCCACTGGATTAGAGAACATTACATGTGTTTCGTCACCAGTTATGTAATCACGTAGCTCCCAATGGATTAGACAACATTATAAGTGTTACTTCACCAGTGGAGAGTGAGTGACGATTGGATACTTTCCTTCTTTCTTTGAATATCTACACATTATTGCAAATGTGAGTCACTTTGGCTAGTAAACATGTACTTAGGTATTCAAGAAAGTGCATCAAGTTCTAACATATAGATGATGGGTTAGCCATCATTTTAAGCTTGAAATTAGGCATGTAGTTCCTCCATGTTTATTGGGTTAAGACACATTTCTAGGTAATCATGCTAGTAATTGCCTTTACCACTTTGCGGTTTATTGATATTTCCGTTTTCTAATTATTTAAACTCATATTAGTTTGGTAGCTATAGAAAACGTGTTATCTAGTTATCCAAATATCTTATATTTCTTGAAGGTTTCAAAACCGGAACTAGGGTTATAAAACGAACTTGAAAGAATAAGATGTGCAAACATACTTAACCGTTTTGACTTTTACAAGACATCACGAGTTCTATAGTATGTGTGCTTTGAGTTTTATTAGAATTAGGACAAATCAAATATTCCTATTATGGCTTTTCCTTATAAAGAAATAGAATAGGAATAAGTCTCTTTCTTACCAGGAAAGGAAGACTTAGTTTGATCCTTTTAACAAGAAAAGAACAAACTTTTGTTTACGTTTTGTGTTCCATTAATACATTAATTGAATTCACAAAGTTCGTATTTAGTATTTTCGATAATTATCCTTTTATAAATTAATTACCCCATGTTTACAAATTAAACAATTAATTTACGTAAAAGGCTAAGATCCACATTGTGCTTCTACTATCACATCAGTTGATCTGCTAGCAATAGTAGATTCAATTGGTAGGCGACGATCACCAATTGTATTAAATGTACAACTCTTAGATCCTTATGGGACTCATGGCATCTAGTGTCAAACAACTAGTGTCATGTAGGCATGTTTAGTCCCCTATTTGCCTCGGGTCAAGGTCTCACCGCTTAACTCGATTAAGTCATCCAATTTGAGGACGTGCGAGAATATATCTAGGTCTCACGCATAGAGAATAGTCACCTTGGGTTACAATTCAACCTAGGTCCCACGCATACGTAAAAGGTAATTGCAAATGTTCTCAATATTGGACGGCATGACTTAAATTTTGATGGGTAAAAGTTTTGATGTGTATCAAAAGGTGTACGAAAGAAGCATGCATTCATCCTTCGTTGCACAAGTTAAAAACTTTTCTTAACTTAAGTCTAATCATTGTTTTAATTTATGTGTGTCGAGTTGTCCATTTTCAAGACTAACATTCATCCTATGTGGATTAATAAGTTTGGACAATACATAAAAGAAATAACAAGCATAACAAGTTTAAGCATTATTTTAAAAACAATGATTTCAAGTTTCAAAAACTTAGTAAAACTAAATCAAAAGACTTAGCTTTGAAAATGGTTTGTGTTTCGTTTTAAGTTTTTAGAAAACTATTTGCAATTTTACATATGATCACAAGATATATAAAAAGCAAACACAAACACACAACCACAATATGCAAAGCCTCAACCGATGAAAAAACCTATGCTTGGTCTCGTGAGCCATCATGAGAACCAAGAGTCAACTAGGGACAAATCACACAACCACACGGAGGACTTCCACTTGCTCCAAGACAATCAAGAGCAAGTTGGAAGCCCATAATACATATGAAAAGTAGTTGCTGTCCATCCAGAATTTCTGTGTTCGGGGGCCGAAATGTCAATGAAGGAGGCTTCCCCGGGCTTAGCTCAAAACTAGAAACTTGTAGGCCCATGTCTTGGGTACCTGCAAAAAAATATTCAGCCAAAACTACCTTACCAATAGCCGGGAAACTCCATTTTACAAACTAGTGTTCCAGCAGTCATTTTTCGGCAAAAATGTCTTTAACTCTTTCGCCTTTCACCACCAAGCCACGATTACATTATATTGAAAGTAAAATACAACTAATCTACTTTTAATCTACTGTAAAAGTGCTCAAACAATGGCTACAACCAAAAGAATATCATTATACATAAATGCCGAAACAAGTGGCAAAACCCCAAAACACGAAATTAAACAACATTCACAACCATTCAATGCACAAGTGGTCTAGGTTTTCATCAGCTTTGCATATAAACATAATAATACAATAATATTATGATTAAAACATGGTGTTGGCTAACTCCATGGACAAACATGAATGTATTTTTCATGGAAACAAAATAAATAATAAGAAATAAATTGTTAGCCAACGAAAACGAAGAAATTAATTAACAAGATTTAAAACCCCGTTTGGTATTCGTGTCAAATGGCTCAAGGATCAAAACCCACTGATATTAGGACCTTCAAAATACCATTTTACCATAGAAAAATTTGGCTATGGTGCTGAATTAAAACCGTTTCAAAAACCGATAAAAAAACAAGCATTTTAGGCCATTTTACACGTACTTGACAAGTAACCAATTAACGTATGCATAAAAAATGACCATGGGACCAAAAAGGGCAGATCATTAGACCCCTAAAGGGTCGTTCAAATGTGAAAAAATTAGAGCCCTAGGGCTGTTTTAACCATGACTTCAAAATCATCAAAAAAAACACCCGTTTTAGCCATTTTTATGCATACCCGATAATCATATGGCACATATGATGGCTCGTGATACCACTATAGGTGATGTTGAATATATAAACATAAAATAACATATAAACTCAGTGGAAAAACATCACCAAGAATGGATCCATATAGCCATATGATCAATTAAATAATAAACAACAACATGTTATACCTTTGTAGCGTGATCGGTAGAATCATATGGAGACCATCACCAACACCATGAACCACCTATAAAACCAAGTGACCAAAATAGATCACCTCTATGATGGAAACACACTACACGTCACCGATCACCACCCGATGCTAGTCTTGACCTCGTAATCATCGATCTAGCCTTAAACTACACTAGAATAAGGTTAGATGGAATCAAAAACCACAAACCCTAATATGGGTGTGTTTAATTTCGTGGCTCATGGATAGAGGAAGGGGGAGAAAAAATTGGTAATTAGTTTTCTCATTTTATTAGTCATAATGACTAAATCAAGAGGAGGTTATACGATCACATGTTACACTTAACCTCTTGAACTATTTCCCCTGTTCCTTTCTCACCTAGGCTTGCCATGGGGGCCCTAAATGGGCTTGCCCATTGTTGGTCTAATCCAATAAACTAAGTAATAGCTTAGTTATTAGTAGCCCGTTATTGATCTCGAGTTACGTAGTCGTATATATAGTGTAAATACGATAAATACAATATATATAATGGTGTCTCTGTGTATAAATGTGTAACCCCATAGGCTCACATATGTCTAGCTATATAATTATTTATTATGACACGAGCATACTCCAACAGTGTATTAGTAATAAGTCGGCTAAATATAAATTTAAAACTTTAAAGGCTTAATCACCCTCTGCTACACTGACATATCGCACGCATCAGCAATATCAAGGGCGGCCCCCTAAAATATCAAGCAGATGGGCGGCCCCCTAAAATATCAAGGGCGGCCCCCTTAAATTTTAAGAGGACCGGTCATCTGCTGGTCGAAGGTTGCTATTTCTTTTTTGCTTTTTAGCCCATTTCACCTTACTTTAAACATACACTTCCCAAACTTAACAAGCATACTTGTCTTAATTCATCCCACAAATTTTCTCCATCCTTAATCACATCTTTCTTGCACTATAAATACTCTCATTCATCACAACCTTCATTCATCCTACCATGCCTTCTCCTATCAAACCAAGATCAAAATCCTCAAGGTTAGCAAAAATGACAGAGAAACCCGTTTGAAGAAGAAAACTTAACTCTCGAAACAAGTCCATCCAAACAAATGAGGTCACTAAACAACCAACTCCACCACCCTCTTTTTTTCCCAATTATAGAACAAAAACTCAAGCTTATTCCAATGAACCTTTTCATAATCCTCATGTTGGCCGAACATCCTCCTTTGTTCCCAACTACATCCCTTAACCTCAAGCTCACTCAAATGAACCCTTTTACAATCCTAACCACATTGGTAAAAAATCCACTTTTGCTCCCATCTTACACATCTTCATTTCATCTATTCTCACCAAATGATCAATACAACAATCAGCATCATATCTCTAACACCTCAATTCCTTTTTCTCCTATATTACATGTCAACACAACCACCCATAATAACAATAAAACTCCTCCACGATCACCTTCTTTAGAAACCTTAAGGTTCCGTGAAGAACTTGGATAACTCCATTGATGTGTGCTTATTCACACATCCTTTTTAGACCCAAATTCAGACAAAAAATACCAAATACTAACCAAAAATGCCAAGAGAATGCGTGTTTATGTATTTGTGTATGTGCAGGTACAGATATGTGAAAAATGGACAAAAACAAAGCCAAAACCGACAAAAACGAGCACGAGAATGGAAAAAGTTCAAAAGCCGGAGCTGGGGAAGCATAATGATAAAAGAAAACTCAAAATGTCCAGAAAAGTCCTCAGAAATCCATAAAGTTGCAAGAATAATCCATGATCAAAGATTGAAAGAATTTACACAAATAGTCCCTCAAGTTTCATGAAATGTCATTTTCAGTCCCTTTAAGAAATATTTGAAGAAAAGTCAAAGTCAACCTCCAAGATATTGAAATAGTCAAGAAAAGCCCTTGGAAAAGTATTATTGAGATTTGTCTGCCTAAGTCCTTACACTTTCAATTTTTACATTTTTGGTCCTTAATTATTTACTACAACACTAAAAATCTGGTTCTAATAATAAAACTAATCCAATCCACAAAAACCAACCCAAGCCCAACCTACCAAAGCCCAATACCCTTCCTAACCTTTTTAATACTAAACCCAGCCTGCTACTCCTACCCACTCTAAACCCGGTCAACTCCAACACCAAACCCGGTCAACGATTTTAATTATTACCAGTCAAACCCAAAAAACATTACCCGCTATTTTTTCTCCCCAAATTACCCAGAATATTCACTGTGCTATAAACCCTAGAAATCACCACACACAAAATTACCCTGATTAAGTAATAATTACCCAATCATTTGGCTTCTAGAAGCACACGTACATGTCAGGAATGTGCCAGAAGGGACACGTAGACCTATGATCAAACACATGCAGGATCGATTTATCATTGGCACATGATCCTAGGGCTAATAATGATTGGATGCATCTAGAGCATGATCTAAGGGCTACTAAGGATTCAAAGAAACACAGATGCACCTCGGATTGATGAGCTGTAATACTAGAAGGATCCAAGCTCTACTCAACTTCAACTATAAATACTCCTCCTCATTCAGTAGTTTTGAGTAGTTTTTTATGCATTTTGTAGTTTAAATTTCTGTTTTAATTGTAATCCTTTTTAATTTATTCTCAGTTTTTAGTTAATGAAAATTTTAGTTCAATTTACAATTTCTGCTTTTATTTAGTTGCTGTTTTAATTCTATTTACTGTTGAATTAGTTTATCTTAATCAGTATTAGCTTATTCAAAATTTGTTTTTAATTGTTAAATCATCTTCATTAAAAAAAAAGTATAAGCTAAAGGGTACATAAGCTGTGCAAAGCTTTTTCTCCTTCTGATAATCTCACTGACGCTAATCCATAGCTTTTTGGTGAGTGTTATCTCAAATTGCCATAGCCACAGTTCCTTATCCTATTTAGCCATATAACAAGCAAGTTTTCTTTTATGTTTCACATATTTTCATTTAGTAGCTTAGTCACTGTGGTAGTTACTTATTCTAGCTTAGCTTAGCTTATAAAGAGATTAATTAATGCTTATTTGGTGTTTATTATATGGTCTAGTGTGATTCATAGTTTCTTCTTTCTAAATTCTTCAACCCTGCAAATCTGTGTTCTTGTTGTTTATTGTTGGATTTTGTTGTTTACTTAGCCTTAGATATAGATAATAGAACTAGTTTGATCAGTAATTTAGTTTGCTAAAGCCAAAAATAAAATAAAAAATAGTGTAAGGTAGCAGTTATAGGGGTGTTCGGTTTAGGTGTTATTTATGTGTCCTTGTTGTTTATTTTGACTTCTTACTTGCACCACTAGTTAGCATTAGGTTAGAATAAGTCACTTTAGTCATAATATTAGCAAGTTTAACATTAAAAGTAAAAATTAGCCTATAAACTAATTCCTGCTTGCATAACTTTAAATCTGATCATACCATAGTTTGAATTGTTGCATTCTGTGTTTAGCCAACTAATTTTAGTGTTTAAATAACTTAATTTTGCATTTAGGGTGAGTTCTAATCAGTTGAAAATCTAACTTAGTCAAAGCTTAGGTTGCATAAAAAGTCAAAAGACCTGCAGCCTGCAGGTTCAACAGCAGCTGAACTAGGGTAGTTTTAAGGGTCTAATTTGGTTTTCAATTTAAAGCTTTTTGGTTCTCTAAGTTCCCAGTAGTGTAGGCTAGACTTTTCCCCCCTTAGATCTTAGTTTCCAGCTTATTAGGTAGCATATAGTTAAGCAGCAAGTTCGGGTCTTCTAGAAACTTTTTTGTCCATAAGCACAACCTGTGCCTTTGCTTCCTAGCTTTTCCTTTGATCTTATTTGGCTATTTTCAGTTGAAGTATTCTTAGTTTCAGGAGTTTTAGCTGTAGGTTTAGTATTGAGCTTTTAAGCTGATTCTGTTTGCTTATTTCTTAATCACTTAGTGCTTATTAAACTACCTTTATTCTTTTTTCTATGATTCTACTTGTCTCAGCTCATTACATTTAAGCATATTTGAGTCAAAAAGACCTTTGGTCAAAGTTTGGTATCATTTGGTCAAAACTGCTTATCAATAAGCACTTCCTAATAAGCAGTTTCAAAGTAATCCACATTTCCTTAGCTTATTTTTCACTTTTTAATTTTTTTTAGATTTAGAATAATATTTTAGAATTTTCCTGAATTTTTCAGATTTTTCTGAATTTGTTTGCTATTGTTCTTATTAAATTTTTGTGTTTATTTAATTTTTAGTACTTTTTAAATACCAAAAATTCCAAAAATATCAGAAAAAGCCTAAAAAATCCAAAAATATTTTAGAAATTAGTTTTCAATGATTTTAGATTTTTACAAATTAATTTTGTATTTTTCTCATTTAATCTCACTTTTATTTGAATTTTAATTACTTTTTAATTAGTTTAAATAGTTTTTAATTTATAAAAATTACACAAAAAGCCAAATAAAATATTTTCAGTTTTAAAACTAGTTTTTAGTTATTTTAGAATTTTCAAATTTATTTTTATATTTTTCTCACTTAATTTCTAGTTTCTTTTAACTTTTAATTAGTTAAATTAGTTTTTAATTCATAAAAATTAAATAAAAAATCAAAAAAATATTTTTCCTTTTCTCAAAATTTTCTTTTATCATTTTTAACGTAGGAAAATTATTTTCAAGCGCGTAGGATTAGTATAGCTTAAATTTCACTTTTTATTTCGCGCGTTTACGTTTAAGCTTACGGTTTTTGATTCTACGTTACGTTTTAGGTTGCTTTATTTGAATTACGTGCTTAAGTGATTAATTGTGCTTCATTTTCATATTCATCAGTTTAAATCTCATTGAAATCACTTTTTCTCCACTTTCACGACACTTTTTACGAACCGGGATTTTAAAATTCTATTCACACCATCACACGGACTACGACCTCGGGTTTTGCTTATTTCTTAGCAAATCCGTTGAGAAAAACCATAACTATATACTTGATTTGAAATCAAACAAGTTTTTGTCGCCACTGCGGGGGAAGGTTGAAGTGAATTTTTGATTTTCGTTTTCGAATCGTGTTTTGAAAACCTTCCTCTTTCTTGTATATATTTTCTATAAAAGTATAAATATTGAAAAATCAAAAACACTTTTCCTAAAGTATTTTCAAAAATAAGAAAAGAAAGTTATAGCCTCGACTCCCTCGTGGAAGAGGGGGCGTTGTAAACCAAATATGCTTACCAACATAAGAACGCGTAAAATTAGTTACTAATCGAATTACTTTAATTCTACAACCGAATAAGCGGGAAATACGGAAGCTTAGACATTAAATTGCACGCTGAAGAGAGAAACACTCTTCTCTCCCATTCCGTCGCGAGTAGTTTTAAAGGAAACGGTTACGATTAACGTAACGTTCGAAAAAAGAGAATAAAAGTTTTAAGTTTTGTGATTTTGTTTTTCAATATATTAAAAAAGCCAAAAATAATTCCTAATCAAAAATACAAAAAGATTTTCTTTTTCTACTTTGATTTTCTTTTTTGATAATTAAAAAACCAAAAATAATCTTCTTCTCCTCTTATCATTTGATTCTTCTTCTTTAACCCCCTAAACTGATAATTCTTTCACGTTCTCCCTTATATATTTAATTCTTATGGATCCGACTTGTGTTAAGTACGGAGAACCCTTCTTTGGAAGGTTGTGTGTTTGGTGTACGTGCGAACATTGTGGTGGAAATATTCAGGACGGAGTTTGTTGGTATTGTAATTCTAACACGTATATCCAAAGATCGTTCAACAATCCTTCAAACATTCCCGATTATCCTCAAATACTACCACTACCACAATCGTCTTTGTTTAATTGCTATAATTTTGGAAACCCTTCCGAAGAAGGAGTACCGTGTGGACAATGTTTTTGTAATCAATGTGGATACAACAATTGTATGTGCTACGCCCCGAGCGCTGAAACGTCTTACGCTTACGATACGAGCTTTGATAATTATCCTCAAAACGATTTTGATCTTCCCCCTCAAAACTTTTATGAACAAAAACCGTGTTTCAATAATGATTCATCAACTTTTGAATATTGTGAGGAAACGTTTGAGAATGTTTATTATGAGCCGAATTTGTCACAAAACTATGAAGAGAGCGGTGAAGACGAATCTTTAAAAGAAGAAAACGAAGTTTATTCTTCGAGTGGCAATCCAACTCCGTCTTGTGAACCTTTAAATGTTGAAAATTGTTTTATGGTATCTCACGACGACGATTTCTTTAAACTTAGGGCTTTTAAAATCAAAATTGAACAACTTTACGCCTTGTCAAAATTTCGAAATGTCATGATGGACCATCGGTTCCTACTCCCTCTCCGGTGAGGGAAATGGAACGAGAAACCGAGGTGACAAAGGACTCGGTACTTTCCAATAACAATGGAAGTGCAAAATACGTCCAACCTACGGTTGTCCAAGATTATAAGATTGCTCCTAAACCGTCAAAATTTGATCCTAACCTTTCTCGATTTACGGTTAAGAGTTTTTCAAGCATACGTGCTGAGCTGAAAAGGATGTCTAAAAAGAACGATTTGCCTAATCTTCACGTTTATCAAGAACAAGAACCGGAGACCATAACAGAAGTGGTGGAAATTCCTATCTCTCAGAGCACACCATTTGTCCCACCTTTGGATACTTTAAGATGTTTTCCGAGACTTGAATCTATTATCCCCGATTCTTCCCATCCTTTCCTCACACCGGTTGAGGGAAGTGACCCCATTTTGGAAGATGTCGGAACATCTCTTGTTAATAATGATTCTATTTCGACTGAGATTGTTACGCCGTCAAATCCTGTGGAGCCCGAGCTCAAGGATTCTTTACCCGATTTTGTGAAACATGATTTTGATACGGCTGAGGGTATGAGTTACCTCCTCTTGACAATCTGAATGATCGTGTTGAGATTTTCTCCGATTCTGACGGTGACAATTCTTTATCTTATGGAGACATCGAATATGTTGAAGAGTTACCTCCTGAGCTCGTCAGCTTAGAAGAAGAGAATGATGAAGAAGTTGACACTGAAATCCAAGATGAAGCTCTTCGTGAAAAATTATTGAATATCAATCTTCTCATTTCTAAGATCGAGGCATTAAATGATCCTCTGACTTCTTTTCCTATCCCCGATATGGATAGTGATTTCTTATCCGAGCTTGAAATTTTTCGATTTGAAGAGACGAGTAGTGGCAGTCCCACTATTCATGCTTATATCTCTCTTCCGGATTATGAGCGTTTTGACTTTAAGATCGACTCTGTGCTTTTTTCCGATAATCGGTCATGTGACCCTCTTTTAGAGGATGTTGATCTATTTCTTGCTACGGATGACTCGATACCACCGGGTATTGAAAATGACGAGAATGGCTTTCGAAGAAATTTTCTTGAAGAAATACATAATGATGATTTACTTTCCGATGCTGACTCATTTCTGTTCGATTCTCCTTCTTCTCGTTCACCCGCGAAACCACCGGATGTAGTTTTTGAATCTGATACAAATAAAGATATTTTTGGAGTGGTGGACGAGATTTCTAAACATGATGTTCCTGTGCTTGATATTTTACCCACCCAACCCACCCGTGATTCTGAACTTGACTTTGCTTTTATCATCCGGATGTTTCAACCATTCTTTGCTTATCCCATCATTTCTTCACTTTTCCACTCCACTGGGAGTGAGGATACTGTTTTTGACCCTGGAATCTCCGTTTTTCTTGCCGGGTGTCCGTTCCATCTGCTCTCCCCAAGGACGAATTAATTCAGGGATCGAGTCAAGCTCATGTGACTCGGTAATCAAAAACAAGCGCTTCGTGGGAGGCACCCCATGCTTATCCATTTCGTCTTCTTTCTTTTCTATTTCTTAAGTAACGTGACGTGAGGGGGGCGACCCTTTCCAAACTCGTGTTTTCGTGGTTGTTTGTGAACGTTCAGGAATTTCCCCGAAGATTGAGGACTCTCGTGCTCGTGTTTTGTCGTTCTCTCCAATCGAGTCTCATTCTTCGTTGCTCTTTCGGAAATTCACTATATCCAAAATCTTATCGACTAACGTTTATCTCTTGACATATTTAATAAACGGCTTTAGTTAATACGTAAGACTACCCGTACCCTTAAAACATTGAGGACAATGTTTCACATTAGTCTGGGGGTGAATCTTCGATTCGATTTGACCTGACACCTTCGTTTGAGCTGTTAACTTACGCAACTCCGTTTTTTCCACCAAAATTTAAAATTTTTGTCACCTTTTTATTGTAAAAAAAAATGATGATGATGGTATATATGATATAATAATAAGATTTGACACCTTGTTTTGACTTTCCTACCGGCGAGAGAAGAAATAAATGTTCCGACTTGACCTGGCGTCTTGAGCCTTAGCTCGTCTCCCTTAACCAATATAATCAAAAGATTATCGGCTAAGCATCCGCGGATCTCATTACTTGGGATTTTAAATTTGCGGAGATCAAGGAATGATAGAGTTTATTTAGAAGTTTGGTGCTAAACATGGAGTAGTTGGATCTCTTTAGAGCCCACAAAAGTTACTTGTGGCCTCCTTGTTCCCACAAGATTGCACACCAATAAAAATAGATCTCTAGGATTAATTAAGGGTATGGGGTTTGGGAAATACTTAGTTTTTTCTCGTTCCTAAGAAAATCTCTGCATATGGGGATTTGGTACACATAGGGGTACTGCTAGTGTTACGGTGAAATAGACTATTGCATCTTGCCGATTCGCAGCCGATGTTGTGATCTTAGTAAAGGCCGTGGGACTCACGGTTTGGTAAATGATTATGAATATCAATAATAATAATCCAAAGCCAAAAATAAGGCAGAGGAATCCAAAGCTATAAAAAGCAGTAGAAATAAATCCAAGGTCATAATAAAGCTCTTGCATCTTAACGACTCATAACGGTTGTTGTAATTGAAATAAAGGACTAAGGACCAAATATTATTAAAGTGCTTATAATTATTCAAAATGCCAAGCTTCGACTCCAGGGGTTTCCTAATAAAAATATTCTGTCTCGGGTCTCAGACATGGGATGTTTCGGTCGTAAATAAAAAGGGGCCCCTCAAAATCGTGTTAAATCAGAGACCTCTGTGTGGACCCGATTTCTATATGCAGGAGTTTTCGAGGGAAAGTTTAGAAACTACTTAGCGTTCAAATTTTGTGCTCTTATCGGACTAATAAATATCAAAACGAGAAAATATGAAGAAATTCATTTCTCACAAAAATAAAATCTTGAGATACAAAACTTAGGAATTGGGAAAAAGAGGTAATTACATAAGTAACTTTTGTGGGTAGTGTTAGGATCTAACTTGTGGATAAACAATGATTTCGATTTTACGCTTAGTTTGGGGGCTTGTGAAAAATCAAGGATGACGATTTTTATCCGTATGGTCTCTTCTCCATGAGAAGTGTTTCTACTCGTAGACCCTGAAAATTATCAAAAGATAATGAAAGTCAAGCAAACCGTCACATATATAAAAATGAAAAAGTACAAAAAGAGTAGTAGTAGTAGTTGTTATTCATAAAAATCGGAAAATGGAGCATTTTGGGGAATAAATGATTTTGAGATCTCTTTCGAACATCATTGCTACTTTACAAAGTCAGTAAAAAGAGGTTTTGAAATTAGTTATCTCTTAAGCGTGAGGTGATGACATTGCGTGAGGGCACGGCAACACCTTCGTCTGGGGGAGTTTTGATGTCTGCTTATTCACACATCCTTTTTAGACCCAAAATCAGACCAAAAATACCAAATACTAACCAAAAATGCCAAGAGAATGCGTGTTTTTGTATTTGTGTATGTGCAGGTACGAATATGTGAAAAATGGACAAAAACAAAGCCATAACCGTCAAAAATGAGCACGAGAATGGAAAAAGGTCAAAAGCCGGAGCCGGGGAAGCTTGATGATAAAAGAAAGCTCAAAATGTCCAGAAAAGTCCTTAGAAATTCATAAAGTTGCAAGAATGATCCCTGAACAAAGATTGAAAGAATTTACACAAATAGTCCCTCAAGTTTCATGAAATGTCATTTTCAGTCCCTTTAAGAAATATTCGAAGAAAAGTCAAAGTCAACCTCCAAGATATTGAAATAGTCAAGAAAAGCCCTTGGAAAAGTATTATTGAGATTTGTCTGCCTAAGTCCTTACACTTTCAGTTTTTACATTTTTGGTCCTTAATTATTTACTACAACACTAAAAATCTGGTTCTAATAATAAAACTAATCCAATCCACAAAAACCTACCCAAGCCCAACCTACCATAGCCCAATACCCTTCCTACACTTTTTAATACCAAACCCAGCCTGCAACTCCTACCCACTCCAAACCCGGTCAACTCCAACACCAAACCCGGTCAACGCTTTTAATTATTACCAGCCAAACCCAAAAAACATTACCCGCTATTTTTTTCCCCTAAATTACCCAGAATATTCACTGTGCTATAAACCCTAGAAATCACCACACACAAAATTACCCTCATTAAGTAATAATTACCCAATCATTTGGCTTCTAGAAGCACACGTACATGTCAGGAATGTGCCGGAAGGGACACATAGACCTATAATGAAACACACGCATGATCGATTTATCATTGGAACATGATCCTAGGGCTAATAATGATTGGATGCATCTAAAGCATGATCTAAGGGCTACTAAGGATTCAAAGAAACACAAATGCACCTCGGATTGATGAGCTGTAATACTAGAAGGATCCAAGCTCTCCTCAGCTTCAACTATAAATACTCCTCCTCATTAAGTAGTTTTGAGTAGGGTTTTTTATGCAATTTGTAGTTTAAATTTCTATTTCAATTGTAATCCTTTTTAATTTATACTCAGTTTTTAGTTAATTCTATTTACTGTTGAATTAGTTTATCTTAATCAGTATTAGCTTATTCAAAATTTGTTTTTAATTGTTAAATCGTCTTCATAAAAAAATAATAAAAAAAAAGAATTTATAAGCTAAAGGGTACATAAGCTGTGCAAAGCTTTTTCTCCTTCTGATAATCTCAGTGAAGCTAATCCATAGCTTTTTGGTGAGTGTTATCTCGAATTGCCATAGCCGCAGTTCCTTATCCTATTTAGCCATATAACAAGTAAGTTTTCTTTTAGCTTTCACATATTTTCATTTAGTAGCTTAGTCACTGTGGTAGTTACTTATTCTAGCTTAGCTTAGCTTATAAAGAGATTAATTAATGCTTATTTGGTGTTTATTATATGGTCTAGTGTGATTCATAGTTTCTACTGTCTAAATTCTTCAACCCTGCAAATCTGTGTTCTTGTTGTTTATTGTTGGATTTTGTTGTTTACTTAGCCTTAGATATAGATAATAGAACTAGTTTGATCAGTAATTTAGTATACGAAAGCCAAAAATCAAAAAAATAAGTGTAAGGTAGCAGTTATAGGGGTGTTTGGTTTAGGTGTTATTTTTGTGTCCTTGTTGTTTATTTGACTTGTTATTTGCAATACTAGTTAGCATTAGGTTAGAATAAGTCACTTTAGTCATAATATTAGTATGTTTAACATTAAAAGTCAAAATTAGCCTATAAATTGATTCCTGCTTGCATAACTTTAAATCTGATCATGCCATAGTTTGAATTGTTTCATTCTGTGTTTAGCCAACTAATTTTAGTGTTTAAATAACTTAATTTTGTATTCAGGGTGAGTTCTAATCAGTTGAAAATCTAACTTAGTCAAAGCTTAGGTTGCATAAAAAGTTAAAAGACCTGTAGCCTGCAGGTTCAACAGTAGCTGAACTAGGGTAGTTTTAAGGGTCTAATTTGGTTTTGAATTTAAAGCTTTTTGGTTCTCTAAGTTCCCAGTAGTGTAGTATAGGCTTTGCCCCCCTTAGTCTTAGTTTCCAGCTTATTAGGTAGCATATAGTTAAGCTGCAAGTTCGGGTTTTCTAGAAACTTTTTTGTCCATTAGCACAACCTGTGCCTTTGCTTTCTAGCTTTTCCTTTGATCTTATTTGGCTATTTTCAGTTGAAGTATTCTTAGTTACAGGAGTTTTAGCTGTAGATTTATTATTAAGCTTTTAAGTTGATTCTATTTGCTTATTGCTTAATCACTTAGTGCTTATTAAACTGCCTTTATTCTTGTTTCTATGCTTCTACTTGTCTCAGCTCATTACATTTAAGCATATTTGAGTCAAAAAGACCTTTGGTCAAAGTTTGGTATCATTTGGTCAAAACTGCTTATCAATAAGCACTTCCTAATAAGCAGTTTCAAAGTAATCTGTATTTCCTTATCTTATTTTTCACTTTTTAAATTTTTCTTAGATTCAGAATAATATTTTAGAATTTTCCTGAATTTTTCAGATTTTTCTGAATTTGTTTTCTATTTTTATTATTAAATTTTTGTTTTTATTTAATTTTTAATACTTTTTAAATACCAAAAATTCAAAAAAAATCAGAAAAAGCCTAAAAAAATCCAAAAATATTTTAGAAATTAGTTTTCAATGATTTTAGATTTTTAGAAATTAATTTTTCATTTTTCTCATTTAATCTCACTTTTATTTGAATTTTAATTAGTTTAAATAGTTTTTAATTCATAAAAATTACAAAAAAAGCCAAAAAAAAAATTTTCAGTTTTAAAACTAGTTTTTATTTATTTTAGAATTTTCAAATTTATTTTTATATTTTTCTCACTTAATTTCTATTTTCTTTTAATTTTTAATTAGTTAAATTAGTTTTTAATTCATAAAAATTAAATAAAAAGGCAAAAAAACATCTTTTTTTCTCAAAATTTTCTTTTACATTTTTAACTTAGGAAAATTATTGCCCGTAGGATTAGTATAGCTTAAATTTCACTTTTTATTTCGCGCGTTTACGTTTAAGCTTACGGTTTTTGATTCTACATTACGTTTTAGGTTGCCTTATTTGAATTACGTGCTTAAGTGATTAATTATGCTTTGTTTTCATATTCATTAGTTTAGATCTCATTGAAATCACTTTTTCTCCACTTTCACGACACTTTTCACGAACCGGGAATTCGAAATTCCATTCACACCTTCACACGGACTACGACCTCGGGTTTTGCTTATTTCTTATCAAATCCGTTGAGAAAAACTATAACTATATACTACATGTCAACACAACCACCCATAATAACAATCAAAATCCTCCCCGATCACCTTCTTCGGAAACCTTAAGGTTCCGTAAAGAACTTGGACAACTGCATGATCTTAGTGATCTTCTTGCTATGAACCTCGCACAACGCAACGTGGACAATCCTCCTTCATCACCTTACTCAAATTGCCTACCTCATTCTCTCAACTTTAATCAAGTTGAAAATCATACCCACTATTGTCCTTGTTGCATCTTTCTTCAAAAACAAATCCTTTTCTTGAGTGAAGACATCGCTTGGATAGAATATCTTCTCACTCGACCTCTTCCACATCCATTAGTCCGATACACTCAACCTAGATCTGCACCTAACGCTCCATACTCCTTACCTTAAAACATTTAAACATTTTACATGCCCATGTTTCCCGCTCTCAAATAAAATCATCCAACCTTTTGTGTCGCAAGCAAGTCCAATAGCTTTCTTTGGCAATTTTTTTTTTTTTATTTTTTTTTTTTTTTTGCAATCAATATGCTTCAAGCATATTGTTTTTTGTAATGATGATGCGTTTCACATAATCATTTTGAATGCTTAAATAAATCATGTTGTCATTGTTTGTTCTAAATTATTATTGCTATATTTGTTAGATGCATATATGTCTTGTGCTTTTAACCCGTTTTTGTAATAACGATTTGTTGGTCCCTTTTACTTGGTTAACTAGAACTAAAAAGCTAAAGTAACCAAGTTCTATGACATTTAACAAAGATGTGTAAAATGATTAACAATAAAGTAACGTAAATATAAGAGACAATATTTTCCAACGTTTAATTCTTTATTAGAAGTTAATCAAAAAGAATCGTACCCAAGTATTTGCGGAATAACACTTGGGATTGAAAACGACAAGTATTGTATGGACTCTTCACTAAACTCAATCTATGTTGAGTGACAACTTTCAGGACCCACTGAGCTATCTCAGGGGTTGTGTTATTCTTTGGAGGAGTAAAAGTGGTTTCTGAATGCTTTGCATTAATTGCACAAACTTGTCAACTTTTACTCCTCTCTTATGCTACCTATTTATACACAAATGTGAACAACTCTATTATACAATGGACATAAAGCTTCCTTAACAATATCTTGAAAGATATTATTCTTCTGGCAAGGAACCTTCATTGAGTTAAGTCCAAAAGGCACTTTCTGATGACAGCCTGGTTTTAGCCATTTGAGGAAAGTTTGACCTTAAAGTGATAAAGCACTTTAGTGAAACAGATCAAACTTTCCCGCCTAGTCCCGCCAAAACTTCAGTCTTCTAGTCATCAGTCTTCAGTACCATGAAGTTGTTGAGGAGTCATGGGGTTCAGTGAGTTATTGTCATCCTCACTGAACCCATCACCTTCTTCTTGGCTTAGATCACACTTCACTGAGTTCCGCCTCACAGAATGGAGAACCTTTCTTCTTAGGCTCGGTCTAAGCATCCTGAAGATGACTCACTGAGTTACTGTTCACTCAGTGACATGTTTATACTTAGGTTATTTTACGTTCAAATCCTTGTTAGAAGAAGATTGGGGAATTCAGTGACCTAACAATCTCCCCCTATTTGAACATACAAATAGCCTAAGTGTTTCTTGATTCAGCGTGAGTTGGTAGAGGTCTTAATCTCTTACTGAATGTTGTTGTAATTATAAGTAGGACACATAATTTTAAACAAAACATCAAAGTTCATTCATAGTTATTTCAATTCCTACAAATTACAAAAAAATAAAAGGATAGTTGTTGCAGATCAGATGTTCAGGCGGTATCCAAGGTTTTCAATCTTTACTTTCTTTGATCTGAGTAGGTGTCTTTCAGGATGTTCATTGATCATTGCTTCCAAGTTCTTGCAGAATCTTTTGTTCTCATCACTCTTGATGGGGGACGCCAACATGAGGTACATGAGCATAGCTTTGATTCCTGCCTTATCCATGTCAGACCACCTTTGGAATGCCAGGCTTCCATACTCATCAGTAACGCATAAGCCTCGTTTAGGAGCTTCAAGGACCGCATTGTTCACGAATGTGATCCCTTCATGAAGCGACCTGTCACACTCTAACCCTGGTACCTTGATCTCAGGCTCCAATTCAATTTGCTTCCTTTTCTTCTTAGAAGCCTTAGATGGAGCAGTCTCTTCCTCTGAGTCAGGAAAAAGTGAGGGAATGTTAAGAGCCTCAGGCATTGCTCTCAGTCTGTCATACCTATCCTTCAGTGATTCGAGAAGTTTAGGTATTACAACATTGTTCTTTTTAGCAATGATTGATCGAAGCTCATCAAGCTCAGTGATGCCAAAGTCTGCAAACCTGAAAGGCTTATGGATGTCCATTATTCTTTTATCACGTCCCCTGAAGACGGTGACCATTGCAGGATCGGTGTTTCTGTGGATTTGAACGTCAGTGATGGTTTCAGGTCTTAACCTTTCTTTCATCACCCAAGTATACTTTTCGATCCTGTGTTTTCTGATTTGGGCATCCTTCCTGAGCTTGTTTTCCCTTTCCTTTTTGAGAGCGTTAAGCTCTTCTTCCTGAGCCTTTTTAAAGACAGCACCAACTTGTACAGTTGCTAGTGCCTCAGTATTTAACCCAATCTTTTCAGCTTCCTCATGAACAACCTTAATGATAGCAGGCTTGCTCATTCTCTCTTCCTCAGCCACCTTGAGTAGTGTCTCAGTCCTTTCCATGTGAGCTTGAATTTCATCATTAGTGAGAAGTTGTACTACTCCATTGATTTCAAACGGGACCCTGACAGGTGCATCACGGTCAAATCTGACCATGGTAGAGGCTGGCTTGAGAACATTTTCAGGACTAGAGGTGGTAGCAATACTTTTGCCTCTGTCCTGTCCGAGAGAAGAGGAGACTGGTTCCTCCTGTGGTGGAACTTCAGTGATTGGTGTTGCTTCAGTAACATGCTCCCCCTCAGTGTGAGAGGGCTGCCCAGCTTCTTGTTCAACAGTATTAGGGGCTTCAGTATCATTCTCCCCCTCAACATTTGCCTGAGTGTCAGTGATGGCAAGTGTTGGCTGTACTGAAGAAGTAGATGCACGCTTGAATGCTTGAAAATTTTCAGTCATCATGGACTTGATCTCCTGAGTATCCTGTGGAATGATGGACACCTTGGAGTCAAGTGCAGCCTGTGCATTTTCAAGAGCGGTCATCCTGGATCCCAAGGTCCATGCCAGAGAAGTAGACCTTTGGGACTGAGCTGTCACTGATTCCTCCATTTTGATGAAGGAAGATTGGAGAGACTCCACAGCTGTGGTGAGACCCTGAAGATTAGAACCCTTCAGCAAGTCAAGTAATTCAGTGAGAGCCACCGAGTTTACTTGATACGTCTCGGATGCCTGAAGTAGCTTCCTGGTGAGTTCAGGATCATCCTTGACTGATTCTTGAATCGACTGAACCCCTACATTCAGCTGGTTGAGGGTTATCAAAAACTGATTCAGGCGAGTGATCATTTGTGTCAGGGAATGGTTGACTAAGGAATTTTGTTCCCTGACATCATCATCGAAGTCTTCGACAGCATCTTTGAGATTGTAAAAGTGAACCGCCTGTTCAGTGTGCATGTCAAAGACCTCATCAGTGACCCCCTGTACAAAATGTTAGTAATCTTTTTGATGAATTTGGTGAAGGTCTTCACAGTGATAGGAGCCTGATCGTCTCCTGAGGATTCTAGCTCGGACTGAGTGTCATCATCGTCATGGTTTGAAGATTGAAGAGACTGAGGAATTGGTTCAGGGATTGTCTCCTCAAGCTCCATTTCATCTCCGGCCTTGAAGACTTCCTCATCACTGTTAAATTCATCATCAGAGTACAAAACCGCCTTAGCTTCAGCTAGGGACTGAATCTGCAAAAAAAGGTTAGCCGGCTCCTCTTCATAAGAAGACTCGCCTTTGTTTTGGCCAGGTCCTGACCCCTCAAATCCGGTAGGTTGGGTTTTACCTACCTGGTCTTCAGGGTCAGTTCCCGAGTTATGCGCACCTTCGGGGTGGGGTGTGAGTTCCATATCAGCGGGTGGTATGTTTCCCTCTGAATCTTTGTCCCTCGTGACCCCTTCAGGCACTGATGGGTGTATCTCAGTACCATCCCTAGGAGCCGTGATTGTTGTGTCCCTATCAGCGGGTTGTATGTTTCCCTCTGAGTCTTTGGGATGAGTTGTTGTGCCTAGGGCTGTAAACGAACCGGACGAACACGAACGGAGCCCTGTTCATGTTCGTTCATTTAATTTTAACCGGACAAATAAACGGACACGGACGCTTAAACGGACAAATGTTCTTGTTCATGTTCGTTTATTAAGAAAATGAGTTGTTCATGTTCGTTTATGTTCGTTCATTAAGACACTAAACGAACGCTAAACGAACATAAACGATCGAACATAAATGAAAATAGACAAACAAACATAAACTTTATTGAATTCTTCACAATATTATGTTTTATAACTGTTGTTTTGATTAAACAAACTAACTTTTTAAATTATAAAATTAAAAGATATAATATATGAACATAAATAGATAAATAAACATAAATGAACGTTAACGAACGCATAACCGGACGTTCACGAACATAAATGAACGGACGAGACTTTTGTTCATGTTCGTTCATTTAACTAAACGAACGTAAAATATTGTTCATGTTCGTTCATTTAATAAACGAACGAACATAAACGAACTTTTTACCGAACGGTTCATGAAATGTTCACTGAACGTTCAGTTCGTTTACAGCCCTAGTTGTGCCCTCAGACAAAAGCTTTGATTGGCGAATGTCCTCATCAGGCACCTGAGTGGTTATGCCCCCTTTCCAACAGGCTTGTACTGGCCTGTCGAAGATTTAGGGGCGAGAACTCCCTATTGCTTGGGTTGTGATTTACCCAATCCTTTGGCAGGATGTGATTGTTTGTGGGCTCCCGTCTCAGTGGAGTAGTGCTGCCCCACCGAGGGTATAGGACCCCTTACTCCCTGATACTCTGATTGTGATTTGCCAGAGTCTTTAGTAGGATGTGAAGGTTTAGTTGGTTCCGACCCCACTGACTTGTGTATGCCAGCAGGGCCTTTGGGAATTGGTTCACCCGAGGACACTAAGTGTGATGTCTCAGTGCCCTCCGTTGGCCGTTGTTTTGGGGCCAAAGATTGGCTTATGATCCTGAGGGTGTCAGCAGTCAGGGTCTGTTGTTGTTGCCCCCTTTTATCAGGCTTAGGGGCAGAGGTCTCAGTGGCGAGTGGCTTGGGTTGAGCCACCTTCCTGGACCCCTGTCCCTTCTTCCTCTTCACCTTTTTGGTGGGAGAGGGAATTGGTGAAACAATGTTGTCACCCTGGATAGCAGTTAGCATATATGTGGTCAGGGCGACAGGTGTTACCTCATTAGGGTCACGAGAGTAATTTGCCTTATGTAAGACATCAGGTTCAAAGCCGACACTGTCAGGCTTGATATACTCAGACCCTAGTAGGTCATTCAGGGCACAGGAAATGAATCTAGGGTAAGACATGTGTTTTTGCCTAGACTTCCCACCCAATTTGCCTATGAGGTCCCTGAAGATAATTTCTCCAAGGTCAATCTTTTTAACCTCAATGAGACAGTACACTATCTTTGATTGAGTAGTGTTAAGTTGCTCAGTTGAGGACTTGTTCCCCCCAAGGACCTGAATGACAAATGTCATCAGGATCCTCCAAGGTGCAGGGAACCATGTTTTGATGACGGGGGCTTTGTTCAGTAGGGCCCCTGGAGCAATATCAGGTTGATTTTTATCATAGGGCCCTAGTTCAAGGAGGAGTTGTTTAACCTCCTCTTCAGTGGGTGGGGCAACAAATGTCTTAGTGTAGTCAAGGCCAGTGGCTTTGACGAAGGTTTTGTAGTCAAGAACAAGGGACTTTGTCCCATTCTTCATTGAGAACTTAATTTTGGCCTCTTTTAGTGCATCAGGGTTTTCAACCACCGCTGAGCACCAAAATTCCCTCAAGTAGTCATGATAGATGACTGAGGGGGTCTTTGTGAATGTGGTGGTGAGAAAACAGTTTTGTAGAAACTTCACCACACCCCTGTAAGCAGGGAACCCTTCAGGGTAGGCAAAGTTTCCCACCACATTGTTTTTGGTAAGGTCTACGCTTTCCATTTGGAATTCCACATTGGGTGCGTATTTTATGACCTTAGAAGATGCCATTTTACTTTTAAAAGGTCTGGTTTTGATTAAAGAAGAAGCACACAGATTTTGAAAGCAAAAGTTCTTGAAATGTTTTTGCAAGAGTTTTGTTAGGATTTTTTAAAGCGTATGTGTGTTCTTCTTTGTGGGGGTATTTATAGGGTGGGAATTAGGGTGGTGATGTTGCGGATACCAAAGGTTTAATTTATTTAACCGAAACGGCATAATAATGTTGGTTTGATATCCGCATTAAATACCACGATTCCCATTATCCTATTTTCTCACATCGTGGGTTAACAGTTGTGCGGCTCTGCAAATAATGCACTTTTGCAGAGTAAAAATCATCACAACTTTTGTGTGTGAGGGATCATTTAATGCTCAGTGGTGTTTGGTGAGAGAGATGTGGGGGCCCAAGGAGTGGATGCCAGTTGTGTAAGTGACATATATTCCTATATTTAATAGGATTCAGTTACCTACCTGGGACATTAACTAAGTAAGTACTTAGAGCATTTAGTTAGGGTATTCAATGCCATTCTTCATCCTGAGCCCCCTGAATGAATTATCATTCAAAAAAATTTCAGGAAGGGTGTGATTAGGGACCTAGAGAATTTACATCATGTTGGAACACTTTTTGATCAGTTTCCTAATTCTATGTCCAACATGCCCAGTTCAGCTTTCAATCTTGTGAAAGTGGGTTCATCCAAAGGTTTAGTGAAGATATCAGCTTGCTGATATTCAGTGGGGATGAAATGTAGTTCAATTTCTCCATTAGAGATATGGTCCCTGATGAAGTGGTATCTGATGTCAATGTGTTTGGTTCTTTGATGAAGTACTGGATTGTTTGAGATGGCTATGGCACTTGTATTATCACAAAAGATAGGTACCATCTTATACTGAATGCCATAGTCACTCAGTTGGCTCTTCATCCATAGTACATTTGCACAACATCCTGCAACAGCCATGTATTCAGCTTCAGCTGAGGACATGGCTACTGACTGTTGTTTCTTTGTACTCCAACACACAAGTTTACCACCAAGAAATTGGCAGGATCCTGAAGTACTTTTCCTATCCATGTTACATCTTGCATAGTCAGAGTCAGTGTACCCTTTGAGATCGAATCCTGAACATTTTGGGTAATACAAACCAAGGTTTGGAGTACCCTTCAGGTCCCTGATGATTCTCTTGACAGCAGTAAGATGTGATTCTTTGGGGTCAGCCTGGTATCTGGCACACAGGCAGACTGAGAATTGGATATCAAGCCTTGAGGCAAGTAAGTACATCAGGGAGCCAATCATTCCTCTGTATTGGGTTTGATTCACTGATTTTCCAGTGAGATCAGGGCCAAGGTTGTTTGGAGGAACCATAGGAGTTTTTACTGAAGAGCAGTCAGTGAGCTCATACTTCTTCAGTAGGTTCCTGAGGTATTTTTCTTGGCAAATGGATATTCCTTTATCAGTTTGTTTAATTTGGAGTCCAAGAAAGTATGCGAGTTCACCCATCATGCTCATTTCAAACTTTTTGGTCATCAGTTTCTCAAACTGTTTGCAAAGTTTGTAACTTGTTGAGCCAAAGATGATGTCATCAACATGTACTTGGACAAGAATGACATCATCCTTTGTTATGTAGATGAACAGTGTGTTGTCAATTCTTCCTCTGACAAACTTGTTTTGGATCAGGAAGGCTGAAAGAGTTTCATACCATGCCCTGGGTGCTTGTTTCAGTCCATAAAGGGCTTTGCTAAGCTTGTAGACATGGTTGGGGTATTCACTACTTTCAAAACCAGGAGTGATGCGTGGGAATCGCACCTTGCTTTACCTCTCGAGGGATCTCGCGAGGCTTACAACCCCCACCAGGCAGTGTACCTGATCGTTGTAGTATAGTATAGTGACAAGTACCGGGGGATTGATCGTTCAGCTTAGGAATAGTGTCGCTAGGATTAGAAAACCTAGTTAATAGTTCTAGAGATGAAAGATGATTATTTTTGTGTTTTTATATTTTATGAAAGCAAGTAAAATCTCGGTTTTTGAAGGAGTGGGCGGAATTAGTTGCTATTCAACTAACCCAAAGCTAAGATGCAATCAAAATAAAATAATAAAAATGAAATTAAACTAATTAAACTAAGGTTGTGAGCAGTAATTGGAGAAATTGTGTTTACTTAGACTTCACTACTCCCTAGATATCTTTTACATGTTAATTACTTGTTACACTTGTATGAATGACGGGTTGTATTCCTTAATACCATTCGTGGAGTGGCATACATAACTCCCCAACTCTATGAGCTCTTATCTCCTCCTACACCATGACCCAGCACAACTATAGGGATTGTAAATAGTGGCTCATGCATTAAATACAACCAATAAAGACCTAGTACGCCTCGGTTCATGTTTCTTAAGACGTTCAAGCATGTTACCATTTGGAGATCTGCCAGTTTTCTTAAGCCTAACATATAAATCATTCATTCAAAACAAGAATAGACAAGTAATCAACACATAATCAACATCTAGGTTTCATTAGATCTAAGCAAACACAAGAGAGATCTAGCCTAGCATAGTAGAATTGAGACAAGAACAAGAGATAAACAACCAACACATAGACATATTGATTGAATTGAAAGTACACTTATCTCAATTACAATGCAAGGTCTCAAGGGTTTGGAACCCTTGAAAAACCTGTGAAAGAGGCACCAAAATCGTCTTTAGGGTTTCACCAAAACTTCTCCCTTCTAATGAAAAAACTAGAAAACTATATATAGGAAAAACAGTCTGACGGCGTCAAGAGTTAATTCTGACGCCGTCACCTCGCCGCCATAAACTTCCTCGGACGGCCTTGATCCACTCATGACGGCCTATGTGACGCCGTCACCACCCACGGTAAATTATTCTTGGCCACTTTGACGCCGTCACCACCTTCGATATTTAATTCTTCATGTCTGACGCCGTCAAGAAGGAAGTCTTGACGCCGTCACCTTGTATTTTCAGCTTGGATTTTTGGAACTTTGCCATTTTCTTCACTTTATGCTCCAAAAACGTCCAAAATAGCCTCTTTTCCAGAATTCACTCTCCAAACACCTAAAATCACAAAAGGAACGATTTAGGGCAATATTTGATCAAATAAAGTCGGATTCGGGCTTAAATGACCCCCTAAAAACGGATCATTTTTCGCCTCATCATATACCCTTACACTTGAGATTTGCTTGTCCTCAAGCAAATGAGCTTTTATTCTACTCAAAAGACAAGTTAGGGGTCATTTAACACTAATATAAAAGTAATTACAACAAATAATCGTCCCACTAAAGACCAATAGACAAGCACGGAGGTCATACACAAGCACCTCACAAATAGTGTTTAGATACTCACATCTCTCGGGTGTAATAAAGTAATATAACATTATGGAAATGGAAGATATCTCTCACTACCTGTCATAGCAAAATAGATTACCATAGGCTTGGGAAAGGATCAAACCTCCACCACATGGCGTAAGCACCTAGGATAAACTATCAAATAGGTCTTTTAAAGGGTTATAACGTTAGGTGTAGGGATATGAATTACACGGTTTTGTTGGATAAAGGAAGTTTTACTGGTGGCGAGTTAACAATCTTAGTTAATTACATGTACAAGATGGCGTTGCTAAGCCAAGACTAGACTCGACTTAAGCTAATAAATGAAAAATAACAAAAACATAAAATGAACGTAGAATGAAAACGGGATGGTAGTCCGTATGTTTTTTTTTTTCTTTCTTTTTTACTTTTCTATTTTTTATTTTTTTATTTTTTATTTTTTTTTATTTTTTATTTTTTTTTGCATACACTCTTACCCTACCATCCGAAATAATACATCATAGGGGATGAGAATTCCCCTTACACTTGAATCTTTACATACTTTACAATTAACTAATCTAATGACTCGAATTAAGAAAATCAAAACACTTGGAGCACTTTCAAGATTAACGTACATATGGGGGTAATATATTATGTTCTTCCCCATTACTCCATAAAATAAGTACTTACCCATGAGTCCCAATAGTCCCAAAACAATATGTACAAGGATATGACTCGACTTAGCAACCATGTAATCAATTAGAAAGTTAACTTAGGGTTCAACAAATAACAATAATGCACTAAAAATGAGCGCATACACGGAAGGCTAAGGCGATTTGGGTGTACATTTAAGTGGGGTGTAACAAATTCTTCCTTTAAGTAAAATGCTTAAAGTTAGAAACGAAAAGATAGGCTCGGAGGGGTGTACTAGGGGTTTCGTGTACTAAAAATGAGTACAACGCTAAGGGTGTGGGAAAAATTAGTTGACTTAACTAGCCAAGTAATATGACTTAAATGGTCAAGTAATTATAATACGGGTTTAACACAAGGGTGATCCTAATGCCTCTTATCATGTAGTAAATCCTACCACACGAATGTAGTCTCACTAGCGGTCTCGGGATGCATCACTAACGCAAGTTCTAGAATCTAAATGCTACCGGTACACTCATAAGCACTAATAATAAATGCTTTTCCTATCAAATCTAAAGGCGAACCTCACATTTTTGGGTGGAAAATTTTTCTGAATATACGGTTATGTGCTAGTCATACAACCTTCTATCCATGAGACGCTTGCTATGGCTAAAGTTTCACTCCTAAATGTTGTAAAAAATTTTAAATTTGGCGCTAAAATTACACTAACAAGTATTTCTCGTAGTTTTATTACACATCTACCATTAAACAAAACAAACTCAAGCGAAAGTGCATATGTAAGGTATCATCTTTTTACCCTCCCCTTACACTTAAGATGAACATTGTCCCCAATGTTCAAGTAAAGAATGTAAAAGTTAAAAAGTAAAGAGAATGAAATCAAATACTCCCCTGATTCGCTCGGTATGAATTTTAGTTGGCCAGGTTAAATCTTCTTCCAAGAAAACTAACAATCAAAGCTTCCCTTCCAGAATATAAATCATCTTCTTGTCACAAATAACCTGTAAATCCTGACAAAAGTAGACAAGGCAACCTCGCGTAAAATCGGCGGCATCCTATATAAGTTACTAAATCCTAGAAAACAAAGTAAGATATAATGCTTGTGGAATGAAGTTTGCAGATTTCCTGGAGATTATAAAACTTAATAATTCACAAAAACCATAAGACTCCGTTAGAAAAACAAAACCGGTAAAATTTCCAGATTTTAACTCCTGACGCCGTCAAGAGCAGACCCTGACGCTGTCAGAATGAACCTGCAGAAATTCTTATGTTAAGTTTCCGGAAAATTTCTGGAAAAACTTTGTCCTACTTCCTGGAAAATCCTGCAAAACTTCATTATGACTCAATACAAGCATTTGACTCTAACAATTACGAATATACATGTTCTTTAAATATTGTGGAGAATCATGATCGGTTTGTTTCTTAAAAACATATTTGGGGTTTCCCCTTACACTTATCTTTTGCAAAAATACCTCTAGGTTGAAGTTAAGACTAGGCTAAACAACATAATAAAGTATTTCACTTTTTAGTAAAGAAACATGATCAACCAACAATAAAAATAAAACATGCATACGGAAGCAAATAACAATCAAACAAATAAAAATCACACAAAACATGGGTTGCCTCCCAAGAAGCGCTTTTCTTTATTTACGAGTCTTGTAGCTAGACTCAAAGTCGTGGGTTACTACGTGATCTCATCATTGGTTCCACTCTCTAGGTCGTCTTCTAAACTAGTATCGCTTTCATAGTGTAAGTACTTCGGATCTTTGAATTCGAAAACATCATGTCGATACTTAGGACCAAGCTTACTAACATTCTTAAAGAATCCACATGATAAATCAGAAATATTTCTACACCCTCTCCTAACATCCTCATCACACAAGATGAGTTGGGAGCTCATCATATCAAGCCCGTCACAATCTATTTCCTTAAGGTCTTTTCTCTTGTATGGCGTTTGGTATGAAATCCTCCTAACCCCATCAGTGAAGGTCATGATCCCGTTCAAGTCATCCACTATCAAATTAGTGATTTCACAAAAGGGCACTCCAAAGACGACTTATGCTAACCTAGGGTCGACATAGTCCTCTATGTTGTCCACAATCGTGAATTCCATAGGGAATTCCATATTTCCTATAAACACCTGGATTTCATGATCCTTACCAACCACTTTCTCTCCCTTGTAAATCATTCCCCATCTGCAGATATTGTTGTAATGGAAAAGGGACATAACATTCTTAGGCATGAATATGTTGATGTAGACGTTATCAAAATGCTTGTGACCGATCATGCATGGAATTTTGAGATTATTCGGGTCACGCCTTCTTATCCCCCCCAACTTTCCATCCTTTGACCCATATAGATTCCCTTCAAGAGAGGGACGATACTCGTACACCTCCTCACTACCCCTACGAAAAATTACCTTCCTAACACCATTGGTGAGTACTACACTACCATCTTTCTCATCAAGGATTGCTCCCGATTCATTGATAAATGGTATCCCAAGGACAAGGTGGGTTAACGTTTGATTGGTGAGAGGGTCCGTGTTATCAACCACGGTGAGGTCGGTATTGTAAACAAGCTCTCCAATCCTAATTGATAGATTTTCTATCACTCTCTCGCGCGCATTGTGCTCTGGGAAGGTTTCGTGATATAGGGAAAGGGGGATTATGTTGACTGGGAAGCTAGGATCTATATGACTATCGGTTAAGAGCTTTTCCTTAATGGTACAGGGGATCTTGAAAACCTTAGGGTTACTTTCCTTAGTCTGATTGCTACCCATACTAACAGCATCCTCCATTTTTCTCTCGGATTTTTCTATAATAGATTCACCCAAAATGGTTGGATCTTTCTCATGCTCTTCCGATTTCTCGTTTCTTTCATCCGATTTGTCGGATTTCTGCGCGGTGCACTGCTCGGGTGAGTTGGTAGGTTTCCTTGCCGAAGCATGGTCAACCTTTGAGGTCTCATCCTTCGCTGTCTGACTGAGTTTGTCAGTTTGTTGTTGGGTTGGATTGGATGCTGCAGCTGATATTGTGGTGATGGTGTTTACGAAGTGGATTGGTCCAGGGGGGTTGATAGGTCCTTTTTCGTTAGGAGATAGATGTTTGAATAGCTTGCTAGGACTTTTTATTTTCACAGGGGAGGCTGGTGGACTCATGACGGTGGCAGACTTAACCTCATCAACGTGAATGGGCTTATTATCAATATGCTCTTTGATAGCAGTCAACAGATTACAAATCTTGTTGTTCACGTCAGCCTGCTGTTGTTTGAATTTTGTCTCGAGTGTAGTGAGCTGCAGTTCTTGAGAAAGAATGAATTTTTTTAAATCATCTTCACAGCTTCGCCTAGGGGTACTTTGCGACGGAAAATGTTCGGACCAAGTGAGTGGTGAGGAGTCATTGAATGATACACTTCGTGTTTGGTACCCTCTAAAATTAGGTTTATCCTTCCATGCCTCATATGCTTCGGCAGAAGTTCGAGGACCCTGCCCTACGTGTGATGATGTGAATTCGTTATAAGCACGTTTTGGAAGTTCCATGCAGTTGTAGGTCTCATGAGGGCCATTGCACAGTTTGCATGTAGAAGCGATTCTGCTTACTTTGCTTGAAGGCTTATGAGCTTCGTAAGATTTCATAAGAGACTTGACTCGACCTTCAAGTTCCATGATCCTACGGTCGGGAGTGCTTGAATTGTTCGAAGGCAAAGATATTGCCTCGACCGTTTTGTTCAAATCACGGGGATCATTCCAACTTTCATTGTCATAGAGAGCAAGATCTTCTATGAGTTCCCATGATTGTTCCGCACTAAGATCACGTAGCTTACCACCGGCCGATTGGTCAATGGTTCGCCTCGTGGAGATGTCGATATGGTCATAGAAGATTTGGACTTGGAGCCAAAGATCTATGCCATGATGAGGGACTTTTTGGAGTAAGTCCTTGAAACGAGTCCATGCTTCATAAAGAGATTCATTTTGACGTTGTTGAAACATCAAGATGTCATTCCTAAGTTTAGTAGTTCTCCCCGGTGGGAAAAATTGAGCAAGGAAACGAGTGGTGAGATCATCCCATGTGGTGATGGATCCCGCGGGTAAACGCTCAAGCCATTGACTAGCTTGATCCCGTAGAGAGAATTGGAATAGGCGTAAACGGGTAGTCTCTCTAGTTTCAACACCTAGGTCTATGGAATCTACGATTTTGAGGAAGTCCTTAAGGTGTTGGTTTGGATCTTCGGAACGAAGCCCATGGAATGCACATCCGCTTTGCACCAACCGGATGGTGTCGGATCGCAAGGGGGTCACATTGGCTCCGGTGAGCTCAATGGTGTTCCGGTAGCCTTGGTGGCTAGGTCGGGAATACTCTCCTAAGGTTCGGGGCCTAAGGGGTTCTAATGGTGGGTTTTGTTGTGGTGGGATGATGGGTTCAAAGATGTTACCACCTTCCATGATGTCGGATGGTAAAGAGTTACGAACAAAGGCACGAAGAAATAAGATAGACTAAAGAAGACCTAAAAATAAAAATAAAAATCTTACTAGAAAGGAATCTAGCAAGTAGACCTAATAAAAAGAAATTCTAACCTAGACAATAACTATTCCCCAGGCTGCGGCGCCAAAAACTTGATGCGTGGGAATCGCACCTTGCTTTACCTCTCGAGGGATCTCGCGAGGCTTACAACCCCCACCAGGCAGTGTACCTGATCGTTGTAGTATAGTATAGTGACAAGTACCGGGGGATTGATCGTTCAGCTTAGGAATAGTGTCGCTAGGATTAGAAAACCTAATTAATAGTTCTAGAGATGAAAGATGATTATTTTTGTGTTTTTATATTTTATGAAAGCAAGTAAAATCTCGGTTTTTGAAGGAGTGGGCGGAATTAGTTGCTATTCAACTAACCCAAAGCTAAGATGCAATCAAAATAAAATAATAAAAATGAAATTAAACTAATTAAACTAAGGTTGTGAGCAGTAATTGGAGAAATTGTGTTTACTTAGACTTCACTACTCCCTAGATATCTTTTACATGTTAATTACTTGTTACACTTGTATGAATGACGGGTTGTATTCCTTAATACCATTCGTGGAGTGGCATACATAACTCCCCAACTCTATGAGCTCTTATCTCCTCCTACACCATGACCCAGCACAACTATAGGGATTGTAAACAGTGGCTCATGCATTAAATACAACCAATAAAGACCTAGTACGCCTCGGTTCATGTTTCTTAAGACGTTCAAGCATGTTACCATTTGGAGATCTGCCAGTTTTCTTAAGCCTAACATATAAATCATTCATTCAAAACAAGAATAGACAAGTAATCAACACATAATCAACATCTAGGTTTCATTAGATCTAAGCAAACACAAGAGAGATCTAGCCTAGCATAGTAGAATTGAGACAAGAACAAGAGATAAACAACCAACACATAGACATATTGATTGAATTGAAAGTACACTTATCTCAATTACAATGCAAGGTCTCAAGGGTTTGGAACCCTTGAAAAACCTGTGAAAGAGGCACCAAAATCGTCTTTAGGGTTTCACCAAAACTTCTCCCTTCTAATGAAAAAACTAGAAAACTATATATAGGAAAAACAGTCTGACGGCGTCAAGAGTTAATTCTGACGCCGTCACCTCGCCGCCATAAACTTCCTCGGACGGCCTTGATCCACTTATGACGGCCTATGTGACGCCGTCACCACCCACGGTAAATTATTCTTGGCCACTTTGACGCCGTCACCAGTACGTCTGACGCCGTCACCACCTTCGATATTTAATTCTTCATGTCTGACGCCGTCAAGAAGGAAGTCTTAACGCCGTCACCTTGTATTTTCAGCTTGGATTTTTGGTACTTTGCCGTTTTCTTCACTTTATGCTCCAAAAACGTCCAAAATAGCCTCTTTTCCAGAATTCACTCTCCAAACACCTAAAATCACAAAAGGAACGATTTAGGGCAATATTTGATCAAATAAAGTCGGATTCGGGCTTAAATGACCCCCTAAAAACGGATCATTTTTTGCCTCATCAAGGAGGCTGTTGCACATAAACATCTTCTTTGATGTTACCATTCAGGAATGCACTTTTAACATCCATTTGGTAAACTTTAAAGTTCATGTAAGTTGCATAGGCAAGGAAGATCCTGATGGCTTCCATTCTTGCAACAGGCGCAAAGGTTTCCTCATAGTCTATACCTTTCTGTTGATTATATCCTTTGGCAACCAGTCTTGCTTTGTTTTTGATGACTGTGCCATTCTCATCGGTCTTGTTCTTAAAGACCCATTTCATACCAATGATTAAAACACCCTGGGGGCATTCAACAAGGGTCATGACATCATTTTTGTCAAATTGTTCCAATTCATCTCTCATGGCCTAAACCCAACTTTCATAAGTCAGGGCTTCTTTGACATTTTTAGGCTCAATCTCTGAGAGATAGTCAGCATAAAGACATATATTGGCAGTGGCAGCCTTGAGTTTAGCAGCCTTGCTTCTTGTGAGCATGCCTTCAGTGGGTTCACCAATGATGTTCACAAGCTCAATGATTTTGGATCTAGTCCAGCTATCCTGGGGTTTGGGAAAGGAATTTGAGCTTGTAGGAGCCTGATTAGGTTCAGACTCAGGAACATGAGGTAACTCATCAATATGTGCTTCAGTGACTACTGTAGGAACAATTTGTTCTGAGGGTTCCTGAACAATTTGTTCAGTGGTGTCAGTCTTATTTGAGACGGGCTGAGTTTCTATGAACTCACTGATAGGTGGTTGGGGTAGGTTGTGAGGGATGATGTAATAGGAGATATCAGCATCAGCTTGGTATTGGGTTGAGGGATTGTTCTCAGGATGATACTCATTAGGAGGATATCTTGATGAGTCATTAATACCAATTTCTTCTACTGAGGAATTTGAGAACCTGATGGATTCAGTGCTCTCATCAACAGTAATGTGATAAGTTTCCTCAATTTGTTGTCTCCTTGTGTTGAACACACTGAATGCTTTAGAAACCAGGGAATATCCCAAGAAGTATCCATCATCAGCTTTGGCATCAAATTTACCCAAGTGATCCTTGTGATTATGTATAAACACAGGACACCCAAATACATGAAAGTAGCTGATGTCAGGAATCCTTCCTTTGAATATTTCATAAGGAGTCTTGTTATGCCTTTTCACAATGATTGACCTATTTTGAGTGTAGCAGGCTGTTTTAACTGCCTCAGTCCAAAAATGTTTTGAGAGGACTGAGCCATTCAACATTGTTCTTGCTACCTCAATGAGTCTTCTATTTCTCCTTTCAGCTACTCCATTTTGTTCAGGAGTATAGGGAGAAGTGAAATTTTGAGAAATTCCTTTCTCATCACAAAAACACTCAAGTTCATGGTTTTTGAATTCAGTTCCATTGTCAGTCCTGATCTGTTTAACTTTGACATCATTTTGATTTTCAATGTTCCTGACGAATGACATGATGGTTTCAGCTGCCTGACTCTTTTTGGTCAGGAAGTAAACCCAAGTATATCTTGAGTATTCATCCACTATGACCAGAGTATACTTCTCATGGTGAATGAACATTGGACTGACAGGTCCAAAAAGGTCCATATGAAGAAGATGTAGGCAGCTTTTGATGGAAAAGGTTTGTTTGGTTTTGAATGATGCCCTGTGGTGTTTTCCTTTTTCACAAGCAGAACAAGGCTTGTCTTTGGTATACACCAGGGATGGAAGGCCCAGAACTTTGTTCTGTTTGGCCAGGTTGTTGATGCTCTTGAAGTTGAGATGAGAGATTCTCCTATGCCATAGCCAATTGATTGTCTCACTTGCCTTTGAGAATAGGCAAGTCCCATTCTGAGTCAGGGATGACATGTCAAGGACATATTCATCATCCCTCCTGGGGGCAATCAACACAACTTCCTTATTGGCATTAAAGATAGTCCCTCTCTTGTCATCAAACTGAACTATGTATTTGGCATCATATAGTTGGGAAACACTTATCAGGTTGTTCTTGAGACCATTAACATAAGCTATTCTTGTAAAAACTATACCATTGCAGTTTACTGAACCATAACCTTCAGTGGGAGCTGATGAGTTATCACCAAATACTACTTTGGGTCCTGGTTCTTCCACAAATTTGTGCAGAAAACTTTTCACACCAGTCATACTTCTGGAGCACCCACTGTCTAGATGCCAAGTAGGATCCTTGATGTGTTTCTGCACAAACAGTAAACTGGGTTAGTTTTTCTTGTTGACCCATTTTCTAGCGGGCTTAGTCCTCAGGGACTTTTTGAACTCAGTTAGTGAATCATGGTCTGAAGTAGTGTGACCTGAGCTTCCACATGTTTTACATTTTGTGGAAGTTGATGCCTCAGGTGACTGAGAAGTGTTGGTTTGGTTTTTCCTTCTTGACTAAATCACTTTGTCATGTCCCCTGGTTTCATGGGAGGGATCTCCACAGATGCAACAGCAATCTTTCATCATACAATCATCAGGAAGATGATCATTGAAACCATAGTGAGGACATGGTGAGAAAGGCTTAGCCTTCAGTCTTTGTTTGGAAGGTGTGGCATACTGATAGCCTTGGTTTTCGTATAGACCCCTTGCTTTTAAAGAAGCAGTGTAGGAGGTGTGATCAAAAGTTCTGTGGTCCTCTTGTTTGCATATCATACAAAACAGGACTATGTAGCATTTATTAGTGCTGTGATTTGGATAATTGCACAGCTCACATCGCCTTGAGAGTCTGGGTGTGGTTTTTGGTTTGGAAGAACCTGAGGATACTGAGGGCTTTGTTGATTTTGAGTCAGAGTTTTTCTCAGTTGACTCAATTTTCTCACTCAGCATCCTGACAAGTTCAGCAAGCTGATCAACCTTTGAATCAGTGCTTTCAGGCTTCACTTCAGTTTTTACTGAAGGTTTTTAGTGTTCAGTGGGTGCAAGAGTAGGTCTTTTCAGAATAGTCCTTCCTAACCCTGATTTCTCTTTAGGAGAATGTGGTTGAAAGACTAATGGTGCAAGGTCAGAATTGGGTTCTGCTCCCTGAAGTTGTTTCAGTGGAGGGAGTGGTGAATCAGACTTAGACTCAGTGATGGACTCAGTAGGACTAAGTTCATCAGTGACTCCTAGCAGCTCCTTGATAGCCTGACTTTCAGGCTCCAAGATTCTTCCAGTATTAAAATTTGGCAATTTACTATCAGGATTGTTTCTTTCAATCCAATCACTGGGTTTGGGAGCTAGTTCTTTGCTAGAGAGTATGTTGGTTAATAGAAAAGTTGTAGAATGGCAACTCTCCCCAGAAACTTCAGTGAGTTGATCATCACCCAGACCTGCCTTTTTGGGGCTGGGTGTGAGACTCAGTGTTTCATAAAGTTTGGGGTTTTTTTGAGTCCATTTCCAAATAATTTCCTTTTCTTTCTTAAGTTCTTCCTAAAGAGCTTGATTTTGTTTTACAAGTTCAGAGTTTTGAATTTGAAGTGTAACACTTTCAAGCTTGGCTTGTTTTAAAGCAAGTATTTCATCTCTACAATGATTTAATTCAAAACTCAGTTTGTTAAATTTTGAAAACAAATTAAGTCTTTGCTCTTCAACATACTTAAGATCAACATTAATATAATCTAAGTAAGATTTCCAATCATCATTGTCATCCATAGAAAGTAAAAGATTTACCTTCCTCATAGTGATGTTGACCCATTCACCATTCCTTGCATGACTCTTCCCCACAGCAAGTTTGTTGTCATCTGGCAGAGCCATCAGGGCACTGATGTGAACTTCATCATCATCAGAGGACACTTCAACCTCATCCCAGTCATTTGTTTCAGCAACAAGCCCTTTATTCTTGGCTTGAGTAGGCTTTGGAGCCTGAGGAGGCTGAGAGACTATTGAGGATGATTCAAGAATGGCAAGTTTAGCTTTTGCCTTTCTGTACTTGGCTTCAAAGTCAATTTGAGGGACTTTCTCAAATCTTTGACTAGACTAAAGCATTTTTGGTTGAAATTTGCTGGGGCCTGAAAAAGAGTTATTTCCTGAAAATTTGAAAGATGGTTCTGAGGTTGTTTTTGAAAAACAATCTTTAGCAAAATGCACCATTTTGCCACATTTAAAGCATTTAGTGTTGTCATTTGCTTTAGAAGGAAATTTGTTTTTCTTAAAAAACCTTTTTGAATTAGCAAGGAGTGCTCTTTCATGAAATTCAATTTGAAGATCATTAAGATACTCCTCACTGGTTCTTTGGTCAACCTCATCATCAGATCCATCCTGAAAATCATGCACAACACCTTTTGAATAGAAAGCAGTTGATATGGGTGAAATTGGCAAGGCCTTTTTGGTCTCCTGAGCTTTACCAGGGTATCTCCTGGTGATAAGATTGTCTTCATAGACAAACTTCCCATAGATGGCAGGGAGCTCAAGGTTCTGAATGTGGTTTGCATTTCTCAATCCCTGAGAGAAGTTTAACCACTTATCAGGGAGACTGCTGACAAAACCTACATTTATCTCATGTTTTGACAGTATAACACCATCATTGGTCAGCTCATTCAGGAGGGTCTTATACCGAGTATAAGTCTCAGAGAGACTTTCAGAATCCTTGGCCCTGAAGGTATTGAATTCAAGCTTCAGGTCCATGATTCTATTCTCTTTGGTATCAGAAGGCCCTTCATAGCTATGAACCAGGTCAGTCCATGTCTGCTGGGCAATGGGACAGTTGATCACTGATTCCATTATATCATCAGGAAGGCATGATATAATGATGCTTTTCAAGCGCTGGTCTTGATTGACCACCCTCCTTTCATCTGGGGTCCACTGAGCTTCAGGTTTAATTAAACCTTGGGCAGTTGTTGGGACATATGGACCATCATTAATCAACTTAATGTAATATGGTTCCATCCCAGTTAAGTAGCAAAGCATTCGCTTTTTCCACTTATTAAATTTGCCAACTTCTAGTCGAGGGGCAGTTGCTGAATAACTTCCACCCTTTTTGTCGACAAGCTGGGGAACATCTATGTCAGTCATAGTGGGATCTTGATTTTAAAAACTTGAGCACTCTTAAGTTTTGAAAACAGGTTTAAGTTTTACAAATCAGAGGCTCTGATACCACTTGTTGGTCCCTTTTACTTGGTTAACTAGAACTAAAAAGATAAAGTAACCAAGTTCTATGACATTTAACAAAGATGTGTAAAATGATTAACAATAAAGTAACGTAAATATAAGAGACAATATTTTCCAACATTTAATTCTTTATTAGAAGTTAATCAAAAAGAATCGTACCCAAGTGTTTGCGGAATAACACTTGGGATTAAAAACGACAAGTATTGTATGGACTCCTCACTAAACTCAATCTATGTTGAGTGACAACTTTCAGGACCCACTGAGCTATCTGAGGGGTTGTGTTGTTCTTTGGAGGAGTAAAAGTGGTTTATGAATTCTTTGCATTAATTGCACAAACTTGTCAACTTTTACGCCTCTCTTATGCTACCTATTTATACACAAATGTGAACAAATCTATTATACAATGGACAGAAAGCTTCCTTAACAATATCTTGATAGATATTATTCTTCTGGCAAGGAACCTTCATTGAGTTAAGTCCAAAAGGCACTTTCTGATGACAGCCTGGTTTTAGCCATTTGAGGAAAGTTTGACCTTAAAGTGATAAAGCACTTTAGTGAAACAGATCAAACTTTCCCACCTAGTCCCGCCAAAACATCAGTCTTCTAGTCATCAGTCTTCAGTACCATGAAGTTGTTGAGGAGTCATGGGGTTCAGTGAGTTATTGTCATCATCACTGAACCCATCACCTTCTTCTTGGCTTAGATCACACTTCACTGAGTTCTGCCTCACTGAATGGAGAACCTTTCTTCTTAGTCTCGGTCTAAGCATCCTGAAGATGACTCACTGAGTTACTGTTCACTCAGTGACTTGTTTATACTTAGGTTATTTTACGTTCAAATCTTTGTTAGAAGAAGATTGGGGAATTCAGTGACCCAACACGATTAGTATAGCTCGATTCCTTGGTGCTCTCGAATGAGGGGGAGCACCCATCAAGGGGGAGCTATCGGAAAAACCTTTTTGATTCTACAATAAGGGGGAGAAGTGAATATAAAGTAACTAAATATTTGTCTAAAAATAAATTTTGATTTAATGATTTTAGATTTTTTAATCATCAAAAAGAGAGAGATTGTTGATATAAATAATGTCTAAAAACGTTATTAATATTTTCCGATATCTTTACGTTTTGATAATCACAAAATGTAAAATCATTAAACGTAAACTTATTGCTTAAACAAGTATTTAGTTGTAAATATTCATTTTAACAACTTAATCACTTAGGGTATGAACAAACAAATATTTAATGCATTTTATTATCAAATGAACATTTATTTAATCACTAGATTTTTTATAAAATGTTACAAATATTGTGTATCTTTTATAAAATCATTTTTGGTAAATAAAGGAAAATGTTTAATTCATAATAAATATTTGAATTCAAATTTTCAACCTAAAATAGTAAAAATGTTCCAGAAAACCTTCCCCATAAAAAGACAAAACTGAGAGCTGTTACAGTAGGGCAGCCCCCTCAAACTTTAAGGGGGTCGGCAACTATTTAAGGGGATCGGCCCCGCTCCTCAGCCCTCAACTTTTGCCTTTAAATACTGCGCAATTCTTGGCATTTTTCCTCACCTTTTGCACTCAAAACTTTCTGTCCAAATCTATTTTAAACATCCTTCTAAATCCTTTGATCATTTAATCATAAGCTTGTTTCTGAGTGATCCAAGCTTTAACCATTTAAGTGTAAGAGAAGAATACTTTTATTCATTAAGACTAGAAGTATTGCAACTTAATGTGTCCTTACTACCTAAGTTGGTTGTGTATTATAATTTGTAAATCATTCATTTGTGTAAAGGTGTGTATATTAGTTAGATAGGTGTGAATATAAGTAAGTAGATTAGATTGGTGGGTTAGGGGTAGAGTAGTGAAGAAGAAATAGTGGTGTGAAGAGGTAGAGTTAAGTTGTGACGAAGTAGTGGTGTGAAGAAATAGTAAGGTCATTAGTGTGTTAGTAGTGGTGTGAAGCTGTGAAGAAGAGGAAGAAGTTATGGTGTGAAGAAGTGGTGCAGAAGTTGTAAGGAGTTGTGAAGTAGTTGTGGTGTGTAGAAGTTGTGAAGAAGTTGTGATGAAGTCGTGTAGTGCTTAAAGTCGTGAGATTGGTTCTTGCTAGGATTAGAACTCAACATTTTGCTTAGTGTCGTAAATTGGTGTATGCAAAGGTGTGTAAGGTTTTCTCCGCCATAAGGGAGCTTGTTGACATAGTAAAGAAAACTCTCGAGTTAGGTGCTCGGGGAGCGGAGTAGGCGGAAGAAGAGCTTCGTTACCAAACCACTATAAACCCTTCGTGTCTCGGTTCGATCTTTCCATCTCTTATTTATTACTTTCTTATATTTTCATTACTTTTATACTTATTCATAATTGTTCATAGTGTGCAAGCGTTGATTTCACATAAATTCGAATCAAAGTTTTTGAAACAAAGTTTTTATAAATATAAAAAGGACATAAAAGCATTCAAACCCCCCCCCCACCTTCTAGTTTTCCACATATACCTATCCTACTGAGCCTCTAAAAGAGGACTAGCAGCATAGGCAAATCTAAGGCAAGAACCATCAAGAAATCCCATCTTATTCTTAATTTGCATATCTAATTTCATAGCACTAGCCGAGATTCTATAATTCTCAACCCCAGAGAATTTAACAGATATAATAGAAGCACAATTAGAGTCACTAGGATGCAAATGCAAAGGATTACTCTGATCTAAACTACTGATCATAATAGCATGATGACAGATATAAAACAAACAAATAAGCAACAACAAATAAACCAAGAATCAACAAGGCACACAAACAGAAACAAATAAACCAACAACCTATCAATAAATCAACAATTAATAAACCAAGAACCAACTAAACAGTCAAACATAATCAAATAAACCAACAAACTATCAATAAACCAACAAATCTCAACTTCAAAAACTAACAAAATCCTAAACTCCTGCGACCTAAAACAGAAAATAAAACTCAAGAAACTAAAACACGCACCCAGGACTAACTTAGCCCCAGTCAGCAGATTGTGATTGGCCAGAGCAGTTATTCACACCACTCAAGGTAGCAGATCAAGAAGTTAGCCAATCCGTTTATGCCCACTAGACTAAAGACTAGTTAACCCTAAAGGAGAAAGATAACACTTACAGTGCAATACCCACAAGCAGCGGAAGACAATCACAATATATCTAGATTCAATTAGTCTAGAAATATTGTGACAAAGAATGAACCCAGAAACCACAAACCACAAGATCTTCAGAAACCCCCAAATGCCAAATTAGGGTTTCAAAGAAATTAATCAAGAAACCACCAATTAACCGTCAATCTTTCATCAAACAACAACCAAAACCTCTTAATTGCACCAAAAACAAAAAACCCCAAATTCTAAAGATTCAAGAAAAAACACTGAAATTTGCAATTGAGATCACCAGAAAACGATTGACTCAAGAATCAATAGATTCAAGAACCCAATCAAAGAACGAACCAAACCCTAATTAAGATCCACCAAGAATTTGATTAATTAGAACCGAGAGCTCTGATACCATGTTAAAATGATATCAAAATATCTAACAACACTATTAATCACCCAACCAACAACCCCTTAGTGATCATTAACTTTTATTATAACAATATACACAGTTGACTTGTCCCATACACAGGTGCAAACCTTACAATACAAACAAGAAAATGACAGTCCCTCTAATAGGTTCTGCCTACAACAACTCACACTCTAAACCCAAACCTATAACCTATACAATCAATCTAACCCAAAAACAATACCAAGATCAAGATGATCTTAAACTATACTAAACCAGATGAACAAGAAACCAACAATATTGAGAGTGAAAGAGAAAACTTGACGATGGCTAAACTTGTGTATGTAAGATTATGAAACCCTAGCAGGAATGAGATGCTTATATAGCCCACATTTCCACTTAGCACCCTGCACTTACACAGCAACACAAACACAACTACAATATGAAACGTTAGCAATCTAGTTATAAACATTTTACATTTATAACCCTGAAGGTTCATAAGTTTGCTAAGTTGTGTTAATAAATTTAACAATTAGACTTATAACCGATGTGAATTAAGAGAAAGAATATGAATAACATGTAGATGAACATTTCTTCTTAGTTTTGAGCAATTATATCTATAACAACCCAAAATTTTAGACTCACATTTTATACGTATTTTGAAATTTACCTAAGTCCATAAATGATATGATTAGTACTACCACTATATATATTATAAATTAGACACTAAATATGAAAATTTAAATTCTTCACTACGTACAAGATTGACATAGTCCTTTTAAAAGGTAAAACATATCAAACGTGTATACATGGCTTACCTAGACGATTTTTTTTTATCATATGCTACGTTTGGGACTAGCAGATAAGTAGCTAGAAGATTCATTTGAAAGAGTAAAAGATATACTCCTGATTTTTCTCAAGCAATGCTCGGTCATTCCTTATATTTGGCTACCTCCCATATTTGTTAAACCGTATACCTTGTTCCTCTCTAAACATCAAATTCAAAGAAAACCCTAAAACTTTAATTCGACGGCTCCATTTCTTTGTCCTCTCAACAAGGTACGAAGGTTTAAAGATTGGTTGATCGGTTCGTGTTCGGGATTGGGATTTCAACCAGATTCGTTTCATTAGTCTTTGGGGTTGTGTTCGTCTTCGTCTCTTTTTATCTCGATCATTTGGTTTGAAGGTAAACCTTGAATCTCATTCGCGAATTAATATATCTTCGATCTTGATATTATCATTAGTATATCTTGTACATAAAACATTCAAACCTGCTATGTACGTCACTTAACGGATTTAATAGAGTACTAGAAGGCAACTATTTGTCAAGGTTTTTGGAAGCATAGTTATTATTATATGACCATGCATGCAAATATGAGTAAGGATATATGATCAGCTTATATATATAAAGATTAAAACCAAATCTTGTTTTGTGTATACGGTGATGGGTATATAATATATATAACGACATGAAGAATTTTTAATCAGGTGAATGTGTATGTCGTTTTTGTGGAAATCGGATCAGGAAACGGGTTCTCGGTTTCGACCAATCATTACCTAGTTTATTAGATGAACTCTGGTCATGGTATAGTATATATATATTATTGATCGAAATTTTGTATTCAATAGAGTAAATATCATAACTGTTTTCTTTTAAAAACTTGGTATATTGCATGCATGAAATATGTCATTTATATATTTTGATAAAACTAAAGGATTGAGTATGCTTGATCTAGTTTTCAAACACAAATTTTTGGAGTCTTGTGGGTTCGGTGTCATATTGAAGTCGAGAGGGTATGGGGTAACCGGTGATTCGAACAAGGTTTTGGGATCTTGTGTTGTTTCAAGTTAAGTATTCCACATATGTTTCAATGGGTATAAAAATTTGGCTAAATATTGTTTTGATCATTAATGAAGTTAATTGTACATTTAAACCCTATAATTTGCTATAATGACATATTAGACCCTAATTTTTGGAAAATTGTCACAATCAACTCTAAATTATGATATTTGTAATATTAAGCCTTAAGTTTAATTAATTGCCATTGTAATATGGAAAGTTACTAAATATGGAAAGTTACTAAAAATAGAAAGCCGACTAAAACGAGTAATCTGATTTAAAATAAGTTATTAATAATAAGCAGATCATTAATTCGTGTAGATTCGCTGAAGAAGGAGTGTCTTCCTATTCTTATGTTATGATATGTTTTCGTTGGCGGTTTAAGGTACAGATATTCTATCCCTTTTCAGTAGGGACTTCTCATGACTTCCTTGATCCTTGACACTGCTATGATTCCCTTTCGATATGTCATTGCTATGATCCCTTTGTTATGATATTTTGATATGAGCTTCTAATATGATCCTTCTGATATGAGCTTTGATATGACTTGTTTGTTATGATTCGTTTGATATGATTCAGTTCAGTTTGCTATGTTCTGTTGGATATGATATGATGATATGATATGATATGATTTGTTCTGTTCTGATGCCCGAGTTTTATTCTACTCATGGAGGTACCATGGGCGTGTCATTGAAGCACCAATGGCATGACACTTTCTGTGGAGGTGTGATTGATCCACGGCGTCCCCATTTGATATGATATGTTATGAGCTCTGGATTATTATGATATATATGATTTGCTTTGTAGGGGGGGCGTATGGATGCATCCTAGGTATTTTGTTTTGTGTAGGGTGAATGTGAGTGTGTGCTTACACTTCTTCACGTTGGAGCTAGCTACTCCATTTTGGTACTTAGAGGTCTCCCCTCTTCGTGCACTTATGATTTGACGGATATGTGATTATATGGTAGGAGACCTATTCGAGTATCTCGTTAGGTCGGCTCGTGGCTTTCCTATGTTTCTTGTGTCTATTCGAGTATCTCGTTAGACGCGCCTTTGTTGATACGTGCTCTTTGATTCTGGTTATTATATGATTCATATTATCACTTGACTCTTCATACTCATTATTCATTTGACTTATGATATTTGTTCAGTTATCGTTGATCTCTTATGCACTTGACAGATGATATTCATTTCAGCAGGAGCTTATGATTTCATTTATCATACTTATATACGCTTCGTTTATCTGTTTGCTTTGTTATATATCTGTTCACTGGGCTTTTTAAGCTCAGCCGCATTTCCTTTCCTGCGGCAGGTTTTAGGTTGGAAGCTGGGTTTGGGTGAAGAGTGCATAGGAGCTTTAGTGGACTACCCCATGGACTAGAAGCCCATTACATCTTGACTAGTTTGGACTTGGATTAGATTAGACTTTGTTTAGTTTGTATTTACCTTCTTTTATAGTTTTAGTATTTCTTTTGTACTTTTAGATTTTTTCCTTGTAACCTTTTGTTTTAAGTCTTTCGCTTGCGTTGTATGCTTTGTATGCTTTGATATGTCACCATACTGTAGCGCTCCGGACCCATGTCGGGTTGGGGTGTTACAATTATGGTATCAGAGAGCCAGGTTGCGACTTGTAGTACATAAGTTATGGCCTGTGAAGAATTGGACCCTTAGGTTTGCACTTTAGGAGCTCATGGAATAACTTTTGAAGGATTTGTTTTAGGTTCTCCCCTTAGGAACTTTTGTATGACCGGTGAGGATTGGGTAGATTATATGATAAGAAGTTGGTTAGTCATCTTGCTTCCGCCTCACTCTGATTTCTGCCTCTACTTTTAGTTAAACCCTTATAAGATCAATCGTTCCGGAGATTTAGAAGATTTATCAGGATATGCAACATAAGTTTAGAATGCTTTGCGAATTCCTAGTAATGCCTTATAAGTTTCATTTATGAGGATTATCACTTTCTTTTAAACTTCGATCCTTGATTCGTTGTCATTCGTTTAGATGCTTTTCGTCTATTCAAAGAATTCGCGTATGTATCAATCCGATGTGCGCGACACATTCTGTGGTTTCTTTTGCTGTTGATAAGCATATTAAGATTTCTTCTACAATATCGGTTCTTGCCCTACCTATTCTATCTCTATGAGAAATCTTGTGATTATCCATCACGAGTATTCGAATTGTTCAAGGCGTTTTGAAGATATTTGAAGAAGAGTTTCGTTCTGCTACTCTGTTTCCTTTGGGAATGTTTGATTTGATATTATTCTGAACATGGAGTTGTTGACGGAGCATCGTGATGCTAACAACTGTCATACTATGTTTGTCATCTTCAGTGATTTGAGAAACTCGAAATTCTGTACTATTGTTCCTTATTATGATCACCTTTGGTTTGAAAACTCGTACGTTAGTCCCTCGCGGTTGTGAAGATACTTTGTTTGATAGAACTCGCCTTGAGAGTTATTTGGTTGTTTGAAATCCCGTGATGTATTCCTTGATGAACTACTAAGATTATCATCCGAATGTGAAGTTGTTTTGATCTGGTTATGAGGCTTTGTTAGTCACGACTCGATGTAGAATGTGATTTCAATAAAGGCATGTGTATATGATGCAAGTATTATGACGCCTGGCCAACGTGATAATAGTTACATCATATAACTTGAACTTATTGGGATCATATGATATTTTGAGCAGTGCGTGAGAACAGTAAGTTGGTTTATTTGGGAACTTTATCTGTGTAAGAGTGATGTTTGCTTAATTTTGAAACTCCGTTATGAATGACATCAGTGGAATGGAAAGAACTGAAGAACCAGCTTCTAGGAAGTGGCTTCATCTATGCAAGTGTGTATATTTGTTGTGTTTATGTTTTATTCAGGGAGAAGAATGATGATAGCAATAAGTTGTAGATTGATTTCTAGAAGCTAAATCGTATCATGTTTTGAGTGAAGGAGCAAGATGTTCCTAGAATTCTTTTTCGTATTCATTATGGTCTTTATGAGTATAAATAATGCCAATGGTATTGGCTACTGCTCCGACTATTCCTATGAATTTGATAAATCGTGTCTTTCATGAATACTTGGATAAATTGTCATAGCATGGCATATTAGTATGTTCAGAAATGAAAGAGAAACACGAGAATCATCTTCATAAATTGTGTGGGAATTTTTGCGTCAGAAGAAGCTCTATGTGATGTTTTCGAATGGTAACTTTGTGGGAGGAAGAACGAGAGGAGATTTTAGAAGAGCTGGAAAGAGATTTGGTTCTACTTTAGAAGGACACCTAGCTATGTCTTTATGCAACATAGGAAGATTATTGTTTATGCATCATCTCAGCTAGAACTGTAGGAGATGAACTATCTGACGTATGACTTGGGAGTGATTTGTGGCAGACATGAATAAACTCAGGAGCAAAACGGTAGAAGATTAACTATGTTAGAAGACTAAAGGAAACAGTTTTGGGTTGAAGTAACCAGTTCTATTGACTCTATTCATCTTAGTTGTACTAATATGTATAGAGGCTTGAAGTAAAAGCTGGATGGGATGATATAAAAATGGTGGTGACTAAATTGGTAATTTCCACGCATAAGAGGAAGAACAACGTGAATTAAGTTGCAGTGGAGCATTGACTAGGACGGCTTGCTCGGAAGATGGGCGGAGATTTCTTTTGGCAGAAGGTTACTCAAGCTACATGACGCACTTGCAGTGATCCTGACAGAAAATCGCATCTTGTAACACACTTTCAGAGAAGATACAGAAGACTATGGTGATTTGACTCTGGATGTTAGTACGACTTCTCATTTTCAGACGGATGGACAGAAAGAACAACTATTTAAACTTGGAAGATGTGTTGAGCGGGAAATTTGACAAGTATTTAGCTTGGTTGTGTTTGCTTACTAAGGAAGATGGCACACAAGTGACAAGAGGTTCTTCTAGGGTTTTGTATGAGTGAAGATGTGGAATACCTTTTGGTTGGAATGAGGTCGGAGAGCTACTTACTGAAGGTTCAGAGTCAGTTATAACAACTAACGGATTAGTTATTATGGAAAGGGAATTTGGAATTTAGATTGGGAGTTGTGTGTTTCGTATGAGTATTCTGCACAGAAGAGTTAGACATCTTGGCTTTTGAGGAAATTTTGATTCGCGATGTGTTAGTCATTGGATTAATCTTATCTGTACGATTATTTTACTTATTCTATTGTGGCTTCTGATACATTTCAATACTCTGAAATGTGCTTAGTTGATCGTTGATACGAGTATATTACCCATCTCTTTATGAGACTCGTGATACTTTTGATGATTCGATTTGTGCTTCTCTGATTTTGGCAAGTTCCTTTGTTCGTTCAGAATTCGGTAGGAGTTGATAAAGTTTTATCGGTTAGCACTATCTCATTTTTTTTCTGGCCCCGTAGGAATATGTGTTTCATGTATCTCCTTGTGAGATTTCAATTATCATCTGTCATCTGCTATGCATTTGTTTCACATTCGTTGGATTTGTATTCGATCTGTGGAGAGCCTGGGGCTATCCTTGTAGTCAAGATCAAGTCATGAGAAAATTTTTCCATTTGTGAATATTCCTTGGAAGACCTCTCCGAGCGTGAGGCTAGTAATTGTCATTTTTTTTTTGTGATTGATACGTCTCCGTCTAATTTTTGCGACATCAAATTTCGCGGACGAAATTTTTCTTTTTAGAGGGGAAGAATTATAACAACCCAAAATTTTAGACTCACATTTTATACGTATTTTGAAATTTACCTAAGTCCATAAATGATATGATTAGTACTACCACTATATATATTATAAATTAGACACTAAATATGAAAATTTAAATTCTTCACTACGTACAAGATTGACATAGTCCTTTTAAAAGGTAAAACATATCAAACGTGTATACATGGCTTACCTAGACGATTTTTTTTTTATCATATGCTACGTTTGGGACTAGGAGATAAGTAGCTAGAAGATTCATTTGAAAGAGTAAAAGATATACTCCTGATTTTTCTCAAGCAATGCTCGGTCATTCCTTATATTTGGCTACCTCCCATATTTGTTAAACCGTATACCTTGTTCTTCTCTAAACATCAAATTCAAAGAAAACCCTAAAACTTTAATTCGACGGCTCCATTTCTTTGTCCTCTCAAAAAGGTACGAAGGTTTAAAGATTGGTTGATCGGTTCGTGTTCGGGATTGGGATTTCAACCAGATTCGTTTCATTAGTCTTTGGGGTTGTGTTCGTCTTCGTCTCTTTTTATCTCGATCATTTGGTTTGAAGGTAAACCTTGAATCTCATTCGCGAATTAATATATCTTCGATCTTGATATTATCATTAGTATATCTTGTACATAAAACATTCAAACCTGCTATGTACGTCACTTAACGGATTTAATAGAGTACTAGAAGGCAACTATTTGTCAAGGTTTTTGGAAGCATAGTTATTATTATATGACCATGCATGCAAATATGAGTAAGGATATATGATCAGCTTATATATATAAAGATTAAAACCAAATCTTGTTTTGTGTATACGGTGATGGGTATATAATATATATAACGACATGAAGAATTTTTAATCAGGTGAATGTGTATGTCGTTTTTGTGGAAATCGGATCAGGAAACGGGTTCTCGGTTTCGACCAATCATTACCTAGTTTATTAGATGAACTCTGGTCATGGTATAGTATATATATATTATTGATCGAAATTTTGTATTCAATAGAGTAAATATCATAACTGTTTTCTTTTAAAAACTTGGTATATTGCATGCATGAAATATGTCATTTATATATTTTGATAAAACTAAAGGATTGAGTATGCTTGATCTAGTTTTCAAACACAAATTTTTGGAGTCTTGTGGGTTCGGTGTCATATTGAAGTCGAGAGGGTGTGGGGTAACCGGTGATTCGAACAAGGTTTTGGGATCTTGTGTTGTTTCAAGTTAAGTATTCCACATATGTTTCAATGGGTATAAAAATTTGGCTAAATATTGTTTTGATCATTAATGAAGTTAATTGTACATTTAAACCCTATAATTTGCTATAATGACATATTAGACCCTAATTTTTGGAAAATTGTCACAATCAACTCTAAATTATGATATTTGTAATATTAAGCCTTAAGTTTAATTAATTGCCATTGTAATATGGAAAGTTACTAAATATGGAAAGTTACTAAAAATAGAAAGCCGACTAAAACGAGTAATCTGATTTAAAATAAGTTATTAATAATAAGCAGATCATTAATTCGTGTAGATTCGCTGAAGGAGTGTCTTCCTATTCTTATGTTATGATATGTTTTCGTTGGCGGTTTAAGGTACAGATATTCTATCCCTTTTCAGTAGGGACTTCTCATGACTTCCTTGATCCTTGACACTGCTATGATTCCCTTTCGATATGTCATTGCTATGATCCCTTTGTTATGATATTTTGATATGAGCTTCTAATATGATCCTTCTGATATGAGCTTTGATATGACTTGTTTGTTATGATTCGTTTGATATGATTCAGTTCAGTTTGCTATGTTCTGTTGGATATGATATGATGATATGATATGATATGATTTGTTCTGTTCTGATGCCCGAGTTTTATTCTACTCATGGAGGTACCATGGGCGTGTCATTGAAGCACCAATGGCATGACACTTTCTGTGGAGGTGTGATTGATCCACGGCGTCCCCATTTGATATGATATGTTATGAGCTCTGGATTATTATGATATATATGATTTGCTTTGTAGGGGGGGCGTATGGATGCATCCTAGGTATTTTGTTTTGTGTAGGGTGAATGTGAGTGTGTGCTTACACTTCTTCACGTTGGAGCTAGCTACTCCATTTTGGTACTTAGAGGTCTCCCCTCTTCGTGCACTTATGATTTGACGGATATGTGATTATATGGTAGGAGACCTATTCGAGTATCTCGTTAGGTCGGCTCGTGGCTTTCCTATGTTTCTTGTGTCTATTCGAGTATCTCGTTAGACGCGCCTTTATTGATACGTGCTCTTTGATTCTGGTTATTATATGATTCATATTATCACTTGACTCTTCATACTCATTATTCATTTGACTTATGATATTTGTTCAGTTATCGTTGATCTCTTATGCACTTGACAGATGATATTCATTTCAGCAGGAGCTTATGATTTCATTTATCATACTTATATACGCTTCGTTTATCTGTTTGCTTTGTTATATATCTGTTCACTGGGCTTTTTAAGCTCAGCCGCATTTCCTTTTCTGCGGCAGGTTTTAGGTTGGAAGCTGGGTTTGGGTGAAGAGTGCATAGGAGCTTTAGTGGACTACCCCATGGACTAGAAGCCCATTACATCTTGACTAGTTTGGACTTGGATTAGATTAGACTTTGTTTAGTTTGTATTTACCTTCTTTTATAGTTTTAGTATTTCTTTTGTACTTTTAGATTTTTTCCTTGTAACCTTTTGTTTTAAGTCTTTCGCTTGCGTTGTATGCTTTGTATGCTTTGATATGTCACCATACTGTAGCGCTCCGGACCCATGTCGGGTTGGGGTGTTACAATATCTTTTAAGTAAACCCCGAATACCTTGTGTCTTATAATAACTGTTACTTGATTAGAAAAGAACTATACATGCTAGAATCTTGATGCTTAACCATTTTTATCATCGGGTAAGGATCTAGTGAGAAGAAAACTTAAAATGAGAAGGATGAGAAATAATTATAACCACACATTTGAGATGCATTGACTTGATTTAGATGCATCTATATTCATTTAGATGCATCCCAACTAGTCTCGAAAGTGATTTTAAAGTGAAAACGATGCAAAGTAGTACTAACAACAAATTTGACCCGCAGAGGACGAAAAATGTATAGGATTCGTCTAACTTGATGAAATGCATCTAATATATGTATATGCGTCTAATTTTTCTAGAAAATATATTATGGTGCATCTAAAAGACTAGGGATGCATCTAATTCAAGTCGATGCATCTCAAATATGTAGTTATAATTATTTCTCATCATTCTCATTTTAAGTTTTCTTCTCTTGGTCTTTTATCATCATACCTTACTGATCTTTATTTCAAATGGTCATTTCCTTTTAGTCAAGTTTCGTGTGTAACCAATTATGATCCGACTAATATACAAATTTCGGTCTTATAGAGTGTGCTAATTACTTTATCCAGCATAGTTGGCCCTAATCGCTATATATCATGTTTCTTCATTTCTACAATACAGGTACAATCAACCTCAAGTTTGGACTCAAAATCATACTTTCTATACATCTTTACACAATTGCATATGTTTCTTTAATTTGTTAGTCAATAAAAATCTCAATCACATGTAAGTGTTGCAGTAAAAGATAATATATGTACTTCTTGACTCCGTATATTAATTCTGGATAATAGTTACTTATATACGGTATATTTTTTTAACAGAGCATATAACTACAAGTTAGAAGAAAATTAAACGAGTAAGCTCCTTTGAAAGTTGACTAATAACAAGTTCTAGAAAGCGTCCTGCGGTCATGGGCCTATCGCTATTCGCTATTATTAACTAAGCATTTATCATTTAAATAACTAATTTTAAAAACCACAACCACTAATAGGATTTATTTTCCATTAAAAAATTAATAACAGCGAGTATATAATCAGATATGTACTAGTGTTAGATCCCTACGACCGCGCGGGGCTTTTGGTTTAATTTTTGTTAGATTGACCTTTTGCTCAAATTTTGTTGGATATATAATTGTTGAAAGTAAATATTGTACTAACATAGGTTTAGATCCCCGTGCACGCACGTGTCTATTCTTTTTTAGATTAGTTTTTGGTTAAAAAATGAGAATTAGGAGCAGTATAGGTAGGTTATCAGAGAATATGGGCTTTCTTTCTGATTAGGATTTCTTTCTGATTTTGCTAACTAGTCCCTCTGCCTTTTTTAAAGTTTTTTCTTTTACATTTTTGACACATGTGTTTTTCACTGAAACATGAATATTCACTTGTAACTACCCTATTTTTTCTCAATTAGAAATTCAATTGATCAATGAGAGGGCTCGGATTCAAAATGAAGCCCTCTCATTAGTTAATTGAATCTCTCGATTTGGCCAAAACTGAGTTCTCATATTATATTAAAGATTAAAAAAAATCTAATCAAAGATTCAAATCAACAGAAAAATCATCTGGAAAGGCCAGGTTTGACTGTCACGTATCGGCCCATTGAGATGTTTTTAATACTGGACCATTAGACTGTGACCCATGATTCGATCGTTTTGCGTGTATAGATTTTAACCGAAGAAATGCTCTCGAAAGTATGTTCCCCGGGTCGTTATGTCCCAACGAAGGTAAGACGGCGATTGAGTCGGCTTGAGTCGCGTGATTGTGAATATATAATTGAAAATTTTTGGAGTTTTTACTCTAAAGGAAATGAAATAGTAGTTAAAAACAATAAAGCAAGCAAACGCATAAAATAACAAAACAATAAGAGATTTAAAACAAGAAAGAAAACTAAGACGGGAAAAGACTTTAAAAACAATATGTTTGCTAAGTGACGTGAATAAGTTCATCAAGTGTAAGTTAAGGATCGATGACGAATTATTTTCTTTACAAAAGATTATTTGTTCACAACTTTAGTTTGTTTCGCAAATAATCCTTTGAAAAGATAATAATTACTAAACGTGTGATTTGATTGCTCTTCGGCTTTTGACCCTCGAATAATAAAATCACAAGTCTAAATAATCATAACGATTATTAATCACAATTCTCTTTTATGTCCACACTTAACTCACAAACTCGTGCCACTAAGCAAACACTAAAAAAACTACTCGAAAAATCATATTAACTTTACTTACTTGATAGAATAAAAAGACTCGATAAAAGAAACAAACTAGATAAAAATTCGGCAGAGTTTCGCCTAAGCATAAAGCTAAAGAGACCTCACTCGATAAACAATGAGGTATAGATTATCTAACTCGATAATCTTGGCTAACTCGCCATAAGAATTCTACTCGATAAACAAAAGACCTTACTCGATAAATAAATAAAAAAGAAACTCATACTCGATAAAAGTTAAAACAATACTCGATAAACTATTAAAAACCTTACTAGACAATAATTAATTAAACTTTACTTGACACCAAGGACTTACTCGATAATAAAAGATGTAAAAGGACTAACTCGATAAAATAATCAAAACACTTTGCACGATGAAATGAAAAATGGAAACTCGATAATATAAAAAATGGTAACTCGATAATATTAAAAAAAAAAAAAAAAAAAAAAAAAAAAAAAAAAACCTTAACTCGACAAAATAAAAAAATAAAAAAACGAAAAGATCTAACTCGATGACGTCACTGGCTTTCTCTATACTTTTTTTTCAAAATGGTCCCTAACTTGATAAATTAAAAAAAAAAAAAAATCACATACTCGACAATATAAAAAGATCTAATAGCTAGTTACCCGAAAAAAAATATAGATACTCAATATTTCAGATTTGAAACTCGATAAAACCAACTACTTACTCGATAGAACCGAGACCTAAACACTATTTTGATCAAATTTAACGCATAGAACAAATGTGTGAAAAACTAGAAGGGGGTTGAATAGTTTTACGTCTTTTTAATTTATACAAAAACTTAGTTTCAATTGATTCGAGTTTATTCAATTGTTTTTTTACCATATGAAATTACACAATCTGATTACATTAGTCATGTTTAATAATCTACTTCGCATTTATTTTGTTAAAGATTAAAAATAAGATTAAACGTGTTAGAAATTATTACTTAAGGGAACAAAGAAAAATTAATACTTGCCTTGAACTCAAGAGACAAATAAATAAGATTATAAGTATCTTGATTATGTTCATTGATTTAATAAAAGAAACGAACACACATATAAACAGACATGTTATTTGCACAGAGTTTATTTAACATACTATTTTCATCTGATTTATAATCACACGTGTATATTAATCAAATTTTAACGGTCCGATTTCAATACTATAGGTGTAACATAAAAACATCTTTTAGAACTCAAAAATCTTAAATTCATTGATGACCTAATCTTCACAAGACCAGTCTTACATGATGCGCTCAATGACAAAGATAAAAATTACGTATTTATGTTGCTTGGATAAAAAAGTCAACATATTCGTTGCTCCACACATAAAAAGCACCTTCCTTTTTTGTAGGTTTTTTCCTGTTCAACACTATTAGAGCAGAAAAAGATTTCACTACTGGTCCGATCATGTCGTTCCTTAAATAATCAAGAATAGTATGCATTGACAACTTGAACCTGATCGTATAACCTTCAAACTGTGAAACTGCCAATAATTTGTCATAAGTCAATCCTTGATAAGAAAGAGCAAATATACCAATATGGGTGGAGTTTGACAATTATGGATTAACACATCAACTATGTTTTCTCGATTTTGGTTATAACTACATGAACCAAAAACTAAAAATAATTTAATCGGGTTTGGTCAGATTCGAATTGTTTTATAACGCACTATGTAATGGCCAAATGGGTCAGGTGGCTATAGTGCTAACTGCTATACCACATTTACGTTTTGTTTCAGATTTTATAAGAATAATTAATACAATTATGAAAGTATTTTAATCTAATAATAGGTCTAAGATTTTAATAAAGCATGTATGAGGTTGTATGAATTAAACATGCACAGTGGAGTTTCTATTCATTATAAATTTTCAATCTTGATCTTTAATTTTTAGTACTTTCATAATTTTAGAATCATACAACAAAAAATTCCATAATAGAACATCAAAAAGAGTTTATTTTATTTGTTACGACACTCCAACAGCCTATGAACTTGCTCAATATAGCCTTGAACTTGGATATCAAATATCAGAGAGACCAGCAATTGTTCCACATCAGCCTATAGCACATTGTGCTCCTATACAACAAATTTAGCAATCAGATATACATATGCGTGAAGACATATGTATTTAAACGATCTTACCTTTAATATAAAAGGGGATCCTGATTCTTGTATATGGCTTGAATTATGGTTCTTTTGTTACTCTGCCAAATATCATCCCGTTGCTATGTTGCAATAAAATTTATCAATGTACCTTCAGAAACTTCTCGAAATCCAAGATTTCATCCCGTTGATATATTGCACTCAAGTTCGTTATTGCTAAGGTTTCTGAATCATATGGTATCTGCACCATAAAGTTGGCGGTTAGAAAATTTTAAAGACCAAGTGTTTAGTATGATGGTATGAGTTAACGTAATAAACAACTTACTATAACTACAATTTTGAAATTATCAAACGCTCTCTTGATTTTTTATGAATACAACCCTTTTAATCTACATAAAAGAAATTTATTAATAATTCTAGAGATGAAAAAGAGCGAGTTAACGCATCGTATGGGTACATCAAGTATGGGTAAAAATTTTGAAACGGGTCAACATGGGTAGTGTTCGTAACAGGTCTTTATGAGTACTTTCTGGTTGTACAGGTTAATTCAGGTTGTGTTGGGTTTACTGGATATATATTTTGTATTTCAAAACCCAAGTAGTGACCTTTGTATTTCAAAAAATCAATTCATTCCTTATTAAGTAATAATTGAATTATTATTATATTTTAAAAAAAGATGGCTATGTTACCTCGAGCAGTTTGAGTTTCATGGATAAGATCATAAGAGCATAGATACAAATGAATAAAGTAAAAATGTTAAAGCTCATGTAATTTGACTTTAATAACCGTGTGTACTTCATTGAGTATTATAAAGACGTCATTTTCACACTTCTTTAGACATTAAAAATATACAAAAAATAAAATAAAATTCAATAAACGTTGAGTACTTAGATGGGCTCTACATTATACCTCCCCCATACCCTGCCCTAGCCGGAATTGGTTTGTTGTTGTTGTTGTTGTTGTTGTTGTTGTATTGCCCATTAATTTCTTCATAAGTCGATGCTGACTACACAATGATATATCTTTTTTTTACCTTCTGATACTTTCAATTCTCAATTTTACAAACTTTATATTAGACGAAGGGTAAATTCATAAGCACTTATAATCATCCTTATCAGTAGCTACTTGACACCTCAAATGCTATTTACACTCCTAAAGACACTTTCGATATTCATGTGTCATAAGTTTTTAACCTTCGATATCAACATTTATAGTCATCTATTGTTAATCATATACACCACCAGAATAACCTTATTTTTAGATCTTTGAAACAATCTAATGCATTAATTAAAGAGTAAATTACAAAGATGGCCCATGTGATTTGCATTGACTTTCACTCTTGGTCCTTGGACTTTTTTTGCACTTACAGCAACCAACTCTGAAACCCTTAACACTCATAGTCCCTTGACCAAACGGCGTCAGCTTTGACTGTTAAAAGTTCCTCATGTGCAAGGCACATGAGGGTAAAATTGTCTTTACCTTTTTATATTTCTTTTTGGCACACCACTTTCAACTAGTAAAAGGAAACTTACAATACAACTTAACAAAACTAGTTACTCTATATCCACACCACCATTGATCTTGTTCAATAAATGGTAGTAAATCATAAACAATGGCAACAAACGATTAGAAATCTATGGGATAGAAACAAGGCCCATAACCGAATGTTATTGATAAAAGTTAATGATTCAATAATTACAAAGTATAAGATAATTTGAGCGAGAAACTGATTATAATTCTTGGCTAATTGCTTTTCCTTCCATAAATCAATGATTTCCTTAAGGGACGTATCAGTTACCAGTAGATAACAATATAGAACTAACACAAAAAAGTATAAAAGTATCTATCACACGGCTTCTGAACAACGTTGTTAGGTGTCATAAACTAATTCTGATAAGGATTTATTTGTTACGCTTTTTAGGGGTCATTTAAGCCTTAACTCATAAATATATGGTCAAATATTGTCTCAAATCATTTCTTTCTCATTTTAGGTACTTGGGACATGATGCGTGGGAATCGCAACAGGCTTTACCTCTCGAGGGATCTCGAGAAGCTTACAACCCCCACCAGGCAGTGTACCTGATCGTTGTAGTATAGTATAGTGACAAGTATCGGGGGATTGATCGTTCAGCTTAGGAATAGTGTCGCTAGGATTAGAAAGCCTAAATACTAGTTCTAAAGGTGAGGGATGATTATTTTTGTATTTTTATATTTTTATGAAAGCAAGTAAAATCTCGGGGTTTGAAGGATTTGGGCGAAATTAGTTGCTAATCAACTAACCCAATACTAAGATGCAATCAAAATAAAATACTAGAAATGAAAATATGCTAAATTATACTAAGGTTGTGAGCAGTAATTGTAGAAAATGTGTTTACTTAGATTTCATTACTCCCTAGACATCTTTTACACGTTAATTACTTTTTATAATTGCATGGATGATGGATCGTTTTCCTTAATACCATTCATGGGGTGGCACACATAACTACCCAATTCTATGAGCTCTTATCTCCTCCTACACCATGCCCAGCAAAACTATAGGGATTGTAAACAGTGGCTCATGCATTAAATACAACCAATAAAGACCTACTGTGCCTCGGTTCATGTTTCTTAAGACGTTCAAGCATGTTGCCAAGTGGAGATCTGCCAGTTTTCTTAAGCCTAACATATAAATCATCCATCCAAAACAAGAATAAACAAGTAATCAACACATAATTAACATCTAGGTTTTATTAGATCTAAGCAAACACAAGATAGATCTAGCCTAGCATAATGGAATTGAGACAAGAACAAGATATAGACAACCAACACATAGACATACTGATTGAATTAAAGGACACTTATCTCAATTACAATGCAAGGTATCAAGGGTTTGGAACCCTTGAAAAACCTGTAAAAGTTGCACCAAAATCGTACTTAGGGTTTCTCCAAAACTTCTCTTTTAATGTGTGAAAATTAGAAAACTATATATAGAAAAATAGGTCTGACGGCGTCAAGACAAACATTGTGACGCCGTCACCTCGTCGCCAAAACTCTTCTCGGACTGCCTTGATCTACATTTGACGCCGTCAAGACCAAATCATTTCCAGGCCGTCATGACTTATTACTCTTGACGCCCTTCTTTCGTGACGCCGTCAAATCTGTTCTGGGTCGTCATGGACTTCTGCTCTTGACGCCGTCAGAGGATTGCTCTTGACGCCGTCACCTACTGTTCCCAGCATGGAAAATTAAGACTTGGCGTTTTCTTCACTTTTATGCTCCAAAAACGTCCGAATTGCTTCCTTTTCCAGATTTCTCTCCCAAAGTACCTAAAATCACAAAAGGAACGATTTAAGGCAATATTTGATCAAATAAATTCGGATTCGGGCTTAAATGACCCCCTAAAAATGGATCATTTTTCGCCTCATCATATACCCTTACACTTGAGATTTGCTTGTCCTCAAGCAAATGCGCTTTTATTCTAGTCAAAATACAAGTTAGGGGCCATTTAACACTAATATAAAAGTAATTACAACAAATAATCGTTCCACTAAAGACCAATAGACAAGCAAGGAGGTCATATACCGGCACCTCACAAATAGTGTTTAGATACTCACATCTCTCGGGTGTAATAAAGTGTAAATTACAATATGGAAACGGAAGATATCTCTCACTACCTGTCATAGCAAAATAGATTACCATAGGCTTGGGAAAGGATCAAACCTCCACCACATGGCGTAAGCACCTAGGATAAACTATCAAAGAGGTCTTTTAAAGGGTTGTAACGTTAGGTGTAGGGATATGAAATACACGGTTTTGTTGGATAAAGGAAGTTTTACTGGTGGCGAGTTAACAATCTTGGTCAATTACATGTACAATATGGCGTTGCTAAGCCAAGACTAGACTCGACTTATGCTAATAAATGAAAAATAACAAAAACATAAAATAAACATAGAATGAAACGGGATGGTAGTCCGTATGTTTTTTCTCTTTTCTTTTTCTATTTTTCTTTTTCTTTTTCTTGATTTTTTTCGATTTTTTTTTTTTTTTTTTTTTTTTTTTGCATACACTCTTACCCTACCATCCAAAATAATACATCATAGGGAATGAACATTCCCCTTACACTTGAATCTTTACATACTTTACAATAAACTAATCTAATGACTCGAATTAAGAAAATCAAAACACTTGGAACACTTTTAAGATTAACGTACATATGGGGGTAATAAGTGATGTTCTTCCCCATTACTCCATAAAATAAGTACTTACCCATGAGTCCCAATCGTCCCAAAACAATATGTACAAGGATATGACTCGACTTAGCAACCATGTAATCAATTAGAAAGTTAACTTAGGGTTTAACAAATAACAATAATGCACTAAAAATGAGCGCATACACGGAAGGCTAAGGCGATTTGGTTGTACATTTAAGTGGGGTGTAACAAATTCTTCCTTTAAGTAAAATGCTTAAAGTTAGAAACGAAAAGATAGGCTCGGAGGGGTGTACTAGGGGTATCGTGTACTAAAAAAGAGTACAACGCTAAGGGTGTGGGAAAAATTAGTTGACTTAACTAGCCAAGTAATATGACTTAAATGGTCAAGTAATTATGATACTGGTTTAACACAAGGGTAATCCTAATGCCTCTTATCATGTAGTAAATCCTACCACACGAATGTAGTCTCACTAGCGGTCTCGGGATGCATCACTAACGCAAGTTCTAGAATCTAAATGCTACCGGTACACTCATAAGCACTAATAATGAATGCTTTTCCTATCAAATCTAAAGGCGAACCTCACATATTTTGGTGGAAAATTTTTCTGAATATACGGTTATGTGCTAGTCATACAATCTCCTATCCATGAGACGCTTGCTATGGCTAAAGTTTCACTCCTAAATGTTGTAAAAAATTTTAAATTTGGCGCTAAAATTACACTAACAAGTATTTCTCATAGTTTTATTACACATCTACCATTAAACAAAACAAACTCAAGCGAAAGTGCATATGTAAGGTATCATCTTTTTACCCTCCCCTTACACTTAAGATGAACATTGTCCCTAATGTTCAAGTAAAGAATGTAAAAGTGAAAAAGTAAAGAGAATGAAATCAAATACTCCCCTGATTCGCTCGGTATGGATAATAGGGTGGCTAGGTTAAATCTTCCTCCAAGAAAAATGAACAATCAAAGCTTCCCTTCCAAAATATAAATCATCTTCTTGTCATACATAACCTGTAAAACCTGATAAAATAGACAAGACAACCTCGCGTAAAATCGGCGGCATTCTATATAAGTTACTAAATCCTAGAAAACAAGATAAGATATAATGCTTGTGGAATGAAGTTTGCAGATCTCCTGGAGATTATAAAACTTAATAATTCACAAAAACCATAAGACTCCGTTAGAAAAACAAAACCGGTAAAATTTCCAGATTTTAACTCCTGACGCCGTCAAGAGTAAACCCCTGACGCCGTCAGAATTGACCTGTAGAAATCCTTATGCTAAGTTTCCGGAAAATTTCTGGAAAAACTTGGTCCTACTTCCTGGAAAATCCTGCAAAACTTCATTATGACTCAATACAAGCATTTGACTCTAACAAATATGAATACACATGTTAATTTATTATTGTGGAGAATCATGATCGGTTTGTTTCTTAAAAACATATTTGGGGTTTCCCCTTACACTTATCTTTTGCAAAAATACCTTTAGGTGGAGTTAAGACTAGGCCAAAACAACAAAGTAAAGTATTTCCACTATTTAGTTTATAAACATGATCAACCAACAATAAAAATTAAGCATGCATACGGAAGCAACTAACAATCAAACAAATAAAATCACACAAAAGATGGGTTGCCTCCCAAGAAGCGCTTTTCTTTATTTACGAGTCTTGTAGCTAGCCTCAAGGTCATGGGTTACTACGTGATTTCATCATTGGAAATGATATACCCCATATAGTTGCGATCATTACTGTTATGGTGGTAGTGCCTCAATCTGTCGATACTCGCAATCACCGTCCCACCTAATTTGCTTCTCAAGTTAGCTACCTCATCTTGGCTCACACCTTCGATTGTGAATGGCCCATACCACCAAGGACATGGTTTATCGGGTGGTATTGTTGTTTCCAAGTGTCTCAAGAGTACCAAGTTCCCTTCCTCAAATGGTACATGATTATCTATGGGTTGAGTATGTTCGAATTCGACCTGAACCTTATTGTTTTTGCTTCTCTCATTTTTGGCTTCCTTATAGCTTTTGATTCTTGCCTCCCATGCAGGAATTTTATTCTGAACACGAATGGGTGTCGTGTCAATGTTGTTTTTGATCTTTCTCCAACTCAAATTCTCATGCTTACTTCGTGGGGTCATGGGGAAGCTAATCTTTCTTTTTCCAGATTTAAGCTCGATCTTCCTACCTTCATACTTAATGACAGCCCTAGCGGTGGTGAGGAATGGTGACCCAAGGATTATTGGCATGCATCCATCCCCTGTATCATCGATGATCATAAAATCAACGTGGCATATGAATCCTGAGACATTAACTAATACATCTTCTGTGATTCCTAGGGGATATACGTACGAGTGTCCAACGAGAGATAACCTAACACGAGTAGGGGTTGGCATTTTTGACGTTAGTTGGATGTAAATAGTTATGGGCATAAGATTTACTTCCGATCCTTGGTCGGCGAAAGCACTAAGATGTTTCAAGTCCCCGATGCTTGTTGGTATCTCAAAGTTACCACATGCTATCTGCTTAGTAGCCACTTTTTGTACCAATAGTCTTTCAAATACTGATCCTCCAGCTAGCGTATCATACTCATCTTTCACTTCTTCCTCATTTTCAGAACCCTGTTTGGGAGGTTGGTTACGCCCATCACCCTTAATCCAATTTGTTATGGCGTTTTCATTTATATCATGTTTCAGGTAGTAGCTCAAAGGTTGGGATTCTGGTGGTTTTTCTAAGGTCTGTTTAGCAGGAGTTTCAACCTTCTCGTTATCCTTTTGGACGATGGTGATGAAGTTAACAAATTGGGTGGTGGGAGTGGCGCTTTCTTTCCTTAGTAGTATTCTTTCGGGGGTTCTCTGGTTGGCATACTCCTCTAATAGACTCATCATCTCATTCATTTTCTCCTGCATCTCCTCTTTCTGCTTATAAACTGCTTCCTCGAATCTAGCAAGCCGATCTGAGTGAGTTGCCATATATTCTCTCATCCTAGCTTCAAACTCCGAACTAAGCTCCTTGGGAGGGGAACAAGGTGGGGCACAGTTCTGAAAAGTCTCGGCGTTTTCTCTAGAGGGTGACTCAGATAATGGTGCCAAAGTTGGTTTTGAGACAGAATTGACAGTAGCCCGTCTAGGACTTAAAGGTCTCCTTTGCCTTTCCTCAAAATAGTCAACTTTTGCCTCGAGTTTGCATAGGAGTTCATCGGGGATTTCGGTGGTTCCTCCAGATGTCGAGACTGCATTGATGGCCGCTTCTATCGTATGATTAAATTCCCACATCTCATGATTATCAACAGCGAGCTCTTCGATAATTGCCCAAGACTCCTCGGCGTTCTTATCACGCAATTTACCTCCCGCGGCCTTGTCAATGGTGCACTTAGTGTGATAGTCAACATGGTCGTAGAAAATCTGGACTAATAACCAAAGGTTTATACCATGATGAGGGATCTTGTGGTGGAGATCCTTAAAACGGGCCCAAGCCTCGTAGAAAGTTTCACCCTGCTGTTGTTCAAACATCAAAATGTCCCTTCTAAGCATTGCAGTCTTTTCCGGTGGGAAGAATTGGGTAAGGAAGCGATTGGCGAGATTATCCCATGTGGTGATGGATCCTGCGGGTAAACGCTCAAGCCATTGACTAGCTTGATCCCGTAGAGAGAATTGGAATAGGCGTAATCGGGTTGTCTCTCTAGTTGCAACATCTAGGTCTATGGAATCTACGATTTTGAGGAAGTCCTTAAGATGTTGGTTTGGATCTTCGGAACGAAGTCCATGGAATGCACATCCGCTTTGCACCAACCGGATGGTGTCGGATCGCAAGGGGGTCACATTGGCTCCGGTGAACTCAATGGTGTTTCGGTAGCCTTGGTGGCTAGGTCGGGAATACTCTCCTAAGGTTCGGGGTCTAAGGGGTTCTAATGGTGGGTTTTGTTGTGGTGGGATGACGGGTTCAAAGATGTTCCCGTTGTCCATGATGTCGGGTGGTTACGAACAAAGGCACAAAGAAATGAGATAGACTAAAGAAACCTAAAAAAATAAAAATAAAATCTTACTAGAAAGGAATCTAGCAAGTAGACCTAATAAAAAGAAATTCTAACCTAGAAAATAACTATTCCCCAGGCTGCGGCGCCAAAAACTTTATGCGTGGGAATCGCAACAGGCTTTACCTCTCGAGGGATCTCGAGAAGCTTACAACCCCCACCAGGCAGTGTACCTGATCGTTGTAGTATAGTATAGTGACAAGTACCAGGGGATTGATCGTTCAGCTTAGGAATAGTGTCGCTAGGATTAGAAAGCCTAAATACTAGTTCTAAAGGTGAGGGATGATTATTTTTGTATTTTTATATTTTTATGAAAGCAAGTAAAATCTCGGGGTTTGAAGGATTTGGGCGGAATTAGTTGCTAATCAACTAACCCAATACTAAGATGCAATCAAAATAAAATACTAGAAATGAAAATAAGCTAAATTATATTAAGGTTGTGAGCAGTAATTGGAGAAAATGTGTTTACTTAGATTTCATTACTCCCTAGACATCTTTTACATGTTAATTACTTGTTATAATTGCATGGATGACGGATCGTATTCCTTAATACCATTCATGGGGTGGCATACATAACTCCCCAATTCTATGAGCTCTTATCTCCTCCTACACCATGCCCATCACAACTATAGGGATTGTAAACAGTGGCCCATGCATTAAATACAACCAATAAAGACCTAGTGCGCCTGGGTTCATGTTTCTTAAGACGTTCAAGCATGTTACCAAGTGGAGATTTGCCAGTTTTCTTAAGCCTAACATATAAATCATTCATCCAAAACAAGAATAAAACAAGTAATCAACACATAATTAACATCTAGGTTTCATTAGATCTAAGCAAACACAAGATAGATCTAGCCTAGCATAATGGAATTGAGACAAGAACAAGATATAGACAACCAACACATAGACATATTGATTGAATTAAAGGAACACTTATCTCAATTACAATGCAAGGTATCAAGGGTTTGGAACCCTTGAAAAACCTGTAAAAGTTGCACCAAAATCGTACTTAGGGTTTCTCCAAAACTTCTCTTTTAATGTGTGAAAATTAGAAAACTATATATAGAAAAATAGGTCTGATGGCGTCAAGACAAACATTGTGACGCCGTCACCTCGCCGCCAAAACTCTTCTCGGACTGCCTTGATCTACATTTGACGCCGTCAAGACCAAATCATTTCCAGGCCGTCATGACTTATTACTCTTGACGCCCTTCTTTCGTGACGCCGTCAAATCTGTTCTGGGTCGTTATGGACTTCTGCTCTTGACGCCGTCAGAGGATTACTCTTGACGCCGTCACCTACTGTTCCCAGCATGGAAAATTAAGACTTTGGCGTTTTCTTCACTTTTATGCTCCAAAAACGTCCGAATTGCTTCCTTTTCCAGATTTCTCTCCCAAAGTACCTAAAATCACAAAAGGGACGATTTAGGGCAATATTTGATCAAATAAATTCGGATTCGGGCTTAAATGACCCCCTAAAAACGGATCATTTTTCGCCTCATCAGGACACGATTTCTGAACGCCGTCACTTAAAGATCAAGGAGCTGGAAAATATTGCACATGACGACCCAATGAACCTTTGGAAGATTTACACTTGACAGCATCAGGTGTAATTCAAAGTAGGCCGTCTATTGTTATTCTAAAGAGAGACGGTCCAGAAGATGTTTTAACGTGACGACGTTAGAAGGTTGGATTGCACAAGACGAAACCCTAAAAACGGCCTTCTGATGGCGTCAGGATTTATAACCTGCCGCCGTCAGCCTTGTAATTATATATATAAATTTCAATTTTTCATTCATTAGTGTGCAAATTTGGAAACATAAACCCTAGTATGAATTTCATAGAATTTTAAGGGTTTTCATACCCTGTTTTCTTCCATGTTTAATTGAAGATAAGTTTTCTTTTAATCATTCAGTATGTCTATTTGTTGTTTGATTATCTATTTATCTTTTCTTCCCTTTAACATGCTAGCTTAAGTTTATTAGTGTTTGCTTAGATTTAATGAAACATAGTTATTGATTGTTGATAAGTTGTATATTGTTTAGTTGATTGCTTCACCTTAGGCTAAGAAAACTGGTTGCCTCTTTATGTAACTAGCTTGAACATCTTAGAAAAGGCAATCGTATGTACACTGCGGTTTTTATCGTTGTATTTAACGCGTGAATTGATATTAGTGATTCTATATTAGGGTACTAAATGTGCCGTTATAGGAGAAATTGACATTCATAGAGTTGGGGAAGGTCGTGTACACCCCATGACTGGTATTAAAAAATACAACGCTTTAGCTAAAACAATTGCACTGTGACATTCAACGAATCAACAAGAGATAACTAGGGAGTAATTAAATTCTAAGTCAACACATTTGTCTCATTATAAGAAGTCCATCAGTTTTCCTTTTCATTGTTATTTGAATTTCTGTTTACTAGTTTAATCAGTAGTTTTGGGTTAGTTGACTAGCCACTAATTCAACCCACTCCTTCAAAACCGAGATTTTATTGCTTTTATAAAATATAAAAATACAAAAAGAATCTTCCCTAACCTTTAAACTTAAATTGACATACATCTCAACCTAACGACACTATTCCCCTAGAGAACGATATGTCCCCCGGACATACTTATACTACACTACAACGACCAGGTACACTTTCTTGAGGATTGCAAAGCTTCTCAAGATCCCTTGAGAGGTAAAACCTTTTGTGAGGCCGCAATCCTCGCATCAAGTTTTTGGCGCCGTTGCAGGGGAATAGTTATTTTTTAGGTTAAATCTATTTCATTTAGGTCTACTCACAAGATTCCTGTCAAGTGAGATTTTTTATTTTTTTTATTAGCTTTCTTTAATCTATCTTTTTCTTTGTTTATTTGTTCATAATCCATATCATTTTCCATCATGGAGGGTGATAATATCCTTGAACCCATCATCCAACAACAACAAAACCACCAAAACCCACTCAAACAACCTTGAGCTCGCACCTTAGGAGAATACTCCCGACCTAGCCACCAAAGCTATCGAAACACCATTGAGCTCAACCAAGGAGCCAGTGTCACTCCCTTGCAATCTGATACCATCCGGTTGGCGCCAAGTAGATGTACATTCCATAGACATCATTCCGAAGATCCAAACCAACATCTCAAGGATTTTCTTAAAATCGTTGATTCAATAGTCCTTGATATTGCCACTCGAGAGACGACATGATTGCTTCTCTTCCAATTCTCTCTATGTGACCAAGCCAGTCAATGGCTTAAGCATTTACCCGCGGGATCCATCACCTCTTGGGATGATCTCACCTCTTGTTTCCTTGCTTAATTTTTCCCACCGGGAAGAACTGCCAAGCTAAGGAATGACATCTTGATGTTTCAACAATGTCAAGGTGAAACTCTTTATGAAGCATGAACTCGTTTCAAGGACTTACTCCAAAAAGTCCCTCATCATGGCATTAATCTTTGGCTACAAGTCCAAATCTTCTACGATAATGTCAATCTATCCCCAAGGCAAACCATTGACCAAGCGGCCGGTGGTAAGCTACATGACAAGAATGCGGAAGAGTTGTGGGGAATCATAGAAGATCTTGCTCTCTATGACAACGAATGATGGAATGACCCCTGCGATTTAAACAAAATGGTCAAGGCAATATCTTTGCCTTCGAACAATTCAAGCATTCTCGACCGTAGGATCATGGAACTTGAAGACCATGTCAAGTTTCTCATGAAATCATATGAAGCTCCTAAACCTTCAAGCCAAGTGAACAAAATCACTTCTTCATGTGAGTATTGTAGTGGTCCCATGACACTCGTGATTGCATGGAACTCCCCGAACAAGCTTTTGCGGACTACGCATCCTCGAGTACCGATGAAGCGGGAGAAAAGTGGTTCACTTTCAAACCCGAGCCAAACATTTACAGTGATTTGTACAATCCCTCTATAGAACAACTCTTGGCTAGGGACACCGAATTGGACCCATTTGCAGATCCTTTAGTCTTTAGGAAGATGACTGAATTTCTAGGAGTTTTGCCACTCAACCTAGAAATGAATAGGTAGAAGAGTGAGATCGACAAGCATAAGTGGAATTGGAACAAGCCACCTAAAGAAGGTAACGGATCATGGCACATAAAAATCACATAGTATGATCCAGATGAAGAGAAGTTTGAAAGGTCATACCAAACAAAGCGTACCGATAGAAAATTAAACTCGAAGTTTGACCCTAAGGATGTCCTCAATGAGGAACTCACTCACATAGGAGAGGGCATGACTTTGAGTCTAGCTACAAGACTCGTTAATAAAGAAAAGAGCTTCTTGGGAGGCAACCCAAGCTTTTTATTTGTTTTTTTTTTTTTTTTTTGCTTGTTTGTTTATTATATATATGCTCCATCTCTTTTTGTTTATTGTTCATGTATCAAATAAATTGTGAAAATGCTTTATTTTGTCTTTAACCTCGTTTTAATTACATATAAAAGTATTTTGCAAAAAGATAAGTGTAGGAAAGATCATATTTGTTTTTATTAGCAAATTGAACATGAACGATAACAATTAGAGATTAACATATATAATTGTGTTTGTTAGAGTCAAATGCTTGTATCGAGCCACAATGAATGTTTTGCAGGATTTCCAGGTGTTAAAACTCAGATTTTTCCAGAAATTTTCCAGAAACAAAATATAAAAATTTCTATCAGGTTACTCCTGACGGCGTCAGGAATTATAACCTGACGACGTCAGGCATTGAATCAGTAAAAAATTTCCAGGTTTTGTTTTTCTTCTGGAAATCTTATAATTTTAAAAAATCTTTAATTTTTAAACTCCAGAAACCTATAGACATTTACTTTGCAAGCATTATATCTTACATTGCTTTCTAGGATTTACTTTTTTTTTATAGAATTTACCGCCAATTTTATGCGAGATTTTGTGTTTGTTTTCTTAGTTGTTTACAGGTTGTATTAGAAAAGAAGATGATTTATATTTCTGGATTGAAGCTTATTTTGATTCATTTTCTTGGAGGAAGATTTAACCATGTTCCCACGCCGTTCATACCGAGCAAATCAGGGGGTATTAGTTTCTTTCATTTCTCTTTTATCTTTACTTTATTACTTAGTTAGAAACATTGGGGACAATGTTTGGTTTAAATGTAGGGAGGGTAAATTGGGATACCTTAGAAACTATAACTCCACTTGATGTTTGTTTTGTCTAATAGTAAATGAGTAATAAAACTAAGAGAAATACTTGTTAAGGTAATTTTGGCACCAAATTTAAACGTTTTTTCAACATATAGGAGTGAAACTTTAGTCCTAATAAGCGTCTCATGGATAGGAATTATATGACTAGCACAAAAACCGTACCAATCAAAAATTTCCACCCAAAATGTGAGTTTCGCCTTTAGATTGTTAGGAAAAAGCATTCATCTTTGATGCTTATGAGTGTACCGGTAGTACTTAGATTCTAGAACTTGTGTTTGTGATGCATTCCGAGACCACTAATGAGACTACATTCGTGTAGTTAGGATTTATTATATGATAAGAGGCATTAGGATAACCCTTTGTTTTAAACCTGTATTATAATTACATTGACTTCATTGGTCAAGTAATTCTCCTACACCCTTGAGATGTACTCATCTTTAGTACACGATACCCCTAGTACACCCCTCAGAGCCTATCTTTTTTGTTTCTAACTTTAAGAATCTTTCTTAAAGGAAGAATTTGTTACAATCCACCTCAAAATGTATACCCAAATCACCTTAGCCTACCTTGTATGAACTCATCTTTAGTGTATTATTGTTACATATTTAAACGCTTAGTTAATTGTCTAATTGATTACATGGTTGCTAAGTCGAGTCATATCTTGTACATACAGTTTTGGGATGATTGGGACTCATGGGTAAAGTACTAGTCGTTGCAATGTGAAAGGGGAAGTCATTAACCCTTATAAACGTTAACATTTTAAAGTATTCCAAGTGTTTTGATTTTCTTGATTCGGGTCATTAGAATAGTTATTTGTAAAGTATGTAAAAGTTCAAGTGTAGGGAGGAAACGAGCTCCCTTTGATATTATTTTGGAAGTACAGTAAGAGTGTATGCAAATAAAAAAAAGGGGCAACCATCCATTTTTTATTTATCTTTAAGTCAAAATAGAGTCTTAAAAAATCCAAAAAGAGTTGTAGTTAGTTTAAGTGGAGTCGAGTCTTGGCTTAGCAAAGCCTCATTGTACATGTAATTGACCAAGACAATTGACTTGCCACAAGTAAAATATCCCTTTATCCAACAAACCGTGTTTTCCATACCCTTACACCTAACATTATAACCATTTAAAAGACCTTTTTGATAGTTTATCCTAGGTGTTTATGCTAAAGAGGTGGAGGTTTGATCCTTTCCCAAGCCTTTGGTAATCTATGTGCTATGACAGGTAGTGAGTGATATTTTCCCATTTCCATATATTTATAACACCAGAGAGATGTGAGAATCCAAACACTTAATGTGAGGTGCTAGTGTATAATTTATGTGCTTGTTTTGACTAAGGTAGAAAAATTATGTGTTGAAATTAGTTTTATGTTAATGTTAAATGACCCCTAACTTATAAATTGATTGGTATAAAAGCCTATTTGCTTGAGGACAAGCAAATTCCAAGTGTAGAGATATATGATAAGGATTTATTTGTTATGCTTTTAATGTGTCATTTAACCCTTAAATCATAAATATATGGTCAAATATTGCCTCAAATTGTTTATTTTCTTATTTTAGGTATTTGGGACACGATTTCAGGAAATTGGAGCATTTTGGACGTTTTTGGGCTCAAGAGTGAAGAAAACAACATAGTCATGGAAAATTGTCAAGAAATGCACCTGACGGCCTCAGGCATTAATAGCTGACGCCGTCACTTGAAGATTAAGGAGATGGAAAATATTACGCATGACGACCTAGTGAACCTTTGGAAGATTTACAGCTGACGGCGTCTGGTGTAATTTGGAGTAGGCCGTCTGGTGTTATTCTAAAGAGAGATGGCCCAGAAGATGTTTTAACGTGACGAAGTCAGAAGGTTGGATTGCACAAGAAGAAAACCTAAAAGTGGCCTTCTGACGGCGTCAGGATTTATAACCTGACGCCGTCAGCCTTGTAATTCTATATGTAGTTCTCGATTTTTCATTCCTTAGTGTGCAACTTTGGAGACATAAACCCTAGTACGAATTTCAAAGAATTTTAAGGGTTTTCATACCCTCTTTTCTTCCATGTTCAATTGAAGATAATTTTTCTTTTAATCATTCAATATGTCTATGTGTTGTTTGATTATATTTATCTTTTATTCTCTTTAACATGCTAGCTTAAGTTTATTAGTGTTTGCTTAGATCTAATGAAACCTAGTTATTGATTGTTGGTAAGTTGTTTATTGTTTAGTTGATTGCTTCACCTTAGGCTAAGAAAACTGGCTGCCTCTTTATGTAACTAGCTTGAACGTCTTAGAAAAGGTAATCGTATGTACACTATGGTTTTTCTCATTGTATTTAATGCGTTAATTAATATTAGTGATTTTATATTTGGGTACTAAACGTGCCGTTATAGGAGAAATGTCAATTGACATTCATAGAGTTGGGAAAGGCGTGTACACCCCCACGACTGGTATTAAGGAATACAACGCTTCAGCTAAAACAATTGCACTGTGACATTCAATGAATCAACAAGAGATAACTAGGGAGTAATTAAATTCTAAGTCAACACATTTGTCTCATTATAAGAAGTCCACCAGTTTTCCTTTTCTTGTTATTTTAATTTTGTTTACTAGTTTAATCATTAGTTTTGGGTTAGTTGACGAGCAACTAATTCCGCCCACTCCTTCAAAACCGAGATTTTATTGCTTTTATAAAATTTAAAAATACAAAATGAATCACCCCTCACCTTTAGACTTAAATTGACATACATCATAACGTACGACACTATTCCCCTAGAAAACGATCAATTCCCCGGACATACCTATACTACACTACAACAACTAGGTACACTGCCTGGAGGATTGCAAAGCTTCTCAAGATCCCTTGAGAGGTAAAACCTTTTGTGAGGCCGCAATCCTCGCATCAAATGCTTATTACTCAAAAAACATCAAATAGCTGTTTCCAAGTAGTATCTATTACCAATAGATAACAATATAAAACTAACACGATACTAATATGCTCACTTCATGTACCTACATAAGCTCATTTACTCATTAACTCAAAACATTACTCACATCAATCAAATGTTACCAAATTATCCACAATTATCATCATCATCCACATACACATAGATCTGATGATGACCGATGGTGGTGACTATCCAGTATGGTGGTGTTTTTTTTTTTTTTTTTTTGTAGTGGTAGGTTTTGGAGATGGCGGCAATATGCGGATGAGGCTGTTATCCAAAAAAAAAAGATCAAGAAACCGCGTTCAGTTATTTCACAACAACAAGATGGTAAGGTAACGAGATCCAAACGTCACCATCATCATCATTAAACGAATCTGAAGGCAAACACAACCACCATCACTAACCCAAATCACCACCACCAAATCGCCACCATCACCATCATCAATCCACCACTAAACCCCCACCCTCGCCACCATCAGTCTGCCACCAAACCCCTAAACCCACAACCATTAGTCCACCACTAAAGCCTCATCCTCGCTACGATCAGTCCGCCACCAAACCCCCAACCCTGCCACCATCAGACATCGCGACCATCCCCCACACCTGCTGCCATCAGTTGATGAATCTTGCGCGATTGTGTATCAGTGAAGAAATTGATATACATAGGGTAACCTTAATTAATCTTTTTTTATTGTGAAAGCTATATATACTGAACAAATCCCAACTTACCCCTTACTGTTTACGGGCTGCTACATATATTGGTTAGAGAGAGAGAGAGAGAGAAGGAGTGTATGTGTATGTGTGTGTTTGTGTGTGTGTGACTTTATGTGTGAGATATGTGTGAGAGAGTAATAAATTTGTGTGTATTTATGTGTCACAAAGGAAAGAAAAATGGAAAAGACTATATAACCCTCGTCTGCTTTGCACATGAGGAGTGTTTAATGTTGATGCAAATAATGTCTAAAAACTTTATTCTCATGTTTTGATATCTCTATGTCTTGATAATAACAAAATGTGAAAACATCTTACGTCAAAATTAACGTAAACAAGTTTTTAGTCAAAATATACGATTTCTACGTCAATCACTCTAGGTATGAACAAATAAATTTACAACTTGACAAACGATCAAAGAAGTGAATTTGTGTTTTTAAACTCCACATTTTTAGCTTGACAAAACTTTCTTTTCAAAAATACATTTTACCAATTATTTTTGAATTATAAAGAAATGTTTTATTTAGGAAAAATCATTTCAAAAACATTCCTAACAGCTATATTTTACCCTAACCAGCTCCAAACTCCCTCATATAAAATTTCACCACTAAAGACAAAAAATGGAGTGTCTTTGTCTGGCACGGTACCACTAAATTTAGTGGTACCGTGTGACAATTAGTGGTGCCGTCCCTTTATAACGGCCAGATTTTTAGATTCTATAAGTACCACTTCAATTTCCAGATTTTGGCCATCCTTTCACACACATAACTTTCTGGTTTCCATCCTCTTTTTCTCTTTACACTTCTTAGATCATTAGTTAGTTTTCTTTTGTTTAAAGAGTGATTCTTTCATCCAACCAAGAATCATCTACATACCTCTTCTAGTCAAGAGAAGAACACAAAGTATCAAGAAGATACAAGGTGTTGGTGTCATAGTGTAGTGCACTTGCATTACAAGTTGTCTAATTGATTGTATCTTGATATACATCAAGTGTATTAGTGTTTCTAGTTATTGTGTTGATCATTGTGATCTTGTTAAGATCTTCGGGATCTCTTGAGTGTTGAGAGATAGAGTATTGATCAAGTGGATCAAGGATAGATTGTGAGGATTGTGTTGATCTTGTTGATCGTGTAGATTGTGTGAGGATCATGTTGATCGTGTAGATTGTGTAAGGATCGTTTGGATCGTGTAAATTGTGTGAGGATCGTGTTGATCATGTGATAAGATAGGATCGTGTGGATCGTGGTAGATTAGTACTAGCTAAGATTAGTACTCAACATCTAGCTTAGTGTCGGAAAATAACGTAAGCGACGTTGTACGGTTTTCTCTGCGTGAAGGGAGTCTTGTTGATATAGTGCTTACAACTCTTTAGTGTGATACTCGAGGAGTGGAGTAGGGCGAAGAAGAGCTTCGTGACTGAACCACTATAAATCTCGTTGTCTTGGTTTGATCTTTCCATCTCTTCACTTTACTCACTTATTGCATATTAGTATTAGTATAGTGTTGTGTTCATATTGGTGTTGATTTACTTTACATACAATTGAATCTACGTTTTTCAAAGAGAAATTTTTATAACTAAACAAAATAAGTGGGTAAACTATTCAACCCCCTTCTAGTTTCCCACAATTGGTATCAGAGCTACGTTAGGCAACGTTTTAAAGTAAACTGTATTTTAAAACTTGAATCGATCAATTGATTTTGACAAATATCAAGAAGGGCAATCTAAGCAAAGACCACCACTTTTTGAAACTGATTGTTTTACTTATTGGAAAACAAGATTCGAAACATATGTGAAATCAAAAGACATTGATCTTTGGCATGTTATTATCGATGGTGACTTTCAACCTATTGAAAAAGATCTTATTACTAAAAAAGATAAAATTATTCCTTATGATCAACAAAGCGATGATCTTAAAAGAAAACTAGCCAAAAATGATGAGGCTAAAATGGTAATTTATAATGCTTTGACGAAAAAGGAATTTGAAAGAATTTTTATGTGTAATACGGCAAAAGAAATTTGGAAAACTTTGTTGGTCACGCATCAAGGTAATAATCAAGTCAAAGAGAACAAGATTGATCTTCTTGTTCAACAATATGAACAATTTTCCATTTCGAAAAATGAAACAATAGATAGTGCATTTGCTAGATTTAATACTATTGTTCTAGTCTTAAAGCTCTTGATGAAGGTTATTCTAGCAAGAACTATGTTAGGAAATTTCTTAGGGCTTTACATCCCAAATGGAGAGCAAAGGTCACCGCCATTGAAGAATCAAAGAACTTGGCGACACTATCACTTGATGAACTAATAGGTAACTTGAAAGTTCATGAAATGATAATCAAGAAGGACTCGGAAATAGTCAAGGGTGTAAGTGAGAAAGTTAGGTCTATGGCATTGAAAGCCAAGAAAGAGTCTAGTGATGATGAAAATTCGGATTCCGATAGTGAAGACGAAGAGTATGCACTAGCGGTTAGAAACTTTAAGAAGTTATTTAGAAGAAGAGGTAGATCTACTAGGCAATCTCGTGACGTGAGGAAGTCATTCTTTAAGAACCAAGATGATAATAGAGGAAAAAGTAATAGGAAGTGTTTTAGATGTGGAGACCCAAACCACCTTATTGGAGAATGTCCCAAGCCACCAAGATCAAACAACTAAAGAGCCTTTGTAGGAGGTTCTTGGAGTGATAGTGGTGAAGAAGAAGAGGAGAAGCCTAATGATGAAACATGTCTCATTGCTTAAGCTTCTAACGAGGTACATTCCGACTCTTCTTACTATAGTGATAATAATTCGTCAATAGATGATAATAGGCTATGTGATGAATATAATAAATTATGTGAGGTAGGTACTAAGATTATAACTAGGAACAAAACGCTAAAAGCAACATTACATGAACTAGAATTACAAGTCTTAGAACTAAGAGATCAACTTAAAAGAAATGAGAAAAATAAGCAAATAGATGTTGGATGTAAGTCATGTATAGATCTTAAAATAGAAAATGAAAAACTTAAAGAAAACGCCATTAAAATTGTTAAGTTTGAAAAAGGAACACAAGCACTTAATGACATGCTTGAAAACATTAGGTATAGTGAACATGCTGGAGCGGGTCTTGGATTTGACCCAAATAAAGCATCTACTAGTGAAACTAAACAAGTAAAATTTGTAAAATCAGAGGAGATTAGTTTAGGGAATGACGGCCCCACTAAATCTAGTGGTACTGTGGATCCGTCATCTGCTAGAGTCAAAACAGGGTCAATCTTAAAAAATCCTCTTAGTCCCAAACCAAGTCACATAGTAGTTAACAATGTTGAAATACCTGTGGCTAGTATAAAAGAAGTAAAAAGGTTCTAAATACCTGTGTCGTCTCCTAAACTTGGTCCTAGTAAAGTTGATCATAGATCAAACACTCCTCCTCCTCCTAAAAGAACTAATACTCCCAAACCTCGAGATAGAACTCCTCTACCGAGAGGCAACTTTAATAGACAAAGTTATCCAAGTCACTACCCCATCACTTTGAACAACTTTCGACAACAAAGTTATCTACCATGGGAAATTGGTCCTCCATTTCAACATCCACGCCAAATGCATAAAATGCATGAGATGTTCAACACTAACAACATTGGACCCATGAGATATTGGGGACCAAATATTTGAGTCTTATCTTACTAGACAGTTATGCTTGAGAATTAACTTGAAATCCGACTAAGGATCTATTCAATGGAAGCACAATTAGTGACGGATAATTCAAGCTATATCTCATCTCTCTAAGCATAACAACGAGGATAATATCACAGGCTAAGGTAAGTTTTCTCAAAACCCCCTCTCTATGTGACTAGTTGTGCATGTAGTTTTCTTGAGACCTTTTCTATGCTAGTATTAGTATAAAGGACATGAAAAGTGTTTGTCTAAATGGTTTCAATCAACAAGGAGACACATGTTGTACAATCTCCAAGACTTGTTGATCTCTAAAACCATATCATGTTTCAAACATGAGTATACCATGAGAATGGTGAATGACACACTTTTCATGAAGAAATAAAATTCGCATGACCTCATTGTTCAAAATATACGTGGATAACACTATATTAAACTCATCTCATCCTGAAATGTACGATGATCACCTTAAGATCATGCGTGACGAGATTGAGGAGAACATGATGAGTGAATCATTATTATTTCTTTGATCCTCTTATAATAGTAAGTGCTAATTCTTTTTCCTTGTGTGCGTATATACTAACATATATAAATATAGTTATATATAAAAGTAAAGCTTACCTAAAACTCTTTACGAACAAATATTATCCGTGGAGTTGGAGCTCACTGAAGACATTGATAGTGAGAATGCGGATAATACTTAGATACTATGATATGATAGGTTAATCTATCACTCGGCAAGTATGCCCGAAGTCATGATTAATGTCCGCCTTCAAGCTCGTTTGTAAGAAGATCTCAAAACTTCTTATATTAAAAACGATTGAATAAATCATCCGATATATTCAAGGCATTATACATTTGGGAAGTGCGCGATCCCAACGAGTATAGTGTAAAAGATTATTGTCTAAACACTAACTCTGATAGTGTGGCAGATTATGTGGATTGATGATGTAAAAGTTATGTTTGTACCTTCATAGGTTGTTTCTAAACTTCTTGAATCACCAAGAAACAAACAACTTTTACTATCTCCACTACCGAAGCCGACTACACAAGTGCTAGAAAGGCATGAAATTTAGCACTATAGATGAGACAAGCTCTAATCTCTCAACGATACTTTCATGATGACACTCCCATGACACACTAAAAACAAGAAGAGATTGACTTGACAATATACCCCATGATTAGCTCGTGCATCAAACACTTCATGATACGTCATCATCTCTGTCACTATGATGTTCAATGAGGAAACATCTCTTTCGACATGGAATACTCATTGAACAACTTCGTTGACATTCCATTCCTAACCCACTCATGACTATTTATATATATTTCATTGGAAATATTTAGGTCATCTTTTCTCAATTCGTTTTCTTCGTTCAAATCCTTTCATCTGATTCCTGATAATCTCAATTCGTTTTCTTCGTTCAAATCCTTTCATCTCATTCCCGATAATCTCCCATGACTATTCAAATATTTCACTGGAAATATTAAGTCATCCATCATGTCCCTCTAATGACTATTTACATATTTCACCAGAAATATTAAAGGTCAACTCTTCTCGTACATTCTCTTTGTGCATTCCCGAGAATTACTCATGACTGTCTAATTATTTCACTGAAAATATTAAAGTCATTCCATATATCTTTCCAACGGCTATACACTCGTTTCCTCGGAAATCTCTTGAATCATCATTAATAGTTTAGTCTAGTTTCTCTTGTTACGAGAATTTATTAGGTATAAATTCTCTTCTCGTGTCAAAAGGTCTTGCTAAATAAGTAAGATTTTTTCGTCAAAAACCAAAACTGGACAGAAAACTGTCTCAGCAGTGCACGGCACCACTAAAATTAGTGGTACCGTGTATCTGAGATAGCACGTTTTTCTTTATTCCTTCTCTCACTATTCACATTCAAAACACAAACCAAAAACCTCTTTGCTGCCATAGCTGAAAAACCAAAACCATAACTCCATTGCACACTTGTTAATCAAGATCGAGGCATTGCTATTAAGGATAATCATTCACAACATCATTCTCAACATAAATTGTAAGTCAATTGAACCTAATTTCATTCATTTTAATTCTAGGCTTTGTTCATAATCATAAAATTAAAATTGAGGCTTTTGAAAATTGATCGAAGTTTTATAAAATTAGGACTAGGATTAGACAATGTAGAACAAATACGATTATCTAAACATAGGATTTGCATGAACCCACTCATAGTACTCACCACAGGTTCGAATTTTGCTATCAAAATCCGAATTGGATTAAGAGTCGTTAATAAAATCATGTCTAGGATACTTGAAATTGGATTAGAAGTGATTAGCACTTAAGCTTTTCAACTATAAAAATGTTATGGAGCCAAATTGACACATTTGCCAAACACCCTAATTTCATTATTTTTCGAAAAAGTTCACACGACTAGGTTCATGAAATAATATTTCTTGCATTGTTGATACAAACTAAAAACGTTTTCGCATGCATACACGATCTCACAAATATGGGTCGAAATACATAACTAATATGTATTACTCGACACATTTGCTTGAGCAAAAGTAAAATTAGGAGTGTTTGGGTAATCTTATTAATTTCATCTTAAGAGTCAAGATTACCGAACCTCCACATAGTTTGCATATAGGGACACACAAGTAAAGTCATAACTCATAACGCAAATTTGATAAACTTACATACTCATGTAATATTATTTTCTGTTATAGGTAACAATGCCTCGTAATGATTATCAAGATACCAAACACTACATTCCTCCACTTCTTGATGACCCAAACATCCCCGATGAGCAAAAAGCTCATCTTCATAAAGTATAACATCGATATATACACGAAGGATGTGTTGTCGATGCCTACTTTGTCCCATTGGATAACATTGATGTATGTTTTCCAACAATCGATTTTGATTGTTTATATAAAATAAATGATCAAATATGTCCTCGATTCATTGTTGAGTTTTGTAGTCGTGTTCATACCTTTAGTGATACTAAAGGTAATGTCTTTCTTGATTTTTGGATTCAAAACCAAAACATCTCTTTGTCCATTGCCGAATTTGGTGACATTCTTGGTATTCCGTCATATGGTCAGTGTGTGTACACTGAAGACCATTCCTTGGAGACTCTCTTCTACCATCTGGAAAATGAGGGTCCCTATCTCATCGAACTTCCTGATCCCAAAACCATCAAACAACATGTATGCACCCCTCAAGTCGTCCACACGCATCAAAAGCGTGATGGTACAATCGTCCACCTTGATCCAAACCGCATCTACCTTAAAGAAGTTCTTCCCGATCCTAAAAATTGGGAACTTCTCCTTTGTGAAAATGTTCTTTCTCTCGGTGGCAACCAAGATCATGTTCCGGTGAGCTTGGCTAATATGCTCTATTGTCTAAGTAACGAGGTACCTTACAACCTCGCTTACTACATGGCTAAGAGAAAAGCCAATGTTCGTGGTCGTTCCGATAAGCTCATGCCCTATGGTATGTTGCTTACTCGTCTTTTTTGTTGGGTCATGACAAATTCTCCTCATCTTCTCGACATCGAATATCCTTTGGTTGACCCCGTCATGAAGCCCCTAGGAGGTCCGGAACGTCGCACTAAGCAACGTAAGGACAAAGGGGTAAAACGGGCTCGTAAATCCACTTCCGATGCTACCTTTTCCTCGTCCTCTCTTCATCATGGACCATCATCACAACCTTTCAGTAACGATGATGTTGAATTGAACGAAGAAGGGACATCTCGTGCTCAAACTCCTTCACCCAATAAATACTTATGTGACCTTAATCTATCCACTTTCAAGAAAACAACCGACCTTATCTTTAGAGATGTTAACTTGAAAAGGGTGATGGAAAGACAAACCTTGATGTACAATCGATAAGTGAAAATGCATGAGCAAACCATTGGTGGGTTCAAGTTAATCGGGAAGGCAATCAAAGGAATTGGGAATAAACTGAAGAAGTTGGGAAAGTCAAGAGATTGATACAATATTTAAATATTGATATATATTAGTATTATCTTACTAACTAGTATTTAGTGTAACGCTAACTTTGAATGATCCTTGGCATTGACATATTTTGGGTGTGTCTTTCAATTTTACCACCGAAATGTATTTAATCAAGTCTCACTCTTGATTAATTTTATCTTATGATCATTATTTGTTCACATCATGTTTCTAGATGATTGTGATATTTGCTTAAAATTATTTTATATGCAAGTATCTAGAGGATAATTTGCATGCTTACTAGTAGCCTATTTAGTAGATTTATCACATGATCATATTAGTTGCTAGTTGTGAGTTAGATCATGAAATCCATGCTATTGTTCTTTAGTGAGTGGATTTAACAAGATTTGCTGCAAATAGTGCACATATGATTACCCATTTAGGTAGCCTAGAACCTGCAAAACTGAGAAAAACATCTCCAGCAGGCCACGGTACCACTAAATAGGGCACGACTCCACTAAATTTAGTGGTATCGTGGGTGATTTAGTGGTACCTTCCTCTGGGTAGACGATTTTCACTATTTGCTTTCACTTTTTGACTTTCTTTCCCCTAAAACCTAGAAACATAGGGTGATTCCAATGATCACAACTCTCTAAACTCATCATCCTACACCATGCATGCATGAAAGATGGCTATTTAAGCACTTCTCATGCACACAAATTTTCTACAACCATTCCTCAATCATCCTTTACTCAATCTAGCACCACCATGTCTTCTACAATTGCCACTTTCTCCCACAAAGCCAAGAAACAAAGGCTTAACATTAAGCCCACAAATGAAAGGATCAACATTAATCTTACTCTTAATGATGATGAGGATATCCAAACACCACCTTCCAACAACTCAACGTCATCCATCTCCGCACCATTTGCTCCATCCAAAACCAACTACACTAGAGCAAACTCATCCTCATCAACCACTATCAAGACAACATCCTCCTTACCACCTAGTCCTCCTCAACCTTTGGCACTAACATTCTCAACTCCACTAGAACTAGTGTACAACAGATCATCACCATCTTTCATTTCTCCATCACCACCATCACAACCTATCATGGGCCATCTAATCTAATACCCAATTCTATGACATACCCTTAGTTGTGCTTGTTGTCACCACAACCACAACCTCATTGCTCACCTAAGAGATGAGATGGCTTACATGTTTAATAACATTGAGTATCTCTTGACACCACCTCAAGGGCCCATCATACCACCTCCTCCACCATCCAATAGCCCAAGTAACTAAACTTTTAAGTTTAGCCTTCAACAATAAAAACCTTAGGAACCATTTTGTGCATCTTAAAGCAAGTCTTAGGACCTCCATGTCACTAAAGAATGTTATGTGCTTCCTTATGTAGTTCTATCTTTCTTGTTAACTAGTCTAGCTTTTGTAGTCATACTTCAAGTATGATGTTTTTAATTATTAAAGAAGGAATGGGCTTATCTCCTTTTTGTGGACGGATTATAATTTTTTTTGGTTGGATATTTGTCTTGAATGCTACATGTTAGATATTGTATTTGTGTCATCTAACCTTGTTTTGTAGCATCAACCATTGCTCGATTCCTTGGTATGCTCCAAATGAGGGGGAGTATACATCAAGGGGGAGCCTTCGTAGTCTTTTTGCTTCGACAAAAAAAAGGGAGAAGTGGGATATAAACTCACACTAAAAACTTGTCGAACTAGTTTTTCACATAAAATGAGTTTATGTTTTGTCATCATCAAAAAGAGGGAGATTGTTGATGCAAATAATGTCTAAAACCGTTATTCTCATGTTTCGATATCTCTACGTTTTGACGATAACAAAATGTGAAAACATCTGACGTCAAAATTAACGTAAACAAGGTTTTAGTTGAAATATCCGATTTCTACGTCAATCACTCTAGGTATGAACAAAAAAAATTTACAACTTGACAAATGATCAAAGAAGTGAATTTGTGTTTTAAACTCCACATTTTTAGCTTGACAAAACTTTCTTTTCAAAAATATATTTTACAAATTATTTTTGAATTATAAAGAAATGTTTTATTTACAAAAAATCATTTCAAACACATTCCTAACAGCTATATTTTACCCAAACCAGCTCCAAAGTCCCCCATATAAAATTTCACCACTAAAGACAAAAAATGGAGTGTCTTTATATGTCATGGTACCACTAAATTGACAATTAGTGGTGCCGTCCCTTTATAACGGCAAGATTTCCAGATTCTATAAATACCACTTCAATTCCCAGATTTTGGCCATCCTTTCACACACATAACTTTCTGGTTTCCATCATCTTTTTCTCTGTACACTTCTTAGATCATTAGTTAGTTTTCTTTTGTTTAAAGAGTGATTCTTTCATCCAACAAAGAATCATCTACATACCACTTCTAGTCAAGAGAAGAACACAAAGTATCAAGAAGTTACAAGGTGTTGGTATCATAGTGTAGTGCACTTGCATTACAAGTTGTCTAATTGATTGTATCTTGATATACATCAAGTGTATTAGTGTTTCCTAGTTATTGTGTTGATCATTGTGATCTTGTTGAGATCTTGGGGATCTCTTGAGTATTGAGAGACAGAGTATTGATCGTGTAGATTGTGTAAGAATCATGTTGATCGTGTAGATTGTGTGAGGATCGTGTGGTTCGTGTTGATTGTGTGAGGATCGTGTTAATCGTGTGATAAGATAGGATCGTGTGGATCATGGTAGATTGGTACTAGCTAAGATTTGTACTTGACATCTAGCTTATTGTCGGAAAATAACGTAAGAGACATTGTACGGTTTTCTCCGCCTGAAGGGAGTCTTGTTGATATAGTGCTTACAACTCTCGAGTGTGGTACTCGAGGAGTGGAGTAGGGCGAAGAATAGCTTCTTGACTGATGAGGCGAAAAATGATCCGTTTTTAGGGGGTCATTTAAGCTGGAATTGGAATTTATTTGATCAATTATTGCCCTAAATCGTTCCTTTTCTGATTTTAGGTACTTTTGGTGTGAATTCTGGAAAAGGAAGCATTTTGGACGTTTTTGGAGCATAAAACTGAAGAAAACGGCAAAGTCTTAATTTTCCTTGCTGGAAACAGTACCTGACGGCGTCAACAGCAATTTTGTGACGGCATCAGGAGCAAAAATGATGACGTCCTAGAGAAAACATGACGGCGTCAGAACAAGGCCATCAAGAGTAAAAGTGGTGACGGCCCAGAGCAGCAATACACATGATGGCGTCAGATCTGGATCTAGGTAGTCCGAGAATTTTATTGGTGGTGAGATGACGGCGTCAGAACTTTCTTCTTGACGCCGTCACCTCATGAAATCTATATATACTTTTCTAATTTTCATTCATTAAGTGTGGAACTTGAGAGGAGAATTTTAGGGTCGAACTTAATAAACCCTAGCTCGTTTGTAACAGTATTTTCAAGGGTTTTCACCCCTTGAAACCCTTCATGTTCAATTGAGATAAGTTTCCTTTCAATGCATTCAATATGTCTATGTGTTGTTTGAATATATCTTACGCTTGTCTTGATTTTAACATGCTAGGCTAGATCTTTTGTGTGTTTGCTTAGATGTAATGAAAACTAGATGTTTATTATAGGTTGATTGCTTGTTTATAGTTGTAATGGATGAATGATTTTGATGTTAGGCTTAAGAAAACTAGCAGATCTCCATTGTGTAACTTTCTTGAACATCTTAAGAAACATGAACCAATGCGTACTAGGTTTTTATGGTTGTATTTAATGCATGAGCGAATTCTAGTGATCCCATGTTAGGAGCTTCTTGCAGGCTCGACATAGGAGTGAAGTAGGAGCTCATAGAGTTGGGGAAGTGCGAATTCTAATTCCGCCCACTCTTCCAAAACCCGAGATTTTACTTGCTTTCATAAAATATAAAAATACAAAAAGAATCATCCCTCACCTCTAGACCTAGTTTTTAGACTTTCTAATCCTAGCGACACTATTCTTGAGTTGAACGATCAATCCCCCGGTACTTGTCACTATAATATACTACAACGATCAGGTACACTGCCTGGTGGGGGTTGTAAGCTTCTCAAGATCCCTCGAGAGGTAAAGCCTGGTGCAATTCCCACGCATCAATTTTTTGGCGTCGCAGCCCGGGGAATAGTTATTGTCTAGGTTAGGATTTCGTTTTATTAGGTATACTTGCTAGATTCCTTTCTAGTAAGATTTTATTTTTATTTTTAGGTTTTCTTTAGTCTATCTTTTTCTTCGTGCCTTTGTTAGTAAAATAAATTCATTGACTATTCTGTGGACCATTATGGAAAACGCGAATCCACCCCTTTTCCCTAGAGAAATGGCTTTGTTACGTGAACAAATTGAGAATGAGATTAGGGAACTTTGGGAGCTTAATAGGTTGATTAATGTTGAGCTCGACCATGCATTTAGTGACCTAGTTACCGCCTTATATTCAAATAAGGACCTAGGAACTAAAGATTTCGAGGATGTTGCTGAGGAACTTGAGGAAGGGGAAATAAATCCAAAACTAGATGACTATTTCAATCTGTACCCCACTAAGGAGGAGATCGCATACTATAATAACCTTATTGATAATCCTCGACCTCCTTTCACTAGAATCGAACCCAAGATAAAGAGAGGCGATCCTAAGAACGCTAAGATACCATGTATGATTGTGTATAAACATATTGACAATGCTTACATTGATTTTAAATCCCCAATCAACATTATGTCCTCAAATGTCTATAATGGTATAGTGAAGACAAGACTTGGACCTAGAAGAGACCCCAAATACCCCGGTGGAGTTTGTAACTTTGTCGGGAGAATTAAAGGTTTACATGTCTTTGTTGGGAATTATACTTATATCACTGACTTTATAGTTGTTGAAGATCTTGCTAATGCTATTGATTGTCGCTTATCCCATGTTGTGTTTGGTAAACCATTTGTTGAGGAGTCCAAGTTAGAATATGATGAGATAGAAGGGACAATCCGATTTGCTAGTGACACCGATAGGATCACTTATAAGATGCCTAATAGAATGAAAGAATTTCGTTTTGTGCCTCGATTTGACATAGATAACATTGGTGCTTTCGAGGAAATCAATAAAGAGGATAAGAAAAAGGGCATGGACTATGTATGGGAGAAGAAGATCCTTTTCTATAAGGATTGCTTGACTCTAGGACCAAAATATAGAGTTGATAAGGAGTTTGCCAATAGGATCATAGAAGCAATTAAGAATAAGGTGTTTGGTCTCTATAAGGAACATTTACAATCGGTGGATGAGACCAAGGATGAGGTCACGTAATAACCCATGACCTTGAGTCTAGCTACAAGACTCGTAAATAAAGAAAAGCGCTTCTTGGGAGGCAACCCATGCTTTGTGTGATTTTTATTTTATTTGATTGTTATTTGTTTCCGTATGCATGCTTTATTTTTATTGTTGGTAGATCATGTTTCAAACTAAAATGGTGAAAATACTTTATTTTGTCGTTTGGCTTAGTCTTAACTTCATGCAAAGGTATTTCGCAAAAGACGAGTGTAAGGGGAAACCCCAAATATGTTTTTAAGAAACAAAACCCGATCATGATTCTCCACAATATTAAATGGACAAAGTTTTTCTAGAAATTTTCCGGAAACTTAACATAAATATTTCTGCAGGTCACTTCTGACGGCGTCAGGAAGAAATTCCTGACGGCGTCATGTGCAAAAATCTGGAAATTTTACCAGTTTTGTTTTTCTAACGGAGTTTTAAAGTTTTTGTTGAATCTTTAGTTTTATAATCTCCAGGAAATCTGCAAACATTCATTCCACAAGCATTATATCTTACTTTGTTTTCTAGGATTTATTATTATATATAGATTGCCGCCGATTTTACACGAGGTTGCCTTGCTTGTTTTCTCAGGTTTAACAGGTTATGTATGACAAGAAGATGATTTATATTCTGGAAGGGAAGCTTTGATTGTTCATTTTCTTGGAAGAGGATCTAACCTTGTTACCATACTATCCATACCGAACGAATCAGGGGAGTATTTGATTTCATTCTTTTACCTGTTTTTACTTTTACATTCTTTAATTGAACATTGGGGACAATGTTCATCCTAAGTGTAAGGGGAGGGTAAATTGATGATACCTTATAGATAAACTTGCACTTGAGTTTGTTAGTTTGATGGTAGGTGTGTAATAAAACTATGAGAAATACTTGTTAGTGTAATTTTAGCGCCAAATTTAAATTTTTTTACAACATATAGGAGTGAAACTTTAGCCTTAGCAAGCGTCTCATGGATAAAAGATTGTATGACTAGCACAAAACCGTACTATTAAGAAAATTTTTCCACCCAAATATGTGAGGTACGCCTTTAGATTTGATAGGAAAAGCATTCATTATTAGTGCTTATGAGTGTGCCGGTAGCATTTAGATTCTAGAACTTGCGTTAGTGATGCATCCCGAGACTGCTAGTGAGACTACATTCGTGTAGTAGGATTTACTACATGATAAGAGGCATTAGGATCACCCTTGTGTTAAACCCGTATCATAATTACTTGACCATTTAAGTCATATTACTTGGCTAGTAAAGTCAATTAATTTTTCCCACACCTTAGCGTTGTACTCATTTTTAGTACATGAAACCCCTAGTATACCCCTCCGAGCCTATCTTTTCGTTTCTAACTTTAAGCATCTTACTTAAAGGAAGAATTTGTTATACCCCACTTAAATGTACACCCAAATCGTCTTAGCCTTCCGTGTATGCACTCATCTTTAGTGCATTATTGTTATTTGTTAAACCCTTAGTTAATTATCTAATTGATTACATGGTTGCTAAGTCGAGTCATATCCTTGTACATATTGTTTTGGGACGATTGGGACTCATGGGTAAAGTACTTATTTTATGGAGTAATGGGGAAGAACATCATTTTATTACCCCCATATGTGCGTTAATCTTAAAAGTACTCCAAGTGTTTTGATTATCTTAATTCGAGTCATTAGATTAGTTTATTGTAAAGTATGTAAAAATTTAAGTGTAAGGGGAATGTTTATTCCCTATGATGTATTATTTTGGATGGCTAAAAAAAAAAAAAAAAAAAAAAAAAAAAAAAAAAAAAAAAAATCGAAAAAATTAAGAAAAAGAAAAAAAAAATAGAAAAAACATACGGACTACCATCCCGTTTCATTCTATGTTTATTTTATGTTTTTGTTATTTTTCGTTCATTAGCTTAAGTCGAGTCTAGTCTTGGCTTAGCAACGCCATATCCAACAAAACCGTGTATTCCATATCCTTACACCTAACGTTATAACCCTTTTGAAAGACCTCTTTGATAGTTTATCCTAGGTGCTTACGCCATGTGGTGGAGGTTTGATCCTTTCCCAAGCATATGGTAATCTATTTTGCTATGACAGGTACTGAGAGATGTTTTCAATTTTCATGTTCTGATATATACTTTATTACACCCGAGAGATGTGAGTATCTAAACACTATTTGTGAGGTGCTAGTATATGACCTCCGTGCTATCTTTGGTCTTTAGTGGAACGATTATTTGTTGTAATTACTTTTATATTAGTGTTAAATGACCCCTAACTTGTATTTTGACTAGAATAAAAGCGCATTTGCTTGAGGACAAGCAAATCTCAAGTGTAAGGGTATATGATGAGACGAAAAATGATCCGTTTTTAGGGGGTCATTTAAGCCGGAATTGGAATTTATTTGATCAATTATTGCCCTAAATTGTTCCTTTTGTGATTTTAGGTACTTTTGGAGTGAATTCTGGAAAATGAAGCATTTTGGACGTTTTTGGAGCATAAAAGTGAAGAAAACGGTAAAGTCTTAATTTTCCTTGCTGGAAACAGTACCTGACGGCGTCAAGAGCAATTTTGTGACGGTGTCAGGAGCAAAAATGATGACGGCCCAGAGAAAACGTGACGGCGTCAGAACAAGGCCGTCAAGAGTAAAAGTGGTGATGGCCGAGAGCAGCAATACACACGACGGCGTCAGATATGGATCTAGGTAGTCCGAGAATTTTATTGGCGGCGAGATGACGGCGTCATAACTTTCTTCTTGACGCCGTCACCTCATGAAATCTATATATACTTTTCTAATTTTCATTCATTAAGTGTAGAACTTGAGAGGAGAATTTTAAGGTCGAATTTAATAAACCATAGCTCGTTTGTAACAGTATTTTCAAGGGTTTTTACCCTTTGAAACCCTTCATGTTCAATTGAGATAAGTTTCCTTTCAATTCATTCAATATATCTATGTGTTGTTTGAATATATCTTACGCTTGTCTTGATTTTAACATGCTAGGCTAGATCTTTTGTGTGTTAGCTTAGATGTAATAAAACCTAGATATTGATTATAGGTTGATTGCTTGTTTATGGTTGTAATGGATGAATGATTTCGATGTTAGACTTAAGAAAACTGGCAGATCTCCATTGTGTAACTTGCTTGAACGTCTTAAGAAACATGAACCAATGTGTACTAGGTTTTTATGGTTGTATTTAATGCATGAGCGAATTCTAGTGATCCCATGTTAGGAGCTTCTTGCAGGCTCGACATAGGAGTGAAGTAGGAGCTTATAGAGTTGGGGAAGTACGTACGCCACCCCACGATTGGTATTAAGGAATATAACCTGTCATCCACGCAACTGTAACAAACAATTAACTTGTAAAAGATATCTAGGGAGTAGTGAAATCTAAGTAAACACAATTTTCCCAATTAATGTTCACACCACATTAGTTTAATTAGCTTTATTTACATTTCTGTTAATTTATTTTGATTGCATCTTAGTTATTGGGTTAGTTGACTAGCAACTAATTCCGCCCACTCTTCCAAAACCCGAGATTTTACTTGCTTTTCATAAAATATAAAAATACAAAAAGAATCATCCCTCACCTCTAGACCTAGTTTTTAGGCTTTCTAATCCTGGCGACACTATTCCTAAGTTGAACGATCAATCCCCCGGTACTTGTCACTATACTATACTACAACGATCAGGTACACTGCCTGGTGGGGGTTGTAAGCTTCTCGAGATCCCTCGAGAGGTAAAGCCTGGTGCAATTCTCACGCATCAATGACCGAACCACTATAAATCTCGTTGTCTTGGTTTGATCTTTCCATCTCTTCACTTTACTCACTTATTGCATATTAGTATTAGTATAGTGTTGTGTTCATATTGGTGTTGATTGACTTTACATACAATTGAATCTACGTTTTTCAAAGAGAAATTTTTATAAATAAACAAAATAAGTTAGTAAACTATTCAACCCCCCTTCTTGTTTCCCACATTTAACAATCAAACCTAATGTCATTTGGTTAAAGGACTTTTAGTGTTAAGGGTTTCAGAGTTAGTGATTGTATATGCAAATCAGTGATACAATCATGTATCAAATATGCAAACAATGGATTAGAACAATAATAATCAATAAGAACAATGTACCTTTTATTGCACAATTTAACCAACAAAATTTAATAACACTTTTTTATAAGGGTGTTTTTTCCAAAGCTTTTCTAGAAGTAGAAGAACATAAATCCTTTTCCCAAAAGTTACGATCAAAACTAATTTAAGGAAAACAATGTTACAAATTGGGAAGAAAATGGTGGTGCCGTTCTAAGAAAAAAAAAAGGTAGTCGTTATGTTTATTGGGTAGTCATTGTTTTTATTACCATGCCTTCATAAGAATCAAAAACTATTATTTTGCCTTCATAAGAATCAAAAAACATAGGATATGAAAGAATCGTTTGGTGGTGTTTCTATAGCTAAAGCAGGTTTTTTCTAGTTATCTAATTGAATCGCAGGAGACGAGAGAACCGTACGTGTTTAGGACTTAATGCTTATGAGTTATAAGTGTGGTTGTTTAGCATTTATTTTTCCATAACTTTACACCGCGGTTCTAAACTATTGATAAATACCTATCAAGTACATGTGTATTATTTGTTTTTTGACACATAATTATATGCATAAACGAATTTATAGTTGTTTTTCCAAATAAGGAAATATTAAACCCTTTTAATTAAGCATATTAAATTAATAAAAAAAAATCAACTAATTCAATTATTACTTGATAAGGAATCAATTGATTTTTTTGAAATACAAAAGTCACCACTTGAGGTTTTGTTTTATTATATAAATGTATAAAAGATTTAGTTTTTACCAACTCTCATCTAGCACACATCCCGGGTTTCTTTTTTATGCCTTATCTAGTAGTTATGATAAATTGGTGACACATAAATTTTCTGAATTATAAAAGAAACAACTATTATTTGTCAAGAATAAACTAGTTTTAGCTATGTTAAAAAAATGTAATAATAATAATAATAATAATAATAATAATAATAATAATAATAATAATAACTATTTCTTGTAAATCCTATGAGTTTCTAATATAGTGATGATAATAATAATAATAATAATAATAATAATAATAATAATAATAACTAGTTTTAGATCTTTGTGCACGGGGCTTTGGTTTTGATTTTTGTTAGATTAGATTATTAAAGTAAAAAAAAAATAGTATATCAACATTGTTTAAAGTTATTATTATTATATATCATTAAAGTCGTATTATTATATTTAATTATCATGTTTGTTGTAACAAAATCCTTTTTACTTTTTAACACATTGGTATATGTTATGTTATAACTATCATTATTTTTCAATACTTGAACTATTAAATATAATTATTTAACAAAGAAAATACAAATATTATTTTAATAATTATCTTTGAAAATAAAACTATTATCTTTTCAACTTACAATGTTGATTATGGCTTTTCATTAAGTTGTTAAATTATATATATATATATATATATATATTATTTATAAAACTGAAAATATATCACATTTGGTGGACACCAATTAAAAAGTAAATAGTAACAACTTGAATCAGTCATTAATTTATCTTCGACTAACTACAATTTCCTCTTATTTAAATACCTCATAATATCCAATCTTGAATCAATCCATCTACTCTAATGCAAATGGAAAGAAACACACATATATTTATCGGAAAAATATATTGTAAGAAAAAGAATAAAATGGTTGTGAAAAAATGGTATTGAATCTGCTTTTGATTTTGTTAATTTTCAAGTTGGTCAGCATCTCATCTACTAGATGATAAATAAAGCCTAGCCCATTTGTGGGTTTAGGGTTTCTATGGTTACCTCTATATATTATGCCTCAATGAAAATCATAACCTACGGGATTTTCATTATCTAAAATGATATTAGAGCGGGTCTAATCCTTAGACATAGGTGGTTAAGTTGAGCCGCCTCTTTTATGTCACTCCATAAACGCTAGCCGCCACTATTTATCCATTTTCCCAAAAATAAATACATAAATAAATAAATATGTTTTGCTTTTATTTTTGTTTCTTTGCTTTTGTTGATGCTGAATGGTGAAAATTATTCTCCGCTTGCTGTCGGATGTTTTCATCAATAATATGTTAATTGCTTTTGTTACTGATTTGCCTTTCTTGTTGCTTGAAAAGTTGCTTCCGCTTGCTGTCGAAATTCTTCATTAACATAGTATGTTTTTATTGCCTTAGTGGTTAAATATCTTTAGTTTTATTTTTATGTTTAGCTTCATGTTTTAATAATTAAATTTTTTCCTTTAATTCGAGCTTTAGCGATTTCGCTGCTCAAATTAAAGGGGAGTATTAGATGATAAATAAGCCCAAACCAGTTTGGGTGTTTTAGAGTTACCTCTATATATTATGCCTCAATGAAAATCATAACCTACAGGCATTGGCGTAGGATTTCAGGGTCTAGAAGGGGTGCTTGCCCCTTATCTTTTTGCCCAATAGTAGCGATTTATATGAAGTTATGGATAGAAGGGTTTATAAAAAGTATTTCACAACGTGTATCCTTAAATCTTGGCACCAATATATGGCTAATGAGAAAAAGGCAAAGTTTAAAATAAAGTAAAAAGAAACATGCATTGCATTTTTTTTCACTTATTAGTCTCATCTTATTTGGTTTGTTATTTTTTTCTCTAGAGGAAATTAGCTTCATTAATAATAATTTGATTAGATGTAAATGTATAAAGCTTTCAAAAGTTCAAGAAAATAGTTGTCAATTGGTACTAATTTATATACTGAGTATTGATGGTTTACTAGTTTTGTTTCTCGTTTTATTATTTTATATACGAATGTTACACTTCATTCTCGAAAATTTTTGGCCCCCCAATCAAGATGGTCAATCTTTGTCACTGCCTACGGGGTTTTCTTTATCTAACACATACAGGTTCATCGAGCTATCCAGCCGAACTTAATATTGTCGAGTCCAATCGAGCTTTGCTAAAATTCGACTCGACTCACGTCCCTGGTGTTAATTGTAAAGTGGTTAACATTCAACTAATGAACTATGACTTATTTATTTCATTCATCCGGTCAAACTAGCTACTAACTTCAAATTTGAGTGTTTATCGTTTTTTAACTGAAGCGTTCCCACATTCTGAAACTTTTAATCCAAAACACCCTTTATCCAGTGATGAAGCTATAAAAGAATTAGTGAACAATGGTTATTACCTGGCTTGATATTTTCATTTAAAAGCAGGGGTGTTCAAAAAATCCGAAAAACTGATAAACCGAGCCGATTCACTCAATTCGAAACCGCAAAAAACCTATAACTGAAGAAACCGAATCCGAGAAAAACTGAAAGCTGAAAAACCTGCTTATCATAGTTTGATTTCGACTTTCACTTTTAGTTATCTGCGGTTATCCAAACTGAACCGTGTATAATATGCATGCAGGTTTCAACAACCATTCATAAAAATGTACAATTATTAGGGGCCCGTTTGGTTTATAGGTATTGATGGGTGTGGATTGAAAGAAAACTTAAATCAAGTGTTTGTTGTAGTTTTAATTCCCTTACTATAGATTTAGAATGCAAGATTATATTCCCTACCCTACTAGTGACTTTTCACGATTCCAACCAATCATGTTTTAGCGTTTATTTGATTAAAATTTTCAACCACACATTTAATCATTATCACTCATATTTTTTTTCTTTTTTTATTTTAAAATAATATACAATAACTCAAATAATTTACAATAATTCTATCTAATTTTCTTTCTCTTATTTATTTTTTCTCTCTTACTTTTTTCAAACCATTACCAAATCCAAATCCGTTTCTAACCCCTTTACAAACCAAATGCACCCTAACTATATTATTGAATTACTTTTGTAGTATAATGGATTTTTACTTACCTAATGTGATCATTTATTAACGTCCATGGATTACATATAATTAAATTGATTGTAATCTATTAACGTCAAATAAATAATATTAATTATTTTGTTACACATGATAATTTAAATTTTTTTATTGCAACGGAACAACTTTACTATGACATATTACAATCTAATTTATGTTATTGTTTGTCCGATTCGGTTAATACAACTTTTAGAATGGTTAACTGTGACCCGAATCGCGGGTAACCGCTAATTTCGGGTACCCACATGTCCGGTTACTCACTTAGTACGGTTTGGTTTCGGGTAATAACATGAATTACCCGTCCCATAATGGATAGTTAAAATCTCCAACGAAACCGAGCCGAACCACCCCGTAAACGCCCCCAGTTATAAGTGATGTTTTATATGACTTTTACACTGTGTTCTCAAAAAAAAATTAAGAAGAAAGTAAAAGTGAAGTAAAGAAATTGAGAGGAAGTAAAGTGTTGTTTCACTTCAAAAGTGGGGTGAAAATTTTAAAGGCAAAATCCTTTTACTTACACTCTATTACTTTCACTTTCCTTCTTAAAAAAAACTTGAGAACCTTTTTTACATTTCATTATTTTTAGTTTCTTTCTCCCCTTTTCTTAAACTTGAGAAAATAGTGTTAACATTAGAGCGCAAAGTCTTTCTATACTACATAATACATCCATAAATACTCATAAAGGCCATTAAGAGATCCTATTTTTGACTATAGTAATGACAGGAACTCGTGTCCAGTTATACTGCCACAAAATATACCTTGCATATAATTGACCAATACGTAGTATATGTGTAACAAAAAATTGTCACGTCGTATCTACTGTTGGGGTATAAGCTAGCATGATGTCATTAGGCCCAATGAACAGCGAGTTGAAAACAATGGGTCAGTGGCTTAGTGCTCAGCTTGATGTTAATAAAATATCCTTGGGCTTTCAGCTGATGTCATAAAGCCAGCCCAGTGAGCAGTACCAGCTGATAACAATGAGTCGTTCGACGAACGTTGTTGGGATGCCGTATCACGTACCCGAAACGTCCGAGAAACGAGATACGCCTGAGAAACGTTTCTTGGAGTATGTCAATCCTTATATAGGAAACGTTTGGGAAAATGTCTCTGGCCCAAAAAAAAGTCATGTTTCCAATGAAAAATTAACTTGGTGAGTGTTTGTTGGTGAGTGGCTGCTAGTATGTTTGAGAAAGAAGAAGTGTTTGTTGGTTGATTTGATTAGAAGAGATAAAGTAAGAAATGAAATATGTGACTATGAAGAGGGAGGTGTATTTGTTTAGAGTGTTATTAGGGTTTTCTTAAGAGTATCATAAGTATATTATGAGTACATTAGTGTATTAATGCAAGATTTATATATACATAGATATGCATGAAAATGTAAGCATTTGATCTTTACTACTTATAAGTTGTGTATTTTCATTATTGAAACTTAAAATGACTTAAAATTAAGTAACGTGTTTTTCTAAATTACCCTTTTAATTACCTTTTTGAATTTCAAATTAATTTTTGCATACCCTTAATTAAAAATGGTAGAAACATCTACTACTAATTTAATATTTTAAATTATTGTTTAATTTTCAAACGTTTATATTTTTCACTTTTAACCATAATATTTTTTTATTTTTTTGTCGAAATGAATACAAATTGAACCCGTAAGGGTCAAACCAAAATCAAAAGTTTACAAGTATAATTATTTGCCATTATACACCATTATTTTGCGCGAGTATTGGTCTTGTACTAAATTAAAACTAAGGGAATGTCTAGAAGTTAGTTCGAAAAACTCACACTATACATTTGCAAAACGGGTTGCAAAATCTATCTTAATATCACTAGTACAGATTTGGCCTTTCGTCACACATAGCGTATTTCGAATGATCACACAGCAACATATTTACGTGACTAAATGTACCAGCCTTAAATGAACAGCCACACTTGATCCGACTTGTGTGACCATTTCGTAAAATACATGTCACACATTGCTGTATATATGTGACTAGAAGGTAACTGGTAAATATTTTTCGACATTTAGTCACTTTTAATTCGGGACGTGTGACTGATACAAATCAGCTCGAAACATTAGTCACACTATAGATATACATATGTGACAAATATATGTCACACAATTGAACAGTGTGACTAAAAAAGATATATGGTCACATGAAGTACGTGCGTATGTGGCTAAATTATATAGTCAAGTTTGGCACACATTATATAAACGTGACTACTATTCTTTGCTGAATAGTTAGCCACATATGAATTTGGAATGTGTGACAACTAAAAATTCAGTTTGAAACGTTAGTCACGATATGCATTTAAGAGTGACAAATATATGTCACAAACTTGAAGAGTGTGACCAAATGTCATATATGGTCACACTAAACCATAGAAACATGATTAAGTGTAACGAAAATTCGATACATATGGTCACATTGGTTAATATGTGTGTCTAAAGTTTAGTGTGTGTTTGCTTGCCAAATCCTAATGTGTATAGTCACACTTAATTGAATCACGATCATGTGACTATAGGCTTTACAAAAAAACATAAAAATAAAATAAATAAATAAATAGTCACATTATAACTATAGGCTTTACAATAGTCACACCATATCAGAAATGTGTATCTAAATGATGTTTATGACCACATTATAAGGGTATTATATGTGACCAATACATTCAAAATAGTTACATTGAGTTTTTGGCTCTTCCATACATTTTGAAGATCTCATCACCTGAGTATCGCTTTAATTGAACAAGCTTCCAACCCTTCATATTGTTTAGATAGTACTCATAGTACTTCCTCTTTTTCTTAACTGTTGGACGATTGAGCACTTTTCTCTTCTTTCTTTGATTGAGATAAAATTTCTTCCTCTCAGCTTCATAATTCCTCTTCCATTCATCTTTTTGTTCTTGAGTGTACTCTTGCATTTCTTCTTTTATTTGTTTCATCAGTGCAATATCAGCATCACCTTTAATCCTTTCTTCATCCCAAGAATACAAGAATGCTTTTGTTTTGGCCTCAGCTTCAGCGTGTTTCCTTCTTTGTTCAAGTACCATCTGATTCTCCTCTGCAAACAAAGCAGCCAATTTTCTTGCAGCAGCTCCATCTACTTCAAGTTGCTTGGGTTTTTGGCCAGTACACAAAAGGAAAATCCTTTAAAGGATCATGCTTAGGCTCTCCAACCATAATACCTTTGCCTTAGCCCTTATAACTTGGCTCTTGTACACTCTTCTTGATTTGTTGAGTTGGTTCTCTAATCACCACACCTTTGACAGGTACTCTTGGTTGTTGTGGTGGTGGTTGTGATTGTTCTGTTGGTAGTGGTGATTGTGGCACTGCTTGTTTAAATCGTGTCTTCGATAGAATCATTGCTTCGGCAAAAGTTTCCTCATCATTACTAGCAATAGGAACATTTTCCTAAGCAGTAGTATCCTCCTTGGCAATTTCTGTAGTTGCACCAGCAGTAGAATCTCCCATGCCTTTGATTGCTGCTTCCATAACAACCTCATTACCTTGATTATCAGCAACCATATACTCATCATCATTCTCAGCAGAATCCACATCCATAACCACACCAATGTCATCACCAGCAGCAGCACTATCAAAATTTTCCATAGCTTCCCCTGAATCCTTGGTTTCATTCCTCCCCTGTTTGGGATCATCCTCCCCCAAACTTATGCTTTCAGATGAACTAATCCTTTGTCTTGTGCCCACTTTTTTCTGTCTTTTGAATGACCTAGTTCTTGACCCCTCCTGACCTCCCAATTGCTTAACCCTCAGCTTCAAACCTGTAATTACATCCCCCTGAGTATCTGTGATTTATTTTAGGCCAAGAACCTCTTCTTTAAGTTTGGTATATTTAACTATCAATTCTTTAAGAAGTTCCATCTCTTCCTCACCACTTTTTTCCTCATCACTAGCATTGTCCCCCTTGGTTTCTTGGCACCTGCGGTTTCCTTCACCTTAATCAGTTCCATTGGAACTTGATTCGTTATAAGTTCTTGAACCTTCACCCTTCTTATGTTGACCTAGTTCCAACATTGCTTGAAACAATGGTTTACCTATGACAGGAAAGTCCTTACCCTTTCTCTTCATGTTAGAAAAGACCTTTTTAATATGAGAGTGAACAGGATAAACCTTGTCGTGAACTTTCTTATTTGTGAACTGTTTGTCCATAAGAAGTTGCAGAAATCTTGGATATAAGTAATGTTGGTTTGAAGAATTATCCAAGGCTTTAACCACATGATCAAAAATTAATTTTGAAAAATTGAATTTTTCTTTATTTTTTGCCAAACATATAAGGGCAGAGGCCATGTTACTACTAAACTCATTCCAATCAGTAGTCTTTGGGCTAAGACACTGTAACAAAGTGTGAATTAAGAATTTCCACTATGGGGGAAAGCCACCTTTATTAAATTTCAAAGAATCATTTTTTCTTACATACCCCATCTCTTGAAGGTTTTCAAAAATTATGGAGTCTGGAAGATTCTCAATTTCATTAACATCTCCTAGATGAAGAACTTCTCTAACAGATGCCTCTGTAACACTAAACTTCTGCCCATCCACACGGGCATGAATCTGTACTTCCTCATCAATAGTTTTGACCTTTGTAGTAGCCCAAAACTGTTTGATGTTGGAAACATATACAGTAGGGTTAACTGTTAATGCATACCTAATATGAGTAGCATTGAGAAAATCAACAACTTCAGTGAACTCTTCATTCTCCTTGGTAGGCTTTTGCAAGAATGCAATCATGTTATGCTTGTTGGAAAAAGACAGAGTCGACATTGTGAAATTTGAAAATTTGTGTAGGGTTTTGCTGGGAATTGCAATTAATTGATAAAATCAAGCAGTGGTTTTATGTTTGATAGAGTTTTGATTGGATAAAAACATTTGTGTGAAACTGTTAATGACTGAAGTGTACAAACCCTTAACCGTTCATATTTCTAAAACAGTACCCTCCACTATCAAAAATAGCAGAAAAACCCTTAGCCGGACTAAGTTAGGATTAGCAGCACTAAAATATGCCTAGCAACATTAAGTCAGTTTCCACTCGAAACTGCTTATTTTTCAGGACTCCAGCACTTTTCTCAGCTTATCCTGCAAAATATTAGTCCCAAAAACACAAAACCTAACTCATTACCCGAATACACAATAATCACATCATCAATTACACTTAGCAATACTATTTATAACTAGCAACATTAACAAATCATTTCTGGATTTTAACAATTTGACATACTGCTTTTATCCAAGAAACCAAACACACCTTTGATAGTTTGACATCACAAGCAACCATACAGGGTCTCAAAATTTTCATTGATATTTTTTCAAAGATACAACCATTCATAAAAGCTGCAAACATAAACATAATTAATTATCCTACCTAAATACTAAAGATACTAGAAACATAAAAACATCATCATTAAAAACTACTCCCTGCGTTGCATCCTTTTCCTTTCCAGGAGATAGTGAAACTTAAATTCAAGATCAGTAATCATGTTTTCCAGATTTAACGGGTTTGCAAATGCAAACCCATCTTGTTGACCCCCTTGGTTTTGATGCTCCACCACATTTTGATGCTCCATCACATTTTGCTGCTGATCCTCTTCATTTTGCTCCTCCACCACATTTTGCTGCGCATCCTCTTCATTTTGCTGCTCCACCACATTTTGCTGCGCATCCTGTTGATCCTCCTCATCCACTTCATCTTCTTCCTCCACCTCCACATCATTCAGTCCCCAACGCTCATCCCAGTAAAAGTCTTGTCTATGCAGCCATTTCAAAATTATTGACCTCATCCACGTATCTACCTGCCTATACGACCCATATTCGTAAACGGGATCATACCCGAAATGATTAAACACTGCGTCCCATAGCAAACTGTTGTTTAATACCCACTCGTACTCTTCTGTATCATTTTGAAAGTTACCATTTGCTGCCATTGTTGAAGTTTTCTTTGAAAGTGAATATGTGTTTATGTGTGTTATTTGGTATATATACAATAGAGAGGTATAAATAGGCTGGAGAGGTATATGAACGGTTCCCAAGACTTTTGGTGGGAAAAGGGATCGAGCAAAGGCGCCTAAATCATACTGTGAATTCAAGATATTTTAAAACTGTTCCTAAAGATAAGTAATTGACTGTCTCCACTTTCCTTTTACCAATTCTTGAATTACCAAGTTCAATGAGTTGATGCAATAACTACTTGTATCTCATGCTTTATGAATAATAAACTTACAAACTCAATATTTCCAACAATGATTTGGGATCGGGTTTTGACCCGAGGGAATAAAAGTTTGACCGTGACTCGAATAAAACTTATGTTATGTTTCTTTGAAGTTTAATGTTTTTGTGTTCAAAGAAAACTTATGTTATGTTTCTTTGTTAATCAAGTTATCGATTACTATATTATGATGCTTTGTTAAAAGTCAAACAAAGATTGTCAAACTTGATTGTCATTTGCAAAAGTCAAAGAGTCCAAGTGAATTTGGGCAATTCCGGGTAATTACTATCAAAAGATAACTAATAGCCAATCATGATTGTCACTTTGGGTAATTTTTGGTAGTTTTGTGCCTGTACATTCATTTGCATAAGGTCAAACAGGATAGTCAAATTGTGCCATTTTAGGTAATTACTGCCAAAAGATCAAGATCAGTTAAATTTACAAGTAAACACTTAACCATTCACCATAAAGATGGGGTACATGAGCCACTACAAACCACACAATCTTGCCATAAACACTATACTACTTCAGTGCAAGTACCAAAGAAACCACAACTGCAAAAACACAAAGTGTTGACTTCCAAAAACTGACTTTCTTTAAGGCGTTTCTCAACTCTGCCTCCAATTCTTCAATCCTTCTTTGACGATTAACTTCAATTTGAACCTCACGCCTTTGTCTGGGATTCAGTTTGCTACACATCTCAAACAAATGCATCTTGTACCAATCACATTCCTACTCGGTTTCTAAAATAAAATAAAAAAACGTAGTATATTAAACATTAAACTTAATAATCTTTAAACTAAACGTATCTGATAACTTACCCATCGATTTTGGCAGCAAATGAAACGTCGAGCAGGGTTGGATCGTGTCCAAGATGTTACCACCATTGCTAGCCTGTCACATTTGCAGTTATCTTCAAAAAGATAAAACGACCTGAGTTAGTTTGATTTTGATTTGGGATTTGTTATGATTTTTTAGAGTGTGTTAAATTAGGGTTTATGTGAAAGGGAATTGATTTGCACACTTTATAAATTGATTGGGACACTCCATCTGTACATTAAATACTTGTACATTATTAAACACACTGCTTCAACCGGTTGTACATTGAGTGTGCAAATAACTTTTATGAGTGTGCAAATCATTAGCCGTATGTATAACAGAAGATCAAAAATTTACGGCCATTAGTCCTTATTTGGGTCAATCGGGCCGACCCCGTACCCGAGTTAGCCAAATATTTTCAACCTGAATCACCTGAATAAAAAGGAGAAGGACGTATGGAAATGAAAAAATCGTACAAAAATGTACGAAAACGTAATAAACGTTTCATAACGTTTTAATACAGAGGAAAACATTCAGAAAAGATTAGAACATATGAAAACGAATGAAAATTGCCGAAAATATTCAACATGGATGAAATCGGTCGAAAAGGGTCGCAATCGGTCGTAGTCGGACTAAAACGGTCTAAGTCCGTCGAAATCTGTCAAAAATTGTCAACGTCGGCCGAAAACTAGCGACATCGATCAAAATCGATTGAAAACGGTCAAAAAGGGACGAAAAACGTTTGAAATGGATTAAAACGTAAAAAAAATATATATATAAAAAAATAAAAAAAAAAACGTATAAAATCGATTGAAAACGGTCAAAAAGGGACGAAAAGCATTTGTCTTATTTAACGAAATCCAATGCACATGACCCATGGCCCATGTTAATTACCCATTGTCGATCACCAATCATGTATTGGTCGATAACATATGTGACATGCCACTACAACCCAATATTAATGCACATGACCCGTTACCCATGTTAATTACCCAATGATCAACAGTCATGGATGTGACTAGTGATAACCTAATGCATATGACCCATATGATATGTCAAATACCCATTATTGAATGTGACCAGTGTCAACCTAATGCATATGACCCATGACCTATGTGAATTAGCCATTATCACCGGTCATGCATGGGTTGCACCGGCATTGTAGGTGTATAGTAGTTATATATAGTGTGAATTGAATGTTATATGAATTGTATTTGAAGTTATTAAAGGCGGTCATGCATGGGTTTCACCGGCTTGGTAGGTGTACCGTTTGTCACAGAAACTAATAAGAAGCAAGTATGCAAGGACCTCCCGATCATGTTATCAGGGATCGAGAAAGTTTGAACTCGGTTTGAGCTTTATCACTCGAAAAGCTCGGTTTATTTGTAAAGGTGTGTGTCTTACACAAATTAAAATTGACATATACTAATAATTGAATTCGGTTCACCTTCGGCTCGAAAATCTCGATACCAAGGTTTTCAAGATCGGGATCATATCCTACTTAGGATCGATTTTGTCTTTGCAAGATCGTGATCGTAATATCGGATCGGGATCTTAAGATCCTACCATAATGCATTTTTTAAGTATCTTTTGTAATATTATACAAATTTATAAATTATTATACACATAAACACAAAATTATATAAATGTTTCATTGAAATGTTGTCCTAAATTATGGTTATGAAATGTATAAGAAGATTATAACATGTTGTTTTTTCAATTTTACAAAACGCAATTCATAAATTTGTATTTTTTTAGTTTACTAGTTCGAGAAAAGTAAGATCGGATCGGATTAGATCATATATAAGATCCTATGGTCAGGATCGGGTTCCTATACGATCTTAAGCTTTCAAAGATCCTACATAAGATCCGGATCGTTTTTGCTTTGCAGTATCGTAAAATCATAAGATCCTAAGATCAGGATCGGGATCCTGACAACCATGCTCGATACATTTATAATTAAGTATTTACACTTAGTACGCTTACATATAATATATATATATATATATATATATATATATATATATATATATATATATATATATATATATATAAAGAAAAAAAACATATGCTATATCACTTACAAGCTCGAAAACTCAACAATAACTCGAGTCGAACTTTTATAAGGTTTAACTCAACTCATTAAATAATTACCACTTCATTTGATAGGCTTGAGTTTGAATAATCATCCCAAATTTTAACTTTTCCCCAACCGGCTTAAAATTTTCCCCAGATTTAAATTGCCCTCCACCCAAATATTTCATTGACCCGCCCATGTTTTTCAATACTCGTTCCCAATTAATATCCACAAAATCTAGATCTGGTCTTCTTCTATCTCCTCAACACTCTCCTCACCAACGCCACTGCTCGCACCAACACCACACTCGCACCAAGACCACCGCTAAGGCCCGATCCAATGACATGTTTGGCGGTCCAGTCCGGCTCGGTATTCAGCTCACTATGTTTGTCGGTCTAGTCCGGCTCGGTATTCAGCTCACCGGTTTGGTTGATGCTAATTACTGGCGAGGAACACTCCAACTTTGCCCTGTTCTTGATTGGTACTTTGCTTTTACATGGTTATTGAGCTACGTGGTTCAAGCTCCTTGATTTTGATTTCACTAAAGCTATATGTAATGTGTGCAGATATTAAACCGGGTTGATGATGCTGTCAATGAAGGTTTGAAACAATCTCAAGGTTCATATACCGCCTTGCTATCTTATAATGACAAGATTTTTTGTGAATACCTGATTACACACTTCTGATGCATTCAGGCATCTTTATCTGGTGCATATCTTAGTCCTTAATTTATTACTATCATCAGGTTGCAAAACAACTCGAAATGTCTTTCATGACATGTTACCCAGCCCGCCATTTTTATGTGGTATTATCTTTTATTATTTTTGAAAGTGCATTCACATCTGAAATGGTATTTTATCCTTGAATTCATCTTTTAGATGTTTTTAAGCACCCATTATGCGGGGACTGATTTAAAAACTAGATCGACCATAACCAAACTGGCCAAAAGCAAATGCTACCTTGGAATCTTTACTTTTTTCTAGTTTGAAAAAAATAATCTGAAATGTATATAGCTTTGGAAGGTTGAATAAAAGTTACAAATAAAAGATGCAGAATCGATTGTAAGAAAGCCTAAAATCGGAAATAGACCAAGATCTGATTATCAAAAAATATAGCTGTTTCTAATCAAGTAGTTGCGTTGGTCTATTTGATTTTTTCAGCTTATCTTTTCCATTTTTAATTGGGTGGTTGGGACAAAGTTACTTGTACCTTTTTAAACCATTCCTAAAGTTTAATCTATACCTTATTTTTAATTGGGTGGTTGGGACAAAGTTACAAGATCTGATATGCATTTTATTCCTATCGTGTTTGCGCAAATAGTTGAACCAGTGGTGCATCAAGCGACTCAAAACCACCAAAGCAGATAGTTGAACCAGTGGCGCATCAAGCGACTCAAAACCACCAAAGCAGATAGTTGAACCAGTGGCGCATCAAGCGACTAAAAACCACCAAAGCAGATAGTTGAATCAGTGGCGAGTCAAGCGACTCAAAACCACCAAAGCAGATAGTTGAATCAGTGGCGAATCAAGCGACTCAAAACCACAAAAACAGCAGATATTTGAACTAGTGGCGCCTAACAAACTAGATGCACCTGACAAAAGACAAAGCAATAGTGTGTCTGTCAAATGTCAAGAAATAGATGCACCCGTCAACAATATATATAACCACATACTTTTTACATAGGAAGGTTTTCTAGCATCTAATCAAGAACTTTATTCCAGTATACTCATCTAGTTCTGTTATGTTGTGAGCTTTGACATGTTCTAGTTCTGCTCTAATCCTGATGTGGTTATTGTTGATATGCAGCAGCCTACGTTTTCAAGGCTTTTATATCCAGATGATGAGTTTAGATCAGTGGGAGAAAAACTTGTAAGCTTAACTGCAAATTTTATTATTATGTTCATTGTTTTGGATTAAAAGTCTTCATGATGTTGTTTGAATTACTGCTGATCATGTTTGTGTTAATATTGCTTAGATGGATTTAGTTCTGCTCATGAACTTCAAAGAAGATGTGCAAAAGTAATTACTATTGCTAGTACAAAAGTTACTACTGCTAGTACAAAAGTTACGACTGCTAGTGAAAGTTGGTACTGCTCAGAGATTAAGACCAATCGAAGTTGCTAGTTGCTTATGGAGAAGATTATAGATACTTAGGAAACTATTGTAAGCCGACTAGGACTCCTTGGTGTATAAAAGGATGTCCAATTTTATATTTGGTTCAGTTATATACATTCCAATTTTATTGTATTTGAATTTGTTTTGATATTTATTTGAATTGTTTTGATATATATTGATTTTTTAAATGTGACTAAAAGATGCATATAGTCACACTTATTAACACTTTGGTCACTGTTTGCTTAGTTCATTGTGTGACTAAATATTACAAAAGGCCACACAAACATAAACTTCATATGGCCATTGGATGATCAATAGTCACAAAAAATACACATTTCTTCACTTTAAACAGCATATGATCACACTTATTAACACTTTTGGCCGTTGTTTGCTTAATGGTATGTGACTAAATACCCAAAACAAACATGCTTTGTGTGACTAAATATTACAAAAGGCCACACAAACATATTCATGTGGCCTTTGGATGATCAATAGTCACACAAAATACACATTTCTTCACTTTAAACAACATATGGTCACACTTATTAACACTTTTGGCCACTGTTTGCGTAATGGTATGTGCCTAAATACCCAAAACAAACATGCTTCGTGTGACTAAATATTACAAAAGGCCACACAAACATAAAATTCACGTGGCCATTGGATGATCAATAGTCACACAAAATACATATTTCTTCACTTTAAACAGCATATGGTCACACTTATTCACACTTTTGGCCACTGTTTGCTTAATGGTATGTGACTAAATACCCAAAACAAACATGCTTTGTGTGACTAAATATTACAAAAGGCCACACAAACATAAACTTCACGTGGCCATTGGATGATCAATAGTCACACAAAATACACATTTCTTCACTTTAAACAACATATGGTCACACATATTCACACTTTTGGCCACTTTGTGTTAAATTGTATGTGACTAACTCCAAAAAAATAACACCCATCGTGTGACTAAATCATCACAAATGTCACATTTATTGTATATTCATGTGGCCATTGGATTATAAATAGTCACACAAAATACACATTTACTTGAATATATCATCTCAAATGTCACATATATTATATATTTATGTGGCCAAAGGACGAACAATAGTCACTCTCAAAAAACATTCGTGTGACTATAAGGTGTTTACGGTCATTGATAATGACTTATCCAACAAAACTTGTGCCTAATTTGTCACACATATTCGAGGTTTTGGTCACTCTTTTTCGATGCAAAAGACCACGAACTCAACAATGTGACCATATGCCACCTACGGTGTCGGGACTTTTAGTGACACACAACGAAAAAAACGTGTGTGACTATAGGCATATCGTCACACATTTTTGGCGTAACCAATACAACTTTTTGTACCAGTATATGTTTTCTCAACACTGTATTTTTTACTATCACACAATACCGATGCTCGTCCTTTCAAAGTGTTGATACAAAAGTTGGGCGTTCCTTGTTTGGACTCCTATTCTCGTACCAATTGAATCTTAATGCCTGAGACCTGCGCACTAAGAAAGCAAACAACACCGTTAGGCTTATCGTGGGATTGTCTCCCACGATTATCCTCTGGCGTGAGAGTAAGTAATCGGTTTTAGGGTTATAGTGAAGAGTTAGGGTTTTTAGATGATACCTCAATGAGAGCATTGATATTCTTTATATACACACGAAATCCTTGTTGGTTTCATGTTCCTTACTCTTCGGCGTATCTCGCCTTATATGGTCTATTGATCTTTATCCCATAAATAAAAGATCATTCTCAAGACCATAAATAATATATTTGAGTTTCGGCTTTCGTGAGCCCAAATCGTTATTATGATAGCCCACACGTGATGGGCTTGGGTATTAGTAGTGTCCATTGGTCGGGCTCATGACCCGAGTGCGGACTATACCTCATCATGTCCCCCCAGTCTAGTATGCGAAAGGTGCAACCGCGTATGCTAGACAAACAATTGTGAAATTGCGTTTTTGAGTGCGTATCAAAAATATACAAGGTAGACGTGAGTGGAATTCACTAATCAACCTTTAGGAAAAGGAAGACTTGCGAAAACTCGTAAATACAATATATATATGTGATACCGGGTAAGTGATTACCCGGGTCGTGTCCCAACGAGGTGTGAATGGGCAAAATTGTGTGAGATCCGAGATTAAAATGCTTGTAAGGAATGGTTTTTGATTATTTGATATTGTTGAATTACGAGAAATTGCAAATAACGTATGAAAATTAAATAAGCGTAACTAAAATGCAAATTCAAATCAGGAATAAAAATTAAAACTTAAAATCTACTTAAAATACTACGGGAATGATAATCGGGAACTAGGGAAACCTAAAACGTATTTTAAATTTAAAGCGCGAAAGTTAATTAAAAATAAACGCGAGGCGCAAAAGAAAAAGTGAATTTGATGCTACACTAAGCCTACGGGTGTGAAAATAATTTTTTATTGATTCTAATAATAAAAGAAATTATTTTTGGAAAAGAAAAATATTTTTTGGACATTTATATTTTTTATAATGATTTAAAAACTAAATAAAAGAAAATAAATGATTAAAAAATACTAAAGTTTTTGGGAAAATTTTGAAAATTTTGTAGAAACTAAATTATGATAAAACTATCCTAAGAAAAATATAAAAAGTTGGTGGGGAACCTAATAAGCAGTAAAATAAGCAAATGAGCTACATAAGTGATAATAAGCAAAACATAAAAGTACTATTACTATAAAAGTTAAACTAAACAACTTATAACAACAAATAGCAAGGAGCAGAGATGGTAGGGGTTGGTTGTGTTTATGCGTCTGATTGAACAGGCCAAGGTTCTAGTCCCACTCACGACATTTTTTTGCAAATGTTTTTTTTTCTTCAAAATTTTTTACACAAACTAACTAAATATATCAAGATAAACACTTTTTAAAACTAAAACTTTTTATGAAAACTCAAGTTGAGTGCAGCAACAAGGAAAAAAAACACAACAGTTACATATAAGCTTAGGAAAAGAGGTTTTGCAAAATATAAAGCTACTAACAAGCTTCTATAAGCTACAACTAATGGGGATTAAGCTAGGGGCCGCTCATAGGATACTAAATAAGCATTAAGGGATAGAGATAAGCAATAATATAATCCTAAAAAGCATTAAATGAGCTAAACTCAACCCACGGCTGCAAATATATCAAGATAAACACTTTTTGAAACTAAAACTTTTTATGAAAACTCAAGTTAGGTACAACAACAAGGAAAAAAACACAACAGTTACATATAAGCTTAGGAAAAGAGGTTTTGCAAAATATAAAGCTACTAACAAGCTTCTATAAGCTACAACTAATGGGGATTAAGCTAGTGGCCGCTCATAGGATACTAAATAAGCATTAAGGGATAGAGATAAGCAATAATATATTCCTAAAAAGCATTAAATGAGCAAAACTCAACCCACAGCTGCAAATATATCAAGATAAACACTTTTTGAAACTAAAACTTTTTATGAAAACTCAAGTTAGGTACAACAACAAGGAAAAAAACACAACAGTTACATATAAGCTTAGGAAAAGAGGTTTTGCAAAATATAAAGCTACTAACAAGCTTCTATAAGCTACAACTAATGGGGAGTAAGCTAGGGGCTGCTCATAGGATACTAAATAAGCATTAAGGGATAGAGATAAGCAATAATATAATCCTAAAAAGCATAAAATGAGTTAAACTCAACCCACAGCTACAAAGGTGAAAAACAGCCTAGGGGGCCATGTTTGGGTGCCTAAACATGAGGGAAATAAAAATTATAAAAATAATCTAAAAATATGAACATGTTAACAAGCTGGAAAATAAGCTACAAACAAATTTTCAGGTCCTAACTCCTAAAAATGAGTGAACTAAAATTCCTACACTACCGCTGTTGGGGACCTTTTTTTGACAGCAATTTGGTAGGGAAAATGGGTCAGAAGTGGGTTGTACTAGGCAAATACTGAGAGTTGACTGAGAAAATCCTAAGTCCAAGGATGTCATAACTTGATTAGAGCAAGTATAAACCATATAAAACTAATAATGAGCTTAAATCTAAAATCTCACCTAGCTTATAATTTATGACAGTTAAAAATAGGAAAATTGAGAAGACTAACTTGATCATATGAAAACTTTTTGGGACAACACTATTTCACTATAAACCTACTACTATCCACTAAATAAGCAGTAAAATAAATGGATTAGATAGCAGGGAAGTGAATTTTTTTATAAATTTCATTGAATAAAAAAAAACGAGAGTACAAAGGACTTAATACAAGACTAAGACATTACTGAAAATTAACTAAAAACCTCCTTAATACTACTACTCCTACTGCCTTCTCAAAGATGGCTTACAACAACTATTTATATCGAAAAAAGGTAGGGTTTCATTCTCCTTGTCTTTTTTTCTTTTCTGTTGTGCTTCTTTTCATCAAATCCCAACCGTCAATTGCTTGTGGAAGATCTCAGCCCTTCAATTTCCTTTTTGGCACCCATTTAGATGTGGACTAGTGACCTGGAATGGAAACCCGTGATGGGTTTGGTATCACGTGAAAGGATGGGGGGGACTTTTGATGTGTGGGAGGCGTGTAGCAGTGGTGGTGTTGGTAGTTTAATCGCAGGGTAAAAGGATGGGAGGTGGAAGAAAGGGTGAAGTTGTGTTTAACTAGGTCAAAGATGAAACGTTTTATTATAAACGCAAATTGGGTGTTGGGCTGGGGTTTGTTTGGTTTGGGCCTGGTGTGGGGTTTAAGGTTAGGTTGTGTTTAATGTTTGGATTAGGATTGGACTTTTTAATATCAAAAGCCCTTTGGTTAAGTATCAAATAAACACAAGGACCAATTATGTAGTTTCTGATAATTAAAGGACCATTTCTGCCAATCATCCAATCTTTATTCAAGGGCCATTTTTATGACAAGTCTTGAATTACCGAGGTCCACTTTGTCCTTTTCTTCAAATTATAATTCCCGAGGACCATTTTTGCCAAACTTGTAAATTTGAGCGACCAAACATGTACACTTTTGAAAACTTTTCACCCAAAGATCATTTCTTTGATAACTTTTGATTTTTAAGGACTTGGGTTGACTTTTCTTTCAAAATTATTTTACCAGGGACCAATTTTGTCAATTTGTGAAAGTTCAGGGACTGATTTCGACAACTATTCATATTTTGCTCGTTTTTCGTCTGTTTTCAATCCTTTGTACCTAAAACACATAAAAACATACTCCAAGGATAGTTGTGATGTTATTTGACCATTTTGAAGTGTTTTTGATTGTTTTGACTCGAAAATTGGACAAAAAGATATGTGCAAAAAGACACATATCAAATCCCCGACACTAAGCAATTGCTAGTCCCTAGCAATTTTTTTTGAAAATTTAATGGATTTGAAACTCTTTACTAAAAGCCATTACTTCTGGAGTAGCCAGATGTATCGATTCAAGTAAGAACTATGGTCCACCTGATAACCATGTGATTTTGAGCAAACCACCAGCTGTCAACGGATTTGATTTTTCTTTACCAGAAGCCGTTTGCTTCTGGACTAGCCAACTCTTGATGGACACAGTCAACATCTTGGTGAGTTGATTACCAATTATGGTTTTCCACTGCCTTTACCACAAGCCATAATCTTGCGGGCTAGCCAACTCATTCGCTTTTTAGGATATGGCGAGTTGAGGTACCATACAATTTTGGGCAAATTGCAAGCCATAAACGGATTTGATATATCTTTACCAAGTGCCGTTTGCTCCTGGATTAGCCAATCCTTTTGTCGGTTAGACATGGCGGACTGATAACCACAAAAAAAATTTTGAACTTAAGTGAAAAAATTTTAAAATTTTTGCCAAAAACGGGGGTACTAGATGGTAAAATGTGATAAAATTCGCTAGAATAGCGAAATACTCCCCCACACTTAGAATGGAATATTGTCCTCAATATTCAAAGTCCCGGTTATTATGCCGACTCTTTGAACGTAAAAGGGAAACATTACAAGCTAAATGTGGAAACATCATTTTGTTTTTCACTTTATTGGTAACCACAGCAGGGGTACTCCCCCACACTTAGAGTGAAAACCCTAAGTACATGCTACTGTTTTTGTTTACCGAGTCGCTAGCTTGACTCGACCCCGAATGCATTGGTTCTTAGGGAAGCATGATGTGGAAGAAGCAATCTACATAGGACTTTTATTCAAGATGTTTGGACAAACATTTGAAGCACGTGAAAGTTCCACACCGATGAGATATATAGACCCTGTCTCAAGATAATGGTAAATGGAAATGCCGGGGTCAAAAGTAGTGTCTTCAGTCCCGAAGGAGTGAAGAAGAGAGGACGTCACGGGATAGGTGAAGAAAAGAAAGAAACTCATGATGAAAATCATGACTAACTCATCCTCACCCACAGGAGAATCCATAATTTCTAGATTATGAATCTCATCATTTAAGCTCATATGATCAAGACATATCCCGGGTGTGTCATGATCAAAATGGAAGTTATCATACTCTGGTGGAGATATGATATGAGTGAGTTCACCGGAGAACACCTCGCGAAGAGGATCAATCACAAGATGTAAATCTGTGAACTCATGTTCCGGAGTAGACTCATCACAATCCTCAATCTGAGAACCAAAGATTGGATTATCAGAAATCAAAGTGAATTCAGAGTCGAATTCAAACAAAGGTGATGCGTTGGAATCGCACCTTGCTTTACCTCTCGAGGGATCTCGCGAGGCTTACAACCCCCACCAGGCAGTGTACCTGATCGTTGTAGTATAGTATAGTGACAAGTACCGGGGGATTGATAGTTCAGCTTAGGAATAGTGTCGCTAGGATTAGAAAACCTAATTAATAGTTCTAGAGGTGAGAGATGATTATTTTTGTATTTTTATATTTTTATGAAAGCAAGTAAAATCTCGGGTTTTGGAAGAGTGGGCGGAATTAGTTGCTATTCAACTAACCCAAAGCTAAGATGCAATCAAAATAAAATAATAAAAATGAAAACAAACTAATTATACTAAGGTTGTGAGCAGTAATTGGAGAAATTGTGTTTACTTAGACTTCACTACTCCCTAGATATCTTTTACATGTTAATTACTTGTTACACTTGTATGAATGACGGGTTGTATTCCTTAATACCATTCGTGGAGTGGCATACATAACTCCCCAACTCTATGAGCTCTTATCTCCTCCTACACCATGACCCAGCACAACTATAGGGATTGTAAACAGTGGCTCATGCATTAAATACAACCAATAAAGACCTAGTACGCCTCGGTTCATGTTTCTTAAGACGTTCAAGCATGTTACCATTTGGAGATCTGCCAGTTTTCTTAAGCATAACATATAAATCATTCATTCAAAACAAGAATAGACAAGTAATCAACACATAATCAACATCTAGGTTTCATTAGATCTAAGCAAACACAAGAGAGATCTAGCCTAGCATAGTAGAATTGAGACAAGAACAAGAGATAAACAACCAACACATAGACATATTGATTGAATTGAAAGTACACTTATCTCAATTACAATGCAAGGTCTCAAGGGTTTGGAACCCTTGAAAAACCTGTGAAAGAGGCACCAAAATCGTCTTTAGGGTTTCACCAAAACTTCTCCCTTTTTAATGAAAAAACTAGAAAACTATATATAGGAAAATCATTCTGACGGCGTCAAGAGTTAAATCTGACGCCGTCACCTCGCCGCCATATACTTCCTCGGACGCCCTAGATCCACTTGTGACGGCCTATGTGACGCCGTCACCACCTTCGGTATTTTATTCTTGGCCACTTTGACGCCGTCACTTCTCCATCTGACGCCGTCACCACCTTCGATATTTAATTCTTCATGTCTGACGCCGTCAAGAAGGAAGTCTTGACGCCGTCACCTTGTATCTTCAGCTTGGATTTTTGGTACTTTGTCGTTTTCTTCACTTTATGCTCCAAAAACGTCCAAAATAGCCTCTTTTCCAGAATTCACTCTCCAAACACCTAAAATCACAAAAGGAACGATTTAGGGCAATATTTGATCAAATAAAGTCGGATTCGGGCTTAAATGACCCCCTAAAAACGGATCATTTTTCGCCTCATCATATACCCTTACACTTGAGATTTGCTTGTCCTCAAGCAAATGAGCTTTTATTCTACTCAAAAGACAAGTTAGGGGTCATTTAACACTAATATAAAAGTAATTACAACAAATAATCGTTCCACTAAAGACCAATAGACAAGCACGGAGGTCATACACAAGCACCTCACAAATAGTGTTTAGATACTCACATCTCTCGGGTGTAATAAAGTAATATAACATTATGGAAATGGAAGATATCTCTCACTACCTGTCATAGCAAAATAGATTACCATAGGCTTGGGAAAGGATCAAACCTCCACCACATGGCGTAAGCACCTAGGATAAACTATCAAAGAGGTCTTTTAAAGGGTTATAACGTTAGGTGTAGGGATATGAATTACACGGTTTTGTTGGATAAAGGGAGTTTTACTGGTGGCGAGTTAACAATTTTAGTTAATTACATGTACAAGATGGCGTTGCTAAGCCAAGACTAGACTCGACTTAAGCTAATAAATGAAAAATAACAAAAACATAAAATGAACATAAAATAAAAACGGGATGGTAGTCCGTATGTTTTTTTTCTCTTTTTTTTTTTTTTTTTTTTTTTTTTTTTTTTTTTTTTTTTTGCATACACTCTTTCCCTACCATCCAAAATAATACATCATAGGGGTTGAGAATTCCCCTTACACGAGAATCTTTACATACTTTACATTAAACTAATCTAATGACTCGAATTAAGAAAATCAAAACACTTGGAGCACTTTTAAGATTAACGTACATATGGGGGTAATAAGTGATGTTCTTCCCCATTACTCCATAAAATAAGTACTTACCCATGAGTCCCAATCGTCCCAAAACAATATGTACAAGGATATGACTCGACTTAGCAACCATGTAATCAATTAGAAAGTTAACTTAGGGTTTAACAAATAACAATAATGCACTAAAAATGAGCGCATACACGGAAGGCTAAGGCGATTTGGGTGTACATTTAAGTGGGGTGTAACAAATTCTTCCTTTAAGTAAGATGCTTAAAGTTAGAAACGAAAAGATAGGCTCGGAGGGGTGTACTAGGGGTATCGTGTACTAAAAATGAGTACAACGCTAAGGGTGTGGGAAAAATTAGTTGACTTAACTAGCCAAGTAATATGACTTAAATGGTCAAGTAATTGTAATACGGGTTTAACACAAGGGTGATCCTAATGCCTCTTATCATGTAGTAAATCCTACCACACGAATGTAGTCTCACTAGCGGTCTCGGGATGCATCACTAACGCAAGTTCTAGAATCTAAATGCTACCGGTACACTCATAAGCACTAATAATGAATGCTTTTCCTATCAAATCTAAAGGCGAACCTCACATTTTTGGGTGGAAAATTTTTCTGAATATACGGTTATGTGCTAGTTATACAACCTCCTATCCATGAGACGCTTGCTGTGGCTAAAGTTTCACTCCTAAATGTTGTAAAAAATTTTAAATTTGGCGCTAAAATTAGACTAACAAGTATTTCTCGTAGTTTTATTACTCATCTACTATCAAACAAAACAAACTCAAGCGAAAGTGCATATGTAAGGTATCATCTTTTTACCCTCCCCTTACACTTAAGATGAACATTGTCCCCAATGTTCAAGTAAAGAATGTAAAAGTTAAAAAAGTAAAGAGAATGAAATCAAATACTCCCCTGATTCGCTCGGTATGGATTTTAGTTGGCCAGGTTAAATCTTCTTCCAAGAAAACGAACAATCAAAGCTTCCCTTCCAGAATATAAATCATCTTCTTGTCACAAATAACCTGTAAATCCTTACAAAAGTAGACAAGGCAACCTCGCGTAAAATCGGCGGCATCCTATATAAGTTACTAAATCCTAGAAAACAAAGTAAGATATAATGCTTGTGGAATGAAGTTTGCAGATTTCCTAGAGATTATAAAACTTAATAATTCACAAAAACCATAAGACTCCGTTAGAAAAACAAAATCGGTAAAATTTCCAGATTTTTGACTCCTGACGCCGTCAAGAGCAATGCCCTGACGCCGTCAGAATGAACCTGCAGAAATCCTTGTGTTAAGTTTCCGGAAAATTTCTGGAAAAATTTTGTCCTACTTCCTGGAAAATCCTGCAAAACTTCATTATGACTCAATACAAGCATTTGACTCTAACAATTACGAATATACATGTTCATTTATTATCGTGGAGAATCATGACCGGTTTGTTTCTTAAAAACATATTTGGGGTTTCCCCTTACACTTATCTTTTGCAAAAATACTTTTAGGTTGGAGTTAAGACTAGGCCAAACAACATAGTAAAGTATTTCCACATTTTAATTGAGAAACATGATCAACCAACAATAAAAATAAAGCATGCATACGGAAGCAAATAACAATCAAACAAATAAAATGAAAATCACACAAAACATGGGTTGCCTCCCAAGAAGCGCTTGTTTTTGTTCGAGTCACGAGCCTGACTCTACCCTTATTTAACGGATAAAAGGGAAGTTTTCCCTACACTTAGGATTAAGTGCGGGTGGAAGTAGCGATACACACCCTTAGGGTGGAAATACGCCACGTGAGGAAAGAGTGGTTGATGAATTATATGCTCAAACGGGTGTGCTCCTATCATCATAACCTTACCTAATTCAATCGAGTAAATGTGTGAATTAAGATTTTCTTCTAGAAAGGGATCATTTTCTATCAACTTCAAGAGACTACTAGTTGGGGATCCATCTTGACCTAATAAACCCGGTTTAAACCCATAATGTTTCTTGTGATCAATCATAAATGGGTGATGTAAGCATGTAAGGTCATTTTTCACTCCTACGTCAGCTTCCTCTCTACAAGGCTTAGAGTTCATTACCTTTATCCTAAGACTACCCGGACTACATGGGTTGATGGGTGGGTCGACTCCTCTTTTGTCTCCTAGATGTATATCTAAGGATGGAGAGTTGTGTGAAGATTGAGGTTCTGGTTCATCAACACTAGGTAATTCCCTAGAACTAAGAGTAAGGTTATCACTAGAATTATTCAAACCTATATCCTCTAGTGGTTTTTGGTACAAGGGCTCTACCTCTATTGGGGCTCCTATAGTCTCTTCTACATCTTTTGGGTAAGTCACGGGTGGTGTGTATTGCTCAAGTGATGATGGGAGTTGTGGGGTACTTTGTAGGTTTGTGTTATTTACCTCATCCTTCCTTATCTCAATATCATCTATATCCTCATCATGTGTTCCTTGAGATTCCAAGTCATTGATCATAAAACCTAGGTCTTTTTGCTCAATATGATCATTCTCGGCTAAATCCTCCATAATTGTTTCTTCAAGTTGTGATGTATACAAACCCATCAATTCATTGAACTCATGATTCACTGTTAGGAGGCTTTCCTCAAAATTTTTCCAAAGGGTCTTACTAAAAGGAATTGATCCTAACAATGATTGTTTAATATAGGCCACACATGCGCATAACTCATCAAACCTATCAAACTTTACACTCGTCTCTTCTTGTATATATCTAAGATCACTTAAAAATTCATTGGAACAACAGGAAGCAAATCTATCCGAGTAAACTAATTGTTCCTCTATAGTTAATGATCTAAATGGAATTTCATCCGCCATGAAGACAAATGAAAATGGTTTTACAAACAAAGGGCACAAAGAAAAAGATAGACTAAAGAAAACCTAAAAATAAAAATAAAATCCTACTAGAAAGGAATCTAGCAAGTAGACCTAATAAAAAGAAATTCTAACCTAGACAATAACTATTCCCCAGGCTGCGGCGCCAAAAACTTGATGCGTGGGAATCGCACCTTGCTTTACCTCTCGAGGGATCTCGCGAGGCTTACAACCCCCACCAGGCAGTGTACCTGATCGTTGTAGTATAGTATAGTGACAAGTACCGGGGGATTGATCGTTCAGCTTAGGAATAGTGTCGCTAGGATTAGAAAACCTAATTAATAGTTCTAGAGGTGAGAGATGATTATTTTTGTATTTTTATATTTTTATGAAAGCAAGTAAAATCTCGGGTTTTGGAAGAGTGGGCGGAATTAGTTGCTATTCAACTAACCCAAAGCTAAGATGCAATCAAAATAAAATAATAAAAATGAAAACAAACTAATTATACTAAGGTTGTGAGCAGTAATTGGAGAAATTGTGTTTACTTAGACTTCACTACTCCCTAGATATCTTTTACATGTTAATTACTTGTTACACTTGTATGAATGACGGGTTGTATTCCTTAATACCATTCGTGGAGTGGCATACATAACTCCCCAACTCTATGAGCTCTTATCTCCTCCTACACCATGACCCAGCACAACTATAGGGATTGTAAACAGTGGCTCATGCATTAAATACAACCAATAAAGACCTAGTACGCCTCGGTTCATGTTTCTTAAGACGTTCAAGCTTGTTACCATTTGGAGATCTGCCAGTTTTCTTAAGCCTAACATATAAATCATTCATTCAAAACAAGAATAGACAAGTAATCAACACATAATCAACATCTAGGTTTCATTAGATCTAAGCAAACACAAGAGAGATCTAGCCTAGCATAGTAGAATTGAGACAAGAACAAGAGATAAACAACAACACATAGACATATTGATTGAATTGAAAGTACACTTATCTCAATTACAATGCAAGGTGTCAAGGGTTTGGAACCTTTGAAAAACCTGTGAAAGAGGCACCAAAATCGTCTTTAGGGTTTCACCAAAACTTCTCCCTTTTTAATGAAAAAACTAGAAAACTATATATAGGAAAATCGTTCTGATGGCGTCAAGAGTTAAATCTGACGCCGTCACCTCGCCGCCATATACTTCCTCGGACGCCCTAGATCCACTTGTGACGGCCTATGTGACGCCGTCACCACCTTCGGTATTTTATTCTTGGCCACTTTGACGCCGTCACTTCTCCATCTGACGCCGTCACCATCTTCGATATTTAATTCTTCATGTCTGACGCCGTCAAGAAGGAAGTCTTGACGCCGTCACATTGTATCTTCAGCTTGGATTTTTGGTACTTTGTCGTTTTCTTCACTTTATGCTCCAAAAACGTCCAAAATAGCCTCTTTTCCAGAATTCACTCTCCAAACACCTAAAATCACAAAAGGAACGATTTAGGGCAATATTTGATCAAATAAAGTCGGATTCGGGCTTAAATGACCCCCTAAAAACGGATCATTTTTCGCCTCATCAAAAGGATTGGTGAGAGTCGTATTAAATGTTTCGGGAACAAGGTGATCAATATTCTCAATTGGACTGTTGGGATAAGAAGTGAGTGACTGATCATGATAAAGGAGACTTTCAATTTCTCCAAGATCGGCTTCAAAGTCAACGAGATCATCGTCACTTCCTGTTGGAAGTGGACTGATGTGAGTGAGTTCATCGGCGAACTCCTCAAGAAGATGATCGGCATCAGAATGTGGAACTGATGCCTCAACATACTCGATGTCTCCATAAGATGCACAATCTTCGCTACAATCGGAGAAAGTCTCAATTTGATCTTCTAGACACTCAAGAGGGGAAGGTAAATCACACAAATGTTCCAAAGTTCCCTGTGACTCTCTTGGGATTGGGACAAGGTCCTCAACACTAGACTTTATGAATTCGTCTGATTCCTTATCAGGAATAGTGCTAAGATGCTCATCCCCCATGTTTAGAGAGTGAGTGTGAACTTCGAGTATGATAACAACAGACTGAGGGAGTTGAGAAGTACTAGCAGTTATGGATTCTTCAAGTTCCATTTGATCAACGGCTAGTGACTTCGTCACATTATTTTCTCCCTTATTTTTCATGGAAGGAACCACAACCGATGAATTTGATGAGCCTTGACGAATATCAAGGGTATCTTCATCATCACTATCGTCATCGTCATCGTAGATGATAGTTTTACGCATTCGAAATCTTACTCTTGCTACTTCTTCTGCTTCTTCAGCTAGTATTTCTTTGTAAGACTTCAGACGAGGTTCTTCCGGAGCTGGTTTGTTAACCAAATCCTTAAGATCATTTAAAGTATTTAAAACATTTTGCAAAATTTCTTGAGGAAATGGTTGAGGTTGTGTTTCAAAAGTTTGGTATTGTGGAGGTTGGTCGTGATAATTGTTGTCATAAGGAAAAAGATTCCTAGTTTGACAATCGGTGCTAAAATGCGGACCTCCACAATACTCACAACCGTATTGTTGTGAAGTTGGTGCATTTTGAAACGATTCGGCATTGCAATTTTGATAACACGGATTATGCTCATATGAAATGAAATTGTTTTGTGGCTCATTGCAAAAGCTTGGATTAGAATCGTAAGCGAATAAATTACTCGAACCACAAAACAAACAACTTCCGTTTTGAATATCATTACCACATCGTTCACATGTACACCAACGACATGGCAACCCGAAAAGTGGCTCACCACAACTGACACAAGGAATAAAAGTCAGAGGTGGGACAAGTGGTGTGCTCTGAGAGCTAGGAATTTCCACCACTTTCGTTATGGTCTCTGGTTTTTGTTCTTGATAAACGTGAAGATTAGGCAAGTCGTTCTTTTTAGTCACTGCTCTAAGCTCTGTACATTTGCTTGACAAACTTTTAACCGTAAATCCTGAAAGGTTAGGATCAATTCTTGATGGTTTGTCATTAATAGCGCGTATCTCAGGCAGTGATGGGTAGTTGGAAGAATTTGGTGAATCATCGAGAGAATTTGGATTTATGAACAAATTGCACGTAGTGCAAAAGCTGTTACTACAATTATTTCCACACTTATCACAAATACACCGGAAACAACGATAGCCATTCTCAATCGGGCTTTTACAGTGAAAACACGTGTAGCCGAGAGACGCCATAAGAATTATACATGAGAGGGGTATAAGAAGGTAGAATCAAACGGATAAAGGGTAAGGAAAAATATTTTTGGGTTTTTCGAAAAACACATCAATTAAAACGAGACCAACTCAAAAAGACAATGGTGAACTTAAACCAATAATCACAATGTAAATGGCTTATTTGGAAAAGGTACACCAATTCACAAGGATACAATGTCAAGTTTTAATCTTTTGTTTAGGAACTTATTAATGTTCACACCCCCAGTTGGTAGGTGTTCTGCCTTGGTTCTCGGCGGTGTGTTTTATGCTTATTTTTTTTTTATCTAACAAGAAAAACAAAAAATGTTTTTGTATTTTTTTATATTTATTTATATGATAGATATATTTACAGAAGAGAAAGGAAAATATTTTTGTGTTTTATACTTTTTTGAAAACGATAACTTCTTGACGAAGGTTCTACAAGTCACTAATCGTTAAAATCGTAACGATATTGTCGCAACACAACCTCCCCGGCAGCGGCGCCATTTTGACATTGCGTTTTTGAGTGCGTATCAAAAATATACAAGGTAGACGTGAGTGAAATTCACTAATCAACCTTTAGGAAAAGGAAGACTTGCGAAAACTCGTGAATACAATATATATATGTGATACCGGGTAAGTGATTACCCGGGTCGTGTCCCAACGAGGTGTGAATGGGCAAAATTGTGTGAGATCCGAGATTAAAATGCTTGTAAGGAATGGTTTTTGATTATTTGATATTGTTGAATTACGAGAAATTGCAAATAACGTATGAAAATGAAATAAGCCTAACTAAAATGCAAATTCAAATCAGGAATAAAAATTAAAACTTAAAATCTACTTAAAATACTACGGGAATGATAATCGGGAACTAGGGAAACCTAAAACGTATTTTAAATTTAAAGCGCGAAAGTTAATTAAAAATAAACGCGAGGCGCAAAAGAAAAAGTGAATTTGATGCTACACTAAGCCTACGGGTGTGAAAATAATTTTTTATTGATTCTAATAATAAAAGAAATTTTTTTGGAAAAGAAAAATATTTTTTGGACTTTTATATTTTTTATAATGATTTAAATACTAAATAAAAGAAAATAAATGATTAAAAAATACTAAATTTTTTGGGAAAATTTTGAAAATTTTATAGAAACTAAATTATGATAAAACTATCCTAAGAAAAATATAAAAAGTTGGTGGGGAACCTAATAAGCAGTAAAATAAGCAAATGAGCTACATAAGTGATAATAAGCAAAACATAAAAGTACTATTACTATAAAAGTTAAACTAAACAACTTATAACAACAAATAGCAAGGAGCAGAGATGGTAGGGGTTGGTTGTGTTTATGCGTCTGATTGAACAGGCCAAGGTTCTAGTCCCACTCACGACATTTTTTTGCAAATGTTTTTTTTCTTCAAAATTTTTTACATAAACTAACTATCATTTTTAAAAACATTTTCCGTTTTTCTTGTTATATAAATAATAATAATAATAATAATAATAATAATAATAATAATAATAATAATAATAATAATAATAATAATAATAACCATAAAACACCATTTTGGCATTGCGTTTTTGAGTGCGTATCAAAAATATACAAGGTAGACGTGGGTGGAATTCACTAATCAACCTTTAGGAAAAGGATGACTTGCGAAAACACGTGAATACAATATATATATATATATATATATATATATATATATATATATATATATATATATATATATATATGTGATACCGGGTAAGTGATTACCCAGGTCGTGCCCCAACGAGGTGTGAATGGGCAATATCGTGTGAGATCCGAGATTAAAATGCTTGTAAGGAATGGTTTTTGATTATTTGATATTGTTGAATTACGAGAAATTGCAAATAACGTATGAAAATGAAATAAGCATAACTAAAATGCAAATTCAAATCAGGAATAAAAATTAAAACTTAAAATCTACTTAAAATACTACGGGAATGATAACCGGGAACTTGGGAAACCTAAAACGTATTTTAAATTTAAAGCGCGAAAGTTAATTAAAAATAAACGCGAGGCGCAAAAGAAAAAGTGAATTTGATGCTACACTAAGCCTACGGGTGTGAAAATAATTTTTTATTGATTCTAATAATAAAAGAAATTTTTTTGGAAAAGAAAAATATTTTTTGGACTTTTATATTTTTTATAATGGTTTAAAAACTAAATAAAAGAAAATAAATGATTAAAAAATACTAAATTTTTTGGGAAAATTTTGAAAATTTTATAGAAACTAAATTATGATAAAACTATCATATGAAAAATATAAAAAGTTGGTGGGGAACCTAATAAGCAGTAAAATAAGCAAATGAGCTACATAATTGATAATAAGCAAAACATAAAAGTACTATTACTATAAAAGTTAAACTAAACAACTTATAACAACAAATAGCAAGGAGCAGAGATGGTAGGGGTTGGTTGTGTTTATGCGTCTGATTGAACAGGCCAAGGTTCTAGTCCCACTCACGACATTTTTTTGCAAATGTTTTTTTTCTTCAAAATTTTTTACACAAACTAACTAAATATATCAAGATAAACACTTTTTGAAACTAAAGCTTTTTATGAAAACTCAAGTTAAGTACAGCAACAAGGAAAAAAAGCACAACGGTTACATATAAGCTTAGGAAAAGAGGTTTTGCAAAATATAAAGCTACTAGGATACTAAATAAGCATTAAGGGATAGAGATAAGCAATAATATAATCCTAAAAAGCATTAAATGAGCTATACTCAACCCACGACTGCAAAGGTGAAAAACGGCCTAGGGGGCCATGTTTGGGTGCCTAAACATGAGGGAAATAAAAATTCTAAAAATAATCTAAAAATATGAACATGTTAACAAGCTGGCAAATAAGCTACAAACAAATTTTCAGGTCCTAACTCCTAAAAATGAGTGCATTAAAATTCCTACACTACAGCTATTGGGGACGTTTTTTTGACACCAATTTGGTTGGGAAAATGGGTCAAAAGTGGGTTGTACTAGGCAAATACTGAGAGTTAACTGAGAAAATCCTAAGTCCAAGGATGTCATAACCTGATTAGAGCAAGTATAAACCAAATAAAACTAATAATGAGCTTAAATCTAAAATCTCACCTAGCTTATAATTTATGACAGTTAAAAATAGGAAAATTGAGAAGACTAACCTGATCATATGAAAACTTTTTGGGACAACACTATTTCACTATAAACCTACTACTATCCACTAAATAAGGCTAATCCAACTTGGACGAATGGTAAAAACTAGTTTAATGCTACAAAAAATAGTTATGCCAAACACTAGTTTAATGACTATTTATGCAATTTTAACCCTTCGAAAGCTGTTTTAGGCCAAACCTTTGATCAAAGAAGCTGCACATAAGCTGTACTAAATCTAAGTAAGCATAAAAAAAAGAGTGAATGAGCAGTTTAACTAAGCAAGCAATGCAAAGGCCTAATGTGATAGTTGAAGTGTACTCGCTAAGTAAAAGGGAACCCAAAACTATATCATAAACAACAAAAGCATACAGATTCACTTAACACAAACACAAATACTGAAATAAGCAGTAAAATAAATGGATTAGATAGCAGGGACGTGAATTTTTTTTAAACTTTCATTGAATAAAAAAAAACGAGAGTACAAAGGACTTATTACAAGACTAAGACATTAATGAAAATTAACTAAAAACCTCCTTAATACTACTACTCCTACTGCCTTCTCAAAGATGGCATACAACAATTATTTATATCGAAAAAAGGTAGGGTTTCATTCTCCTTGTCTTTTTTTCTTTTCTGTTGTGCTTCTTTTCATCAAATCCCGACCGTCAATTGCTTGTGGAAGATCTCAGCCCTTCAATTTCCTTTTTGGCACCCATTTAGATGTGGACTAATGACCTGGAATGGAAACCCGTGATGGGTTTGGTATCACGTGAAAGGATGGGGGGACTTTTGATGTATGGGAGGCATGTAGCAGTGGTGGTGTTAGTAGTTTAATCGCAGGGTAAAAGGATGGGAGGTGGAAGAAAGGGTGAAGTTGTGTTTGACTAGGTCAAAGATGAAACGTTTTATTATAAACGCAAATTGGGTGTTGGGCTGGGGTTTGTTTGGTTTGGGCCTGGTGTGGGGTTTAAGGTTGGGTTATGTTTAATGTTTGGATTAGGATTGGACTTTTTAATATCAAAAGCCCTTTGGTTAAGTATCAAATAAACACAAGGACCAATTATGCAGTTTCTGATAATTAAATGACCATTTCTGCCAATCATCCAATCTTTATTCAAGGGCCATTTTTATGACAAGTCTTGAATTACCGAGGTCCACTTTGTCCTTTTCTTCAAATTATAATTCCCGAGGACCATTTTTGCCAAACTTGTAAATTTGAGCGACCAAACATGTACACTTTTGAAAACTTTTCACCCAAAGATCATTTCTTTGATAACTTTTGATTTTTAAGGACTTGGGTTGACTTTTCATTCAAAATTATTTTACCAAGGACCAATTTTGTCAATTTGTGAAAGTTCAGGGACTGATTTTGACAACTCTTCATATTTTGCTCGTTTTTTGTCTGTTTTCAATCCTTTGTACCTAAACCACATAAAAACATACTCCAAGGATAGTGGTGAAGGGGATGGCCCTGATTTTGAGGCCATGATCAATGCTGCTCTGGCGAATGCTCTTCCAAACCTTTCCACTGAACTAAGAACTCAGATCTATAATGATATCCGAAATGGTGCGTGTTCATCAGGTGGTAGTGGTGGTGCTCCACCTACCATAATTTCTGGTTGGATCAAAGAGTTTAACATGCTGAAACCACTTGCTTTCCAATCTGCTGCTACGTCCGCTGAAGCAGAAGATTGGATAACTCACATGGAAAAGTTGTTTCAAGTCCTGGGTTATCCTGATAATTTTAAGACTCGTCTGGCTGCGTTCACATTAGAGGGTGATGCCTTGAGCTAGTGGACAGCTCATCTTCGGACTCAAGCAGGAGGGGATGCTTATGCTGATACATGTACTTGGGCTACTTTCCGTGAGATTTTCTATAACAGGTATTTCCCTGTGTCTGAGCAGCAGAGGTTTGAGAGGGAATATGGTTCTATCTATCAGTTGGAAAAGGAAAATTATGTGGACTATATGCGGGGGTGATAACGCTCAAAATTAACATGTTTTTATGAGCGTTATTGTGGATTTTATGATCACTTTTATGAACTTATGGTACTTAATTGAGCATAATTCGTTTTTTAGGTTCATGGAAGCTAAAGTACAAGAAAATGATGAAAAAGACGAAGAAATGAACAAAAACGAAGATTTATGCATGTACGAAGAATTCCCGACAAATGAAAGTCTCTTGGAGTATGTTCAAGAAGATAAAAGTCATGAGGTTGTCACTCAAAAGACTCAAGAATAAGTACAAGAGGGAAAACGAGAAAAGAAATGAAGAAAATAGGCTAAAACGAAGAATTATTGGAAGACTCGTTGTTCCCGACCCACCTTCACCATTTTGGCCATAACTTGAGCATACGGACTCCGTTTGACCCCCCGTTCACGGCCACGGAAAGCTAAGAGAAAGATCTACAACTTTTGTGTTTATGACTTTTGCCCAACTGATCGGCATGGTCCCGTAACTGATCGGTTGGTAAGCTCGTACAGATTTTGCAAAAACTCATTCTACCTCATTCTACTCGATTCTAGGCTCTTCTTTTTGGTATTCTAGTTCTTTCTAAACTACTTGGTCACCAAGTTGAGCATTGATAAGCCTAGGCCTTGAGAGGAGTATAAATAGAGAACTTTGCAAGCTTTTCTAATCACCACTTACCATTTCTCTGTATCTCAACTTGAGAGAACACTTCTCTTACCACCATTACTCCCTCACATACCAAAATTCGTCCATAAAATCCCAGGAAACTTTGGAGGTCCAAGAAGTCATCATTTGGAGGTCAAAACATCAAGAAGTCATCGCCAATACTTGAGGCATCATTACTACATCATTTGTTATCTTATTTCAATCATTGTAAGACTTTTAATTATGATTTCTAATGTTCAAAATTCTGAGTTTATGTTCATGTTTGCTATGAGTGGCTAGTGCGTTTGTGCACTTGCTTAGATGATGTATATTATTTAATGGTTTGCTTATGATTGTGATAACATGTTTTAATTCAATTTCAAGTCAATCCTAAGAAACCAATTGTACCTTAAGTTTCATAGTGACATTTGTTGAGTCAAGGTTAACTAATTGATAATAGTTTCAAGGGTCGAAAGATTTGTTATTATTCAACTAGTTATAATCATTTGTCTATGAATGATTGTTTTTCACTATAATTATTCTTGACTAAACAAAGAAACAAGAAGTATGATTGTAATGAGAATGCTTTTATAACATCAAATCGGATTGTTTGTAAACCTTTAGTTGGACGAAAGTTTAGATGTTTATAAACAATTGTAACCTTTTTGTCTATGAATGGGTTACCTTTTGTAATGACCATTTCCTAAGAGTATTTGATTTGTAATAAGAGTTTATTCTTGTGTTTAAGATATTCACCATACCTTATGAACCTTGGATGGATCTTGAATTGATTGGTTTACACCTAAAGCTTGTTTTTATAAACTAAGATCTTGGCCAAAGTTTAATTTGTAAAAACAATAGATTAGACCACCATCTAATTATCACAACCAACATGTTATCAAAAGTTATCACAATCATGTGTGTCATTAAGTAGTAAACTAGTCTAAGCAAGTGTAGTTTTTAATCTTATTGAATTCACATAATCATCATTTTCGTGTTACTTATTGCTTATATGGTATTTTGGATCGTGACAACCAATTACCATCTTTTTATTGCTTACTATTACATAGATTCTTCACAATTGAAAACACCCAAATCCCTACGAACGATCCCGACTTACCATCATATCTTGCTATAACGGACGAGTACACTTGCTCGTATGTGTTGTTTCTAGATTTGGTAATTCACCCTTATAAATTTAAAACTAGTAGTCGCGAGACACATCAAGTTTTTGGCGCCGTTGCCGAGGATTTGTTTGTGTTTTTGTTTGTTTTGTTTTTGTGCTTTAATTATTCCCTAGTTGTTTCGTTTTTGCTTTTGGAAAAAAAAATCCGAGCTGCCCATCCGATCGGTTTACCGTCCATCCGATCGGATAACCAAGAAAAACATTTACCGAGCTATCCAACCGATCGGTTTGATATTCAACCGATCGGTTAGACCCAAAAGTCCAATCCAACCGATCGGTACGAACCCGTATCCGATTCGGTTAGACCAATAACCCAATCCAAGCGATCGGCTTGTCCACCAAACCGATCGGCTGAGCCTTTTCTTTTTACAAAACTATTTTTTTTTTTTTCGTTCAAAACCTATTTTTACCTTTTCACCTTAGTTAGAAACAAACACCACCCAACCCACTCTCAGGATTGATTTATTTTTCTTGTGTCCTTGTTATTTTCTTTTCTTATTAGGTTCTTTGGTAAATTATTTTATAAAATTGTCTTTTTAGATTTTTGAATGTCTTTTAAATAAAAGTCTATTAAAAAGTTTTGTCGTAATTAGTTTATTTTTCTTAAACTTCTAGTAGTATAATAGTAGCTATTTTCTTATCTTAGTTAATCTTATTTTTTTACTTCAATTAAAAAAAATATATATATACAAAAAGATTTTTTTTTTCTTTTTAGTGTTCATTTTCATTATGTTTTTATTTTTACTTTTTGTGATCTTTACGAATCGCTCCGGGTTTGTATAAACTCACACTCATGGGTTAAACAATTTGTTAGTCCACTTTACGAGCTTAAACGTAAAATGAAAAAGAGGACTCGTAAACCCGATAAGACACCAATCTTACCCTTAAAGATCGAATCAACCGAACTTTATCCAAAATCACCATTCACCGAGGAACTTTTTGTGGTAATCGACATAATCGAAGAGAAAGTTGAAACTCAACCCGATTCCCTACCTGTAACCGTCGTTGATCTCGATGACCAACCCATGTGGTCAATCACTAGGACCGTTGCGCCAACACCTAGTTCCGCTATTATTCAACGCCCTTTTCCAAACAATTTCCATATCAAGGGTACCCACATGAAAATGATTCGGGAGAATCAATTCGATGGGAGAATCCGATCCGATCCTCACCGACACATAGCTGATTTTCTTGAGATTAGTAACCTATTCCATTATGGTGAAAATCAAGAGGAAGCGGTTAAATTGAGGACTTTTCCTTTCTCATTGACCAGAGAAGCTAAGATTTGGTTGAACGAATTAAATGAAGGAACAATTACTACGTGGGAAGATATGAGAGAAGCTTTTGTTAGCCGATACTTTTCTCCCGCAAAGTTTAAACGTCTCCTAAATGACATTCACAACTTTCAAAAACTCGATCACGAAACTCTCATTGATGCTTGGCTCCGTATGAAAGATATGCTTCGCACTTGTCACGGACACGGTCTAACCAAACGAGTGATCATTCAAACTTTCTATCATGGTTTAGACGATCCAACTCAAGGAATTCCTGATGCTGGAGGAATGTTCCTCTACAATACTCCCAACGAAGCATTCAAAATCCTTGAGGACAAGGTCCAACTCAAGCTCGATTACTCAGAAAATTCTCTAATCGTGCCCAAACCAAAAACCGTTGTTTCCGTCGGTGGAAGCAACATCAATGCCGATCATTCCATTGATTGAGAAATTAGAAGCTCTCACCAGACATATTGACGTTGAATTCAAGAAGATAAGGCAAGAGCTGAAGGAGATACGAGACGCTCGTAGAGATGATGAAGATGCCAATGCTTCAGAATACCACATGGATAATGACATGCTGATGATTGAACCTAATGAAGCAAGATATCACGACGGATATCACAACCAAAAGCTGAAAAATTCATACTCCTACTCAAGCCAAAACCCGAACCATAACCATCCTCATTTCTGGTCACAAAATAAAACACCACTTTCATCACAATATTTTGGACAAAACAAAGAAACCAAAACCTCACCGGAGGAGATGATGAGAGAATGGATGGATGTAAATGAGAGTATGAAGAACCATGTGGTAGAATTGGAACGACAAATCGATCATGGAAAAAGGAACCACCAAGCCATAGTCCAAGACATGGAAGAAAAGAAAGAAGTCCATCATACCGAATCACTACCTTATACAACAGATTCCAATCCAAGACATGAATTTGTCTACAAAACACCCTCAATCCAAAAATGAACATGATAAGGGTGCTGTTGAATTTATCGAGGAGGATGAAACTGAATCTATTCCAACCATGCCTAATCCGAACCCAATCATATCTAGTTCACCAACCATTTCACCTTTTCTTGAGGATTGCACCGTGCATAACCCATCCACTGAACGCTTAGTGAAAGAGAAGATGTTTACACACAATGAATTGTCAAATCATGTTGGTAACAAGGAACTCAATGCAATTGGAGACGTTGGAAATGGATTCTTGAAAGAAAAAGAGATTAAGAAGCAGGAGAAAGAAGTGTCAAAGGTACCCAAGAGGAATGGAGAATTGGAAAGAAAGATAGACGAGTAGTCTAAACCACAAAATTCAGTTTCTTCAAAACAAAACAGTATGACTAACCCACCTCCTCCACCTCACATTGAGAACGTGAATGACGTATTCACTAGGAGTGGAAAGTCTGATGAACCTTCGAAAAATCAAAAAGATTCGCCACCTGTCTTCGTTTCTAATAAACTCGATGAACCGTTCAAGATAACAAAAATGGATTATCACATTGTCAAATAGAAAGAATGTCCATCACTTGTGGAGTACATACCAAATATCCCATACCCTCAACGGTTAAGAACTGAAATTCCCCATTTGAACCGTACCGTTAAAGTATCCTAATCCGGAAAAGAGTCTAGCTAATGACTCAGTAATAAATTAAGCGCTTCTCGGGAGGCAACCCGAGCTTTTAATAGTTCGCTTATTTAAAAAAAAATCATTTTTCGTATTTTGTTTTTTGTGTTTAAATCGTATAAGTTTAAATGTCTTTTTGTTTTTGCAAGAGCGTCATTTCTTATAATTCTACTTAAACTCGTGTTTTGCTATTTTTAATTTTAGTACGTTGTAAATAAATAAGTACATTAAAAAAAATGTTTTGAACTTTGTGGGTATGTTCACTGGAAACCCTCACGAGACTTCACTCGTCCACTCGGGCCACCGAGGAGTTTAAAAGGCTTGTTTCATACGCTAAATGCAACCGTGATGCCTACGAAAGTGAATTTTAGGATTTTACGCGTTTTTGTAGTTTATTTTGTTTTTGCAGATTCAATAAGCTCTTGGAGATTGGATTATTGGTGACATTGTACTTGGTGTGTTGATGTTTTGTTGGAAGCGAAATCGATTGATCTCACATGCTTAGCATCTTATCATTTGGAGTTGGATCGCGATTTCTACGATCCGGGAAGTTTCATTACTCTTGGACTATTTATTTACTTATTTATTTTTCCCATTTTACATGCTTTGAAGTTTATTTTTCATGAGTATAATGCTTAACTTAAGTGTGGGGGAAAGTGAAATGGTGGAAAACGAAACTCATTTTTAACTTATAACTTTTGGGCTAATAAAAAAATGTATGTATACTTGTTTGCCCTTTTGATCTAGTTGTTTTCACGATTTTAGAAAAATATATTAGAATAACTTGATCAATCTACTGGTGAAATCTGTAATTTTTGAAAAATTTGAGATGTGTCCCGATTAATATTGCAATCCATTCTGGGATCGATAACATTTGCTAGCACATTTTATAGCCCTTACCACTAAATTGTGAGGATTTGAGCCTGTTTCATATATAGCATACATCTTTTATGCTTGAATCTTCTTTTTTCTCTAAAGGTAAATTTTATTAAGGAAAAAACTGAAAGCCAAAAGGCATTACAAAAGAAGAAAAGAAAGTACAAAATGTAAAAAGAACTAAGACACATCCTTAGCTCCATATTTTGTACCAACAAAAAACAAATGGCATAGGACAAATCCCTAGCTCTCATACAAACCAAAATGACTAAGCAAGGACAAATACAAAAGCAAAATGCCCACTAAACTCCCTAGAAAATTAGACAAGCAGTAATGGGGGCTTAAACTAGCATCATCACCAAACTCTGAATACATGGGACAGTGCTAAGGAGTCAACCAAAGCACCTCCAAACATCACCATTTGATGACAAAATTTAGAAAGCAAGACTGCTATGCCCAATTAAAAGAGAGATAGTAAAACAGAAATACTATACCATTCATAAAGCATACACCATCATCCATAAATAGTCCATCATCCATGAAGCAGCATACACCAAGAGAACAACATCTTCCAACCACTGAAACCAAATAGCCCAAAAAAGAAGAACATGCTCCAACAATTCCAAAACAAACAGCCATCCAGAACAACACTTTATCCAAAAGCAAGTAGAATACTCACCCAAATAGAAAGCAGTTGCAGCTAAAACCAAGAAAGTCTTCTCCTTAAAAAACCTTATCATGTAAAACCACATGGGTAAAACCATGAATAAGGAAGAAGAGTAAGACCTTTCATCATCATTAGAAACACAGCTGCAACAAACAATCGAAAGACCAATAACATCATAATCAACAAGTCTGTTATTGATACGTGGGAATCGCACCAGGCTTTACCTCTCAAGGGATCCTGAGAAGCTTACAACCCCCACCAGGCAGTGTACCTGATCGTTGTAGTATAGTATAGTGACAAGTACCGGGGGATTGATCGTTCAGCTAGGAATAGTGTCGTTAGGATTGAAATTAATCTAACTAGGTCTAAAGGTGAAAGATGATTCTTTTTATGTTTTTATATTTTATGAAAAGCAAGTAAAAAATCTAGGGTTTTGGAAGAAGGGGCGGAATTAGTTGCTAATCAACTAACCCAAAAGCTACTAATTAAACTAATTAACAAGAAAAGTAAACTAGGGTTCTACAGGATAAGTGAAGCATGTCTACCCATGATATGTTACTCCTTGCTAGCTATCCAATCCTACCTATTGAATTGTAACCTTGTTTTAATTGACGGGTTGTATTCCTTAATACCATTCATGGGGTAGCGCACTTAACTCCCCAATTCTATGAGCTCTTATCTCCTCCTATGCCATGCCCAGCACAACCATAGGGATTATAAACAGTGGCTCATGCATTAAATACAACCAATAAAGACCTAGTGCCATCGGTTCATGTTTCCTAAGATGTTCAAGCATGTTACCGTTTGGAGATCTGCCAGTTTTCTTAAGCCTAACATATAAATCATTCATTCAAAACAAGAATCAATAGGAAACACGAATTATAAACTAAACCAACTAGATCTATTGAAGTTGTCACGCCTTAATTGATGGAGATAGACACACACATCAACAAGCCCCTCGTTAATGGAGATAGACACAACATCAACAAGAAATCAATGAGATCTAATCAATTATATACAAGTTTCACATAATCATAAGTAGACACAAGGTGAATTAGCAAATTAACATCAAAGAAGAGCAAACAACAATGATAATGGAAAACATAATTAAGATAGAATCATCAAACCAATACATGATGTTTATGGAGTGATTGAAACCCTCTAAGTTGCTGGAAAAACACCCACCTAAACCCAGGAATCGACCTTAGGGTTTAGGGCTTACAAAAAGTGAAGTTATGATGTCATATTTATAGGCATGTTGTCTGTCGGCAAGGCTTAACGGCGTTGCCGTCAAGCTCGTTCTCTTAACGCCGTCCTGACCATTTTTTCACCAAATTGTAGATCTCTTCATCCTCTTCCTGTGGGCTTTTGAATCACCTAAATCCGAGTTCGTAGGCAAAAGTTATGACCAAAACAATATCAGCTACTCTGCGCGCAAGTTTTGACAAGTTAACACGTGACGGCCTTGGGTGACGCCTTCACATTCTCTCTGGGCCGTCACCACTTTTACTCTTGACGCCGTCACCAAAATGCTCTTGACGCCGTCAGGTACTGTTCTCAGCATGGAAAATTAAGTCTTTGGCGTTTTCTTCACTTTTATACTCCAAAAACGTCCGAATTACTTCCTTTTCCAGATTTCACTCCCAAAGTACCTAAAATCACAAAAGGAACGATTTAGGGCAATATTTGATCAAATAAATCCAATTCCGGGCTTAAATGACCCCTTAAAAGTGGTTCATTTTTCGCCTCATCATATACCCTTACACTTGAGATTTGCTTGTCCTCAAGCAAATGCGCTTTTATTCTAGTCAAAATACAAGTTAGGGGTCATTTAACACTAATATAAAAGTAATTACAACAAATAATCATTCCACTAAAGACCAAAGACAAGCACAGAGGTCATACACTAGCACCTCACAAATCGTGTTTAGATACTCACATGTCTCGGGTGTAATAAAGTATAAATTACAATATGGAAACGGAAGATATCTCTCACTACCTGTCATAGCAAAATATTTACCATAGGCTTGGGAAAGGATCAAACCTCCACCACATGGCGTAAGCACCTAGGATAAACTATCAAAGAGGTCTTTTTAAAGGGTTGTAACGTTAGGTGTAGGGATATGAAATACATGGTTTTGTTGGATAAAGGAAGTTTTTACTGGTGGCGAGTTAACAATCTTGGTTAATTACATGTACAATATGGCGTTGCTAAGCCAAGACTAGACTCGACTTAAGCTAATAAATGAAAAATAACAAAAATATAAAATGAACATAGAATAAAAAGGGATGGTAGTCCGTATGTTTTTTCTCTTTTCCTTTTTCTATTTTTTTTTCTTTTTCTTGATTTTACCATTTTTTTTTTCAATTTTTTTTTTTTTTTTTTTTTTTTTTTTTTTTTTTTTTGCATACACTCTTACCCTACCATCCAAAATAATACATCATAGGGAATAAGCATTCCCCTTACACTTGAATCTTTACATACTTTACATTTAACTAAACTAATGACTCGAATTAAGAAAATCAAAACACTTGGAGCACTTTTAAGATTAACGTACATATGGGGGTAATAAATGATGTTCTTCCCCATTACTCCATAAAATAAGTACTTACCCATGAGTCCCAATCGTCCCAAAACAATATGTATAAGGATATGACTCGACTTAGCAACCATGTAATCAATTAGAAAGTTAACTTAGGGTTTAACAAATAACAATAATGCACTAAAAATGAGCGCATACACGGAAGGCTAAGGCGATTTGGTTGTACATTTAAGTGGGTGTAACAAATTCTTTCTTTAAGTAAAATGCTTAAAGTTAGAAACGAAAAGATAGACTCGGAGGGGTGTACTAGGGGTTTCGTGTACTAAAAATGAGTACAATGCTAAGGGTGTGGGAAAAATTAGTTGACTTAACTAGCCAAGTAATATGACTTAAATGGTCAAGTAATTATAATATGGGTTTAACACAAGGGTGATCCTAATGCCTCTTATCATGTAGTAAATCCTACCACACGAATGTAGTCTCACTAGCGGTCTCGGGATGCATCACTAACGCAAGTTCTAGAATCTAAATGCTACCGGTACACTCATAAGCACTAATAGTAAATGCTTTTCCTATCAAATCTAAAGGCGAACCTCACATATTTGGGTGGAAAATTTTTCTGAATATACGGTTATGTACTAGTCATACAATCTCCTATCCATGAGACGCTTGCTATGGCTAAAGTTTCACTCCTAAATGTTGTAAAAAAATTTAAATTTGGCGCTAAAATTGCACCAACAAGTATTTCTCATAGTTTTATTACACATCTACCATTAAACAAAACAAACTCAAGCGAAAGTGCATATGTAAGGTATCATCTTTTTACCCTCCCCTTACACTTAAGATGAACATTGTCCCCAATGTTCAAGTAAAGAATGTAAAAGTGAAATAGTAAAGAGAATGAAATCAAATACTCCCCTGATTCGCTTGGTATGGATAATAAGGTGGCCAGGTTAAATCTTCCTCCAAGAAATTGAACAATCAAAGCTTCCCTTCCAGAATATAAATCATCTTCTAGTCATACATAACCTGTAAAACCTGATAAAATAAACAAGACAACCTCGCGTAAAATCGGCGGCATCCTATATAAGTTACTAAATCCTAGAAAACAAGATAAGATATAATGCTTGTGGAATAGTTATCGTGTTGCATTATATTTCTGCTCCACATCAGTAAAGGGATTATGTACTTCATGGAAAAAAGATTCTGATTAGGCGGGTTTGGGTAAAAGAATAGCAATTTATAATATTGATGTGTGTGTGTGACTGCATGGAATGGTGTCTGCAAAGTCCATTCCTGTAATCATTTATTGATTATGAATAATGCCGCTCTCAACTTGGTAGGTATCAACTTACTGAAATTTTGACTGTAAACGTCAAAGCGTATAAATTTTTAAGATTAAACGAATGCGATAAAAATTACCAGGTAGCGCATGGGTTGAGGGAAATGATGATGAGGAATATGTGGATCGAAGACTGAAGTGTAAAATGGGATGAAAAAAAGATGGAGGTTGGAAAGAAAGGATCGAAGACTGGAAATTGTAGCAAGGAAATCTTGGGGCTGAAGCCGATGACACAAATTCTTTTCTCCCAACAGAAGAGATACTACCCGTGGTCAAAAAGCAACATCTGTTGCTGTGCACACTTCTTATTTGCAATGCAGCCGCAATGAAGGTCTTTTTCATTTACATTCATTTTAATCAAGTTATTTGCAATGCGGCCGCAATGAAGGTCCCTTTGCAGCTGCGATTCAGGGTTGATCGACGCCCGAGGAACGCTCGACCGAATGAAGGAGTCACAAGGCTGTTAATTTATTAAAAGACGCCCTTCTGCAAAGGCACGTGGTGCTTAAAAAAGTGTGAAGATGTTTTGTCATTTAGTGGTGTTAGAGAGCAACTTTCGTCATCCGATATCGTTGATAGGGTTACATGGCTTGCAAATGAATCTATTAGGCTACATGATGAAATTAACAGAACGAAAGAGCCTGCGCATGCTGAGATTGACCACCTAACGGTTTCACTGGTGGTGGAAGCTCAGGAGAAGAACCATCTTCCAGAGCAATCAATAGCCTTTTTCATTTAAATTATAATAGGCATAATTGTATTACGTGTTTATGCTTAAAAGAGCTTCATTGTATTATTATAGTTATTTGGAAAACTGATATTGTCAACCACATTTTGGATAAAGTATTGTGCATGATTGTTCGTTAGTGCATGATTGTTTTATGAAGAAATTTATTTGTCCAATTTAAATGTAAGAGTTTGTAAAATCTGTAATATAAGTCTTAATAGATTTTTATAAATTTGAAATACTAACTTTGTTCCAAATAGCTGTGTATGTTTTGGATTATGCTATATTTGTTACCAACCCGCGTGTTTTAAACCCGTCCAAGTAACGACCTGATAAAAACTAAAAGAATTTAAATATTTGTGTCGAAACACTTATGGATAACTTTATGATTTTAGTTGAGTATACATTTCTTTATTTTCAGTAGAGTTTAGTAGACATAAACTTTTGTTTACATGTTCTATGTACTATTAGGTATTAACGGAATTGATATTGGCTATTAAATTAATTAACGCTCACATACGTCATTTGCTATTCAAGATCATCAAATTTGGCTTGGGTAATAAATGGACGTTTATTATTTTGATTCTTAAAACATGTATTGATTCACTTATAACTCCCGTAGTATCTCATTGTTTCTTTCATATATTAATGGAACATATTTACGTTTGTTGTTTTCTTAATATCTCATTTTCATATTGTTATCAAATTGATTAGTGCTCACATACGTCATGTGTTATTCAAGACCGTCAAATAAGAAGACGACAACAATATTGATGTTTATTATTTTAGTTGTTACAAACTGATCAATTGATTGTCGAATAATTCATGTATTATGTCATTGTTTCTCTCATACATTAATGAAACATGTTTGCATTCATTGCTTTCTCATTATCTCATTTTCATATTTCTTTAAAAACCCTGTGAATCCACGGGTCTTTAAGCTTATTGTATTTTATGATTTTAGACACTTATAAGTTTATTCACGTACTTACGTTATCTTATTCAACAACACTCTAAAATCCCGTGAATTTCACGGGTCGATAAGCTAGTATGTATATAAAGGTTCATTAAATCTGTAACGCATATAACCATAAAACGTCACATAAAGTCATGATTTATGAAACCTATATCAGTCGACATTCATGTGAATAAACAATACCTCAACGCATGCTATTAAACTTTCGAACCTGCTTAAACACATGCGTATAGAAACTGTTTTGACTATATCGGTGTCGATATTTTGTGGCCTAATTGATGTCCTCTTTTCAGTCCATGTTGACCCTAAACAACTATATTAAACGCACCCTTAATAACCAGATAAAATGATCATCAATGACATTCTAAAACAAGAGACCCTAGGCGTGTGACTGATCGCGAGGGCTGTGGGAGTTATGTGTGTATCGCGAGTAAGGCTTGGTATGTTATAACATGGCACGTTATGTGACGTACGCCTTTTTTTTAATTGTCGAACATGGCATGTGTGTAGTTGGGGTGTGTCCTGGTCGATCTAACCAAGGTCCATACTGAGTTGCTCGCGATCAAAGTAGCTACTATTCGGTCGTTTAACGTCTCATCATGGAAACATGGTAGATAAATATATATTAAAGATCTTGCATGCTAATCTATGGTAACATTTTGAATTTAAGAAAATGCATATACGAAGGGAAATGTATGTGTGTCATATGATGTCTAAAACATGTATACTTTCATTATTTGCAAATTAGACTAAAATGAAATAAGATGTAAAGCATGATATTTAGTTTGGAAAATTTTGAGGCATGCATGCTATCTGGTATACGTATTAAGAAGGCTACAAGTAAATCTAAATTTACACTTTTAACCCTAAACTATTATAAGTTATCACAATTAGACCCAAATCTATAATCATAATCATTTTAAGCATTTAAACCTATTTAATTGGTAATTGTGACCCTAAATGGCTGAACTTACAAATCTGGGAAACTTACTAAATTTGAAAACTTACTACTTTGGGAAACCTGCTAAAAATAGAAAATTTCATAAAATGGCAATTTACTAAAAATGGAAAGTTTCTAAAAATAGAAAGAAACCTAAAATGAGTAACCTGATTTAAAATGAGCTTATTAATAAGAGGATCATTAATTTGTGTAGATTCTCTGAAGAAGGAGTAACTCCATATCCTTGTGTTTCTGATATGGTTTTATTTTGCGGTTTGAGGTACATATATTCTGACCTTATCTCTTAAGGTTTCTCATGATTCGTTCTCATCTTTTGATATTAGCTTGATTATGATATCTTTGATCTGAGCCTTCTTAGGATGGCTTTCTTTGACTTATGCTCTATTTGAACCTTTGCTATGCACCCTTTTGATATGAACCTTGGCATTTGAGCTTTGATATGAACCTTTGCTATAAACTTATGAAGCTTTGATATGACACATTTGATATGAGCCTTCGATATGATACATTTGATATGAACCTTTGATATGATATGACATTTGAGCCCTTCAGTTTGACACCCGACCCAAGTTCGTTTCCTAGCCATGAAGGTAACATGGTCGTGTCATTGATGCACCATTGGCATGACTCACGTGTGGGTGAGTGATTTCTCACACCGTCCCCATTTATATGATATGCGCGCTTTATGATTATTATGACTATTATGATTTGTTCGGGGGGCGTAAGGATTGCAATCCTAGGTTCGTTTTGTGTTCGATGGATTTGACATGATTATGATTATGACTATTATATGTTCGGTGAATGTGCATGGGTGCAATCCGTGTGTTTACATTTTAAGAGGTCGCTCCTCTATAGTTACTGTGATATGATATGTGATATGATTTGTTCGGGCTCGGGATTTGATAATTGACCTTACACCTTGATTCATTACTGATTTACATTATCTTACACTCTGATTTGCTACTGATTACCTCATACCTTTATTATCCTTTGATTATACCTTATGCTTTCCCCATTGCACCTTACATTATATCTTTGTTGTTCGTTATCCTTTGTTCCCTTTTGTATATATCTGTTCACTAGGCTTTTTAAGCTCAGCCGCATTTCTTTTCCTGCGGCAGGTTTTTAGTAGGAAGCTGGGTTATGAGTGGAGAGTACTTTGGACTTAGAAGACTACACTTGGATAGCTATTCGGGATTAGAGATGATTAGAAGTTTTTACATTTTCAGACTTAGTATTTTATTAATTATTATCATTTGTAACCTTGCACTTCAGATTTTTTCTTAGTAACCTTTGAGATTCTTTTATATTACTATTTGTATGCTTGTGTTTGCTTTGATATGTCACCATAATGCAATACTTCTACCCTTATCGGGTTGGGGTGTTACATAGAGATAGTTAGATTGTAATCTAATACCTCTCTAAGTTGATGTGACAACTTTAATATTTCAACCGAAATGTTTAAGTATTTTTTTAATTAGCGTAATGCAAATTAAAATGTCACTCATCCTTCATCTTTCGTGTTGATTAGTCTTTGTTTTTGTCACATTCTATATCTGGATGAGCATGAATTTAATGGGAAGGGAAAACACACTCACTCACATATACCCTTCTACATCACACTCAAACCTCATAACCATTCGTCACTTTTGTCAATGACAAATAGTTTTAGTACATCCTCAAACCACCAAAGTAAAATGAAAAATTGAGTCATCCTTTGTACTACCAATCTCAAGTCATCCACCATTTCCCTAAATTCAAAAACATGCCTTATCCTAAACCATCCAACGTAGTTTGCCTTCCTTAACCACATAATTCTTACACTCTAAATACCCTTCTTCATCATAAATTCTCATTCATCCAATCTTGAGTCATCCACCATTTCCATGCCCTCAAAGAAACCAAGAATCAATGTAATACCTCCTAAACCACTCCTCATTGATTTAACATAAAATAACACCAAAACTTCATCACCTCAACCTCAAATTTCATTTCCTAGTGCACCTAATGCACAATCTAAAACATCCTCCACCATATCTTAATCTCCATCAATCAATGAATATATCAACTCACAATTGTCTCCACCACCAAAAGTATCACCACCACCTCCTACCTAAGAAATTCCTTCCTTGAACATCGCTCTTTCGCTTCCACCTAGTCATCTCCACTTGATCCTCATTTCCCATCTTCACCAATAAATCCACCAAGTCATCTTCACAAGAAGATTCAACCATGTAAGCATTCCCTACATTCTACTAAGTGCGTCATCACCACCAAAACTTAAATCCCTGAAAGTCAAACTATCTCTCATGATACATAAACCCATGTTCCTCCTTGTGTCACTCTTTGAATCAAAGGGCAACCGTCATATCTATATTCTCATAAACATGTTTGTCCATGTAGTCAAAAGTCAAGTGAATTTCTTTACGAAATGCATCAAGTGTTGTTGAGTCACCATTGGTATGTAGTCAACTCCACCTAGCCATCTTCTCCAATACCCATTCCCATCTCTATATACTCATAAACATGTTTGCCTATGTAGTCAAAGTCTTGTGAATTTCATTATGAAATGCGTCTTTTCCACTTTCTAGCAAGTGAAGAACACAAAGAAGATATCCAAGCTTCAAGTGTTGTCGAGTTATCACTACCTCATCCAAGTGAATTTCATTATGAAATGCGTCCTTTCCACTTTCTAGCAAGTGAAGAACACAAAGAAGATATCCAAGCTTCAAGTGTTGTCGAGTCATCACCACCTCATTTCACATATCCATCTTCGGTCATCAACCAACAAAACACCTAAAAATCCCATGATTTTCAATCATCCACCTTTGTCAAATGATATATTAATCTAAACCATATTTTTCAACCTTATGTCATCTCCTTCCCTTTCCATTCACGCTCATCCTCTCTCATTCTTCTACGTTTTTAAAAGAACATACCACTTTTCTTCTTCATTCTCTTTTGACTCTTTTATGTCAGTCAAATATGTCGGTCAAATCTTTTCATTAAGTCCTAATCATTGCATGTGTCATATTTTTAGCGCATATACCTAATACGTCCATATATTGTTCCCCTATTAGTGTCATGCATATATCTATCATCATCATTATATATATGTGCACTTTCCTACTAACTTTGTTTTGTCCAAATTACTTCATTGCTCGATTCTTTGGTAACCATAACAAGTTTTGAGCATACATCAAGGGGGAATGTACACCAAGGGGGAGAATTGGTAGTTATATGTTGCACAGAACTAATTTTTGATGCAGGATAAAAGCTTGCTATTTATTTGATCCATGGATCCACTAAGAGGTTGATAGGATCAAGGCTTCACTTATGATGATGCAAGCTCGCCTTATACATTATATCTCAAGGGTTGAAGTGTAGTAGAAGTCTCGTCTAGAAGTCCACCTTTTTGCTTCGACAAAAGGGGGTGAAGAAGTGTAAACAAGTAACTTATATATTTTACTATGAGTTATAGTTTACATAGTTTGTCATCATCAAAAAGGGGGAGATTGTTGGCATAAATATTACAATATATAATCTAAACATCCTCTTCATATTTTGATGATGACAAAGATGTAAGCTACAACACATAACGTAAAGTGCTTAAGTTATTTGTGATCACAATTCATCTATGCATTCATACGTCAACAAGCCTCGACATCTCAACGTCTCAAGTATGCTCCAACAATCACATAAGGTATGAATAAACAAATGCCTAATGCATTTTATGATCAAAGGAACGTTTTCTTAAATGCTAAATTTTTTATAAAATGTCACAAACATTTTATATCTTTTAAAAAATCTTAGAAAATCATTTTTGGTAATTAAGAAATATGTTTAATTCAGTATAAATATACGAATTCAAATTTTCAACCAAAAATGGCAAAAATGTTCCAGAAAAACCTTCCCCACAAAAAGACAAAGCTGAGCAACGGTTATGAGGGGCGGCCCCCTTAATTATAAATGTTGTCCCCTTAATTATTAAGGGGACCGACCACGCTCCTCAGCTCCCCTGCTTTGCCTATAAATACTGGATCATTTTTAGACTTTTTCCCAACCTTTTGCACTCCAACTTTTTGTTTAAATCCTTCCTACATATCCTCCTAAATCCTTTGATCACTTAATCATAAAGCTTTGTTTCCAAGTGATTCAAGATCAATCCCTCAAGTGCAAGAGAAGAATATTTCTTATCATCAAATCAAAAAAGTATTAGGGTCTAGTTAGTATTGATGTGAATTTGTGGAAGTAAGTTATGTAAGTATATGTAATAAGTAGATCATGATGATCTTACTTAGTAGTGAGTCAATGAGTGTGTAAGAAGTCATGTAGTTGTGAAGGATTAGTAGGGTGAAGAAGTCATGTAGTCATGAAGAAGTAGCGGCGTGAAGAAGTCGTGTAGGTGTGAAGAAGTAGTAGTGTGAAGAAGTCATGTAGTTTTGAAGAAGTAGGTGTGTGAATAAGTAGTGGAGTATAGAAGAAGTTGTGAAGTAGTGAAGAAGTCGTGAAGTCGTGAAGTCATGAAGTCGTGTAGAAGTTGTGTAGTGATCGAAGTTGTGAGATTAGTTCTAGCTACGATTAGAACCCGACATTTAGCTTTGTGTCGTTAAATTGGTGTAAGCAAAAGTGTGTACGGTTTTCTCCGCCAAAAGGGAGCTTGTTGAGTAGTGAAGAAAACTCTCGAGTAGGTGACTCGGGGAGTGGAGTAGGGCAAAGAAGGTGTCCTTGTAGCCGAACCACTATAAATCATCGTGTCCGGTTTGCATTTCCTCTCTCTTATCTCTCTTCATTTATTCTCGCATTTATCACTTTATATCTATCCTTGCATATGTGTCTTAGTTGTTGCTTATATTGTTTTGATGTTGATTGCGTGATAGATAGAAGTTAATATTGTGATAGGATGAATAACTATATGATAGGGTCTAATGGACTTAAATGCTTTATTCATACTTCTCATGTTGAGTTTAACTTAATCGATAATTTGATACAAAACGTTTAAAATTTTAAAAAGGAACACTTTAATTGAAGATTTTGAAACAAACCTTTTATAAAATGAAAAAAGAGTGAAAACTATTCAACCCCCCCCCCCCCCTTCTAGTTTTCCACACCTAGTCTGACTTTTGTAGTAATTTTAGGGTTCCAAACCCTCTTTTCTTCCATGTTTAATTAAAGATAAGTTCTCCCTTTAATCATTCAATATGTCTATGTGTTGTTTTATTAATTATTTGTCTTTTCTACTTTAACATGCTAGCTTAGATTTCTTAGGGTTTGCTTAGATCTAATGAAACCTAGTTATTGATTATTGATTGTTGATTGTTGATTTGTTATTGATTGTGTGGTTGATTGACTAGCGTTAGAGTTAAGAAAACTGGCTAAAATTCCTATACGGTAACAAGCTTGAACGTCTTAAGAAACGTAATCGGATGTGTACTACGGTTTTATTGATTGTATTTAATGCATGAGCGACTATTAATGAGGCTATGTTAGGATACTAAACGTGTCGACATAAGATGAGATAGAAACTCATAGGGTTGGGGAATGTTGTACACCCCCCCACGAATGGTATTAAGGAATACAATCCTTAATCCAAACAATCGTGACAAATTAATGAATCAGTAGGAGATAACTAGGGAGTAGTGAAATCAAAGTAAACATATTTTCCTCTTATAAGTAGTTCACCACGTTTATTTTCTTGTTATTTTATTTTATTTTGTTAATTAGTAGCTTTTGGGTTAGTTGACTAGCAACTAATTCCGCCCACTCTTCCAATATCCGAGATTTTACCTGCTTTAATAAAATATAAAAATACAAAAAAGAATCATACCTCACCTCTAGACCTAGTTGACATAGTTTTCAATCATAACAACACTATTCCCCTAGAGAACGATCAAGCCCCTGGTACTTGCCACCCACTATAATACATCGGTCAGGTACACTGCCTGGAGGATTGCAAGCTTCTCAAGATCACTTGAGAAGTAAAACTTTTGCGAGTTTTGTAATCCCGCATCAGTTTCACTGTCGCTGCTTCCACTTTGGTCGGCATCCATGCTCTACAAATTTGGGTTTATGTTTGTATGTGTTAGACGTTATGTTTGTGTCAGCCCCAAATGATTTACTTTTATATCAAGGTTTTAGCGCGAATTTTGTCCCTCAAGGTTTGGAGGGAGGAAGACGTAATTTTACATATGTGCGGGAAAGAAAGGAAAATGATGGAATTGCGATTATTGTAGGAAAGGATGGTAAAATAGTCATTCACACGGCACTTAACGAGATTTTCTAACGCGCGTTAGCGGAAAAAACATTTTTGCATGAACAGTAACGCACAAGGGGCATTACTTGCAAAACGAAACCTGCTCATGTACATTTTTAGCATTTTTTCATATGAGGACAATGTTTGCATTTTTTCGAAACGTTAGTGACATCTTTTGGAGTTTACTCTATTTTTTTCTCATCATTTTCATTTTAAATTTTCTTCTCATTTGATCATAACTCTTAAACATATACTTAGCTAGGTTTAATTTGGAAAGCAGATGTTGTATGCATATCAAATGGCTTGTGTCCTAATCGTATGTATCTCATGTTATGTGAAAAGCTTATTAACCAAATAGTTGCGGGTTTAAGTCATGCTTATAAAATGTGAGATAGATTTGTGGTTATTTTGTAATAGTTAAATTTGCCGTTGAAAGAAAAAGAAAAAAAATAAGATGTATGCATGTATAACAATAGCCTAATGCTAGCGCAAAACAACGACAACAATCAATAATTTGATCAATTATTTTATTTTTTGGTCAGTGAGGTTAATTACATTTTTTTAATGTAAACATCAAATGTCATATTTTCTTGGACATGCATAGTAATCTTTATACAATAGGTATTATTCAACTGAAAAACAAAGAAGTTTAATTAAAAGAATAATGTAACTTTTAGGGTACGTACTAACATAGTCGCCACTTGAATATTCATACATAGTCGCCACAAATTTAAGATGGATGGTTCAATATTCGGTTGGGTTAGAGATGGTCTCTAGATGGTTCAGATGGTCATCACATTTTGTTTCAGATGTAGGGTGGTTGATTCCTGGAAATTGGTTTGTTTATTTTCCAGTTGGTGGTTTCATGGCAAGTGGTTTAAGGTCAAGACATGAGATGACGAGGTCATGATTTGGATGGGTGGTTCATGTATCAGATGGTGCAGTGGTAGCAGACCGAGGGTTCTCGCCGAGGTCGTTTTGAGGGTCAAGTGGTGCTTGAATGGGTATGGCCGGTAGAGGATGTTTTGAGGTCGAGAAAATGGTGTTTCGGGTGGCAAGTTTTTGTAATGTCTCTAGTATGGGTCAGGGTGTCTGAGGATCTCGGTCAGTGTCCAACTCGTTTAATGCTATATACCGAGTATTGGCCTTAGTGATATTGCGTTTGGTAGGTTTTGAAGACATAGCTCTATCTTAGTATGTTGGATTTCACATTCTGATGTCCATGTTGGTTGTTATCGTTATTTTAGGGCCGGTTTTTTGGTCATTTTCGTATGGTTTAATCGGGTCATGTAAATGTCAGATCATGTAAGTGTCGATGGGGTGACATGTAAGTGTCGGTTCATGTTAGTGTCGATGTAATGTCATGATGGTGTCGGATATCTTAGTGTCGATGTAACTTTAGTATATTGCTAGTTTCGTTTACTTATATTGACTTTCAAAAAAACAATTTGCAGATGGATCTTTTTATTTTTCTTAAACCGCGAAATTTGAAGATGGATCTTGTTGCACCGGTCCTTATTCCTTCACTCCATTGAATTAAATGCCTACTAAAATTTCCATTTTTTGGCCCTAAAATACGTAACCAAATAGTTTTTCAAAGTTAAAGTCATGATGAACATTACAAAAAGACCCAAGTGTGTTTTTGTGCAACAACTGTTTGTATGTAACGTAAGACAAAATTGACGGCCATTATGGCCCAGATAGGTCCCAACCCTACGACCCCATGATGCTTGGCCCACCTGTGATGAGACTCAACATGGATGTCCACATGCTCATCTATATGGGATCCCATTTCATTTCAAATTTTCATTTTGTCCATTTTGCATAACAAATTACTTTTGCAATAACAAATAGTATATATCACGGTCTGCATAAAATGTACAACCATATGGAATATCATATCCATTAAAAAGTTTGTGGCATAAGGTTATCATGCCACAATAGTTGATATTTGATAAAAATCCCATAGTAATAGAAAAGTTACATCCTTAAACTAAAACTAGCTCACGCATATCTAAGGCTTTATAAGTTTAATACTAGTCCGTGTGCACAAAAAAAGTTAATTAAATACCATTTTGTGCCATAAGTTTTCTATCTTTGTTTGTAGATGCCGTTTATTAACTCCACACGTCCAATTACCTTGGATGGTTTAAAGGATGGGAAAAGATATACGGATTAAGTTTTGTACGGACGTATAACAAATTACAGTATTATTTATATTCCAAAGTGATTAATCTTGGATGATAGGACATGATACACTTTCAAATAATAGTTGCTACAGGACAAGTCTATTTATTTATTTTGAACGAAGGACAAGTCTGTTCAATTCACAATATTTCAAATTTTAATTTTACTTTAGAGTAAATAACACCATTGGTCCCCAAACACCGCCCAATTCGCGAATTTGGTACCAAGTTCTAAAAAATCGAAAGTTTAGTCCCAACATTTTATGCTAATTGTGCGCATGGTCCTATTTTGCTAATGGTCGTTAGTTTTCTCGTTTGTTACAAGGGCAATTTCGTCTTTTCTCATTTGTTTTATATTTTTGTCCCATCTACCTAAAACTTCCCTCCATCTACATAAAGAACTTCCCTCCATCTTCAATTTCACAAACACAAATTCACAAATCTAAATTCAGAGTATCATCTTTAGAAACCCATTTGATTTCATCATTGTTCATAAAAAGAAAATCCAACCCAAGATGAATTCATATTCATATTTAGCACTTTTTGTCATAGCTTATTGCACTGCTTCTTTTTAATTAATTTTAGCTTTTATAAACTTCATATAGCATAAGTGATAATTCTGCAACATTAGTTTAGCTTAAATAATTTTACATCATCTTAAATCAAAAATCAGTTGTTCATAAGGGAGTGTTTTGACTTTTTGAAGTCAAGGCTGTTTTGTCCATTTGCTAGTTTTGGATAAGCTTTTATTTGGTATTCTAAGTGGATTTAAGGCATATTCTAGCATAGTGTAGTATAATTATAGTACTTGCATTAGTTTCTCAAAAATTATTTCATTAAACTAATTTGTACATTTAGTTTTCATAAGTTGCATATTCTTAGCTCATTAAGGTCATATTAAAGAACTGCATTAGTAGTGTTTCATTTTAGTCACTTGTGCACACTTTTCTTTTTCTTAAAATTGCATCAGCAAAACAGTTTCAAAAGGGTTTTATATCAGATAATATTTTGAACTTCAAACTATTTGGAAATTCGTGAAAAGTGGATTTGAGTAAACTTCAGTTTCTTGTTTTCAATTTCAAAAAGATTTTTCATAATTTTGATCACATTCTATAGGTGAAAAGTTATTGGGAAAAGCTTTACTAGGCCTGCAAAGTGCCATGTTCACACCAAAAGTGTTCCAACAGCCTCCTGTTTTTTTTTTTTTTTTTTTTTTTTTTTTTTTTAAATAGCTTAATATTCATGATTTTGATCTGAAACTTGAGATAAATACTCTTTGCTTGCTAATCTAATTGGTTCATATTTTTATAATTTTAATTTCAGCTTCTCATTAGCTTTTAGGTAGCTTATAGTTGGCCTGTCAGGCTGTTTTGTATTCAGTTTTGCCATTTTTACTTTTTGCTTATTTTTTTTTTCTTATTAGCTTATTATCTTCTATTTACTAGCTTTGCCCAGCTTATTTAGTTGCCCCTTAGGTAATTTAGCTTGTTAGGACCCTAGGATCAGCTTATTAGTTCTTTTGATTAGCTTTAATTTTCATTTTTTTTCTCATAAGCCTTTAGTAGTAACTATTGCATCTAATAAGCTCTCACAGAGCTTATTTCAGTTTTTCATTAAAATTATTTTCAAAAAAGTTGTAGGGTTCTTATCTGCCTAACAAGTTTGCAAAAAAAAAAAAAAAAAAAAAAAAAAAAGAAAAATTTTTTTTTTAGCAAAACGACATTGCTGGGATTCGAACCCTGGCCACCTAGCACACCACACACACATACTACCACTCTGCCCCTGGGACATTTTCAGAATCATATTACAACATTTAATATATAACGCCTCATTTCTTATTTAGCCTAATAATATGTCTTTACTTATCCCTAGGATTTGGGTAACTCATTGAGAGTGATGGAGTATTGGTGACTGCTAACCGAGAAGTTTAGAGACATGAGACCATAGTCATCGGTGGAAAGAGTGACGGATGCATAGAACTCTAGAATGAACCTAGGACAAATAAGCTCGTCTATATCTAGGAGACAATCAAACTTGATGTTGGAAAGTTCCCTACGGAGATTAGTTCCATCTAGGAAAGATGGATCAATGGTTCTACCCTCATGGACATAGCGTTTTTCTAAGGCTTTGAAAACATTGACTTGATTTTGAGTAAGACCTTTGGTTTTGTGGTGTTTGGGTAAGTAGTGAATGGTGTCCTTATGGTCATAGTGACTTGCGGGTGGCATGATGATCCCTAGAAATACAAAATTTCACATTTTAGTCTAAGTTGACGACTATTGCAATGTGTATGTTCTAGTTTGTGCCTATATGCAAACAATGTGGAGGTGCGGTTATCTTGACTCATTTTGATGCTTAAAACATTTTATAATGCAAGATTTTGTTATAAAACAAAAGATAACCCAAACGCTCCTAATTCAATGTAGCTTCATTTGAATGTACTCGAAAATACATATTGGTTATGTATTCCCTTTAGCATTCAAGAGACATTATGCACATGATCTTTTGAAAGTAACCATTTTGATTTCGTATTCACAATGTGAGACGAAAAAATATTTGTCCTATTTGTGAGAAGTCATTTTCGCAAAAATTTGACATAGGGTCTTTTAGTAAACATGTTAATTGCTTATAAAAATGCAATTCCTAACTATGGGAAACATGATTAGTTCGGTTTTACCACTAATGCCCTATATGAATTTTTCAAGTTAATGCACAACCCTAAGTTATAGTTTGAGTGCATAAATAGAATTCCTAGACGCAGATCAGGAGTGTAATTATGTTTAGAGTACTTACAATGATGATTTGAGAGCAAAGAGGATGATGGAAAGACCAAATTTTCGTATGTGGGTGAGTAGTGAAGTGAATAGTAACTGTTGTGAAGTGGTGGTATGGGATAAGGGGTGTTTGGTTTAATATAAATTAAAAAAGGTGCCTGCAGGTTGGCAGATACGGCAGAACCAAAAGTATGGTTCCGCCCGTTATGGCTAAAGGTTTTGCCAAATCAGCAGATAGAAACAATTGTTTTGATTTGTTTTGATTTTTGTGATTTTATTCTATTGTTCCAAACTACAATGTAGGTTCCATAAGTCCTAAGCCAAGCCTAAGAAGGTTAAATGGTTCTCATTTAAGAGTTTTGTAAGAATGTCGGCAATGTTGTCTTCGGAAGAAACTTTCTCAATTGAGATATTTCCTTTTTGAACATTGTCACGAAGGAAATGATGACGGATTTCAATATGTTTAGTGCGAGCATGTTGAACGGGATTCTTACTAAGATCGATGGCTCCTTTGTTGTCACAAAGAATGGAGATGTCGTTGAGTTGCACTCCATAGTCGACAAGAGCTTGCTTCATCCAAAGTGCTTGTTGACATGCTTTTTCGACCGATACGTATTCGGCTTCAGTTATTGAGATGGCGAGAGCCGTTTTCTTCTTAGAGAACCATGAGGGGAGACAATGTCCAACAAAAGTACAAATACCACATGTGCTTTTTCTATCAACATAGTCACCGACATGGTCCGAGTCGGCATACACTATGGTGTCTACTCCCGTTCCCTTGGGATACCATAATCCTAAATGTGTAGTACCCTTAATATATCTAAAAATCTTTTTAACGGCTTCAAGATGATTTGTTTTAGGATCTTCTTGAAAACGAGCACATAGACAAACACTAAACATAATGTCGGGTCTACTAGCCGTTAGGTAAAGTAGACTCTATATTTAGTGCTATCTACGGATTCACTTTCCTCATCCTTTGTGGGTTTAGTTTCCGTGGACATAGGTGTTTTGATTGGTTTCGAAACTTTGAGACCAAATTTCTTAAGCATGTCCTTAATATATTTTGATTGGTTAAAGAAGATACCATCTTCTAATTGTTTGATTTGGAGTCATAGGAAAAAGTTTAGTTCTCCCTTCAGACTCATTTCAAACTCATCATGCATGATTTTTGAGAAATCAACACATAATTCTTGACAAGTTGATCTGAATATAATGTCATCAACCTAGATTTGGACTATGATAATGTGTGAACCTTTCTTCTTAGTGAAGAGAGTATTATCGACTAAGCCCATTGTATTCCTATGGTCAACTAGGAAGGTTTTAAGTCGATCATACCATGCTTTTGGAGCTTGCTTAAGTCCGTATAAAGCCTTTTTAAGTTTGTAGACATGATTTGGTTTTTCAAAATCGATGAAGCCCGGTGGTTGAGCAACATACACTTCTTCATTTATAAACCCGTTTAAAAATGCACTTTTGACATCCATTTGAAAGAGTTTAAAATTGTGTGCGCATGCATATGCAAGTAAAATTCTAATTTACTCGAGCCTAGCAACCGGAGCAAAAGTTTCATCGTAGTCAATGACTTCTTGTTGATTATATCCTTGTGCAACTAGCCTAGCTTTGTTTCTAGACACAATACCATTTTGATCCATTTTATTACGAAAAACCCATTTGGTTCCAATTATGGTTTGACTTTTTGGTTGAGGAACTAATGTCCAAACATCATTTCTAACAAATTTGTTTAATTCTTCTTGCATGGCTATTACCCATGACTCATCTTTTATGGCTTCGTTTATATTTTTCGGTTCAATGGTTGACACGAAACAAAAGAAGTTGCTTTCATTTTGAACTTTTGATCTTAGTGTTCTTTCGTTAGTATTTCCTATGACACTATCTAATGGATGACTTTTAGACTCTTTGACATTGATAATTTCTTTGTTTAAAAGTTCATCTTCCTTGTCATTATCTATGATATCTTGATTTTCCATAGCTTGACATTCAACTAAGTCATCATCTACCAAAGGTGATGTCTTAGAGGGAGGTGGACTCTCGTCAAATGTTACGTTCAACGATTCCTTGACTCTTAAGGTTTCTTTGTTTAACACAATATAAGCTTTCCTATTTTGTGAGTATCCACGAAATACACCTTCATAAGACTTTGGGTCAAATTTGGTGAGATAATCCTTGGTGTTAAGTATAAAGCATTTACTCCTAAACACTCTGAAATATCCTAATGTAGGCTTTTTACCTTTATATAGTTCATATGGTGTTTTGTTTAAAAATCGTCTAATTAAGACACGATTTAAAATGTAGGTTGACGTGTGAACGGCATTACACCAAAACTTTTGTGGAATATTTTGTTCATTAAGCATTATCCTACTCATCTCTTGTAGAGTCCGGTTTTTGCGTTCTACTACACCGTTAGATTGAGGAGTACGTGGTGCTGAAAAATTATGTGTTATACAATTTTTATCACAAAAGTTTCCAAATTGTATTTCATTGTCAAATTCACGACCGTGATCCATTCTAATAGACACAATGCAAGTTCCTAATTGATTTTTGAATTTTCTTACTTAGAATTTCAAATTGATCAAAAGCTCGTTCTTACTTTTCAAAAATTTTGTCCAAGTATATCTTGAATAATCATCTACTATAACCAAAGTGTAAAAGTTACCTCCATAACTTTGTATAGCGAATGGACCAAACAAATCCATATGTAAAAGTTCTAGACACCTAGATGTGGACACCATATTTTTAGCCTCATGGCTATTATGAACTTGTTTACCAATTTTGGATGCATCACAAAAGTGTTGGTCATATTTCAACTTGGGTAGGTTTCGAACTAAGTCTTTGGAGGAGAGGTTTTGGATAAGTCTCATGTTAGCGTGTCCTAAACGTCTATGCCATAAAGTTGAAGATTCATCTAATGAGGTGAGACAAAGTTTGTCTCTAGATGTTTGATCCATCTTCATGACATACACGTTGTTCTTAAGAACACCTTTGGCTATGGTTATGCCGTCTTTAAGAATTTTACTTCCGTTTTCATTGAAAAGGATGTTATACTTTTTGCGGCAAAGTTGACTAATACTAAGGAGATTAAAACCTAGGTTATCAACATGAGCTACATCATCTATAGAGAGGGAGTCATGAGAAATTGTACCTTTTTTGATGATTTTTCCTTTAACTTTGCTACCAAACGTGACATTAGCTCCATCACATTTTTGATATGTTGAAAAGAGGCTTTTGTTTCCCGTCATGTTCCTTGAGCAACCGCTATCTTTGATCCATTCATCCGGTTCCAAACTAACTTTGAGGCACACCTATTTTATGAAAAACACTCAAACGTTTGGTCCCCAATATCTCATGGGTCCATTTTGGTTAAACATACCATTAACTTGATCCATGTATGAAAATGGAACATATGGGTTCCATGACATGTAATTTGGAGTTTGGTAACCCCTAGGTATGTTTTGGTTCCAACCATATTGGTAGTTTAGTTGTGTGTTGTAATTACTCTTTGGAAAGGGGCATTTGGGAATAGGAGTTTTAGGTCTTGTTTGAGTGGTTTTAGTTCTAAATTCATTTTTTCCAAGTCCTACTCCAATTTTAATAGCCGGTTTCAGTTTTGTGTCATTTACAATAGTTTTGGACCTATTTGTGACTTTAACGAATTTAGCACGATCCGATGTCAAAATTAACTTGCCTGCTGCAGGACCCGCGAAACCTTTGGGTTCAATGGACGGAACCCTGTTTTTGGTTCCGTCAGGTCCGTGGGTACCTGTAGCATTTTGGTTAGTTTCTTGTGCTTTTTCGTCTTGTTTCGTTTGACTCTTTGAAGTTTCAGATTTCATGAAACCTAATCCCGTTTTATCAAATGGTGACTTTTGAAGTTTCACTATTTCATCAGCACAAGAAATACTTTCATCAAACCTTTTAAACTTTGTGGTTTGTTTTATTAGATCATTTTGAGTAATCTTGAGTTTTTCAATTTCAAGTTTAAACTCTTGACATGATTTGCACATTGTGTCAATTCTCTTACTCTTTTCTAATCTCCTAGCTTTTTCTTTTAATTCATAAACTTCATTTTCTAAAAACTCCTTTTTAGTTTTCAAAAATTTGTTTTTGTTATGATTTTTAAGCTTATTTCACAAAGTTTGTTATATTCTTTTTGTAAGGTATCATCATCCATAGAAGAACAAGATGAGTCGGAGTGTACCTCATTTGAGTCATGAGCCATGAGAGCAATATCGTCATTCTTTGGCTCTTCATCATCATCTTCACTATCGCTCCAAGCACCACTTACAAAAGCTTTTTGAGATTTGCTTTTTGGTGGTTTTGGACATTCTCCTATGAGATGACTTGTGTCTCCACACCTAAATCATTTTCTTTCAACCTTTCCTTTCTTGTCATCACGATCTTTTCGGAAAGCTTTCTTGTCATCTTTAGGTTGCCTTACAAACTTCCCTCGTCTCCGAAAGAACTTCTTGAAGTCTCTAATGGCCATGGCATATTCTTCATCGTCACTATCCGAACTAGATTCTTCATCATCACTTGATTGAAATCTAGCCTTCAAGGCAATGGACTTGACCTTTTCTTTCTTTCCTTTAACTATTTCCGAATCTTTTTCCATAACAATTACCTCAACATTTAATACCACCCCCCTTGCATAATAAAACAGCCAAATTGCAATTGGCTTTTCCCTCCAAAAACACGTGGAGGGTCTAGATGGTGCTTCAGTGATCCAAAGGTCCCAATTACAAGTGGGAAATGATCAGAAGGAGGGATGAACCATAATGAAGCCCTATATAAAGAAGAAGAAGCAAGAGAAGTAAAGTAGTAGTTTATGTTGTTTAATTAATCTAGTATAGTGTCGATTAGTGTAATTTCCAACTGTCAAGTGTAATTTCAAGCTTTTAAGTTGTATTTCAAGTAACTTCAGTTAATATAAAGTCTTTTTCAAGTTTCAATTTGAGTTTGTATTATCAATCTCAGTTTATGCATTTTCAAAAATTCAAAAATCTCATATAGCTTAATTAGTGTTAAAACTTGTTATTCTGGATTCAATAGCTCATATAAGCTCCCTATATAGCTTCTAAAAGCTATTAGAAACCTTAAAAACCAGTTTAGCTCATAAAAATAAAAAATACAAAAAAATTAGAAAAATAAAAGAAAATAAAAAATACAGGTTAAGAAGATGATGATGGCTAGAGCATGGTATATTCTGGATGGCCATGGGTTAGAACTCCATGGGGAGTGTTAGGAAGTGGTATTGGTTCCTTGGTTCATGATACTTAGCAGGATTGCACTTTGTAAGGATTTTTCTTAAATTTTAAGTTTTACTGTTCCTCTGCTTATTTATGCTTATTTGTGTTTATTAGATATAATTAAGTTAGACTATAGCTTAAAAACAGGCCTTAGTTTATTAAAAACTCAATTTGAAATCTTATTTTAACTGTCAAAATAGTGTAAGTTGCATTCTTGGGGAATGGCACTTGTGATCCTTGTTTATGTGTTCATTTAGGCTTATTGGATAATAATAAGTCAGTAAAAAGCATTTACAAAGTCATAAGTGGTCATTTGTTTTGAAAACATAAAAATCAAAGTTAATACAAGTTGTTTGGATTGGCTTGATTCCCTGAGTTCAGGATGGTATTTATTGTTGTTTCTGGTCCACACAGGTCACATTAGGTTCTAATAACTTAGAACAACCATAAAAACCCACCCTCATTCAGTGAAAAGTCAAAATCACTTTTAATTTCATCATTTAGGATCACTGTGAGGATTTAGAGTTCCAAATCATTCCCAATAGTGTAATAGTTGTTAGTATACCTTATTCTAGCATCATCATAGCTTAATATAACCAAAGCATTCCATAGGAATCAATCAAAGTTCATAATAGTTAACTTAGGTGCTTAAGTTAAAAAGTCAAAATTGCATAGTAAGGCAGAAAACCAAATTTTCAAAGATTTTTCCTGATTTTTGTGTTGCAAATTAAGCTTTGAGCTTTTTACAAGTTAAAGTCTACCAAATTAAGTTTTGAAATCCACCATTGGCTTATTTTTAAGATTTTGTCAGTGGATTATGCAAGTGCTTATTTAGGCTAGCAGGGCAAACACCCTCCCCTGCACCAGGGTTTTTACCCAACTTTCATAGGTTCACCATGAGCTTATTAGTGGGCCCCAGCCCTCAAGTCTTGGCTTTTTAGAAAACTTATCAGTAGGGATTATTTGTTCTAGGTTTAGTTTGGATTTCATATCCCTTGCCCTTAGCTTATTTGGCCATTGAAGTTACACTGATCACACTCAGTATACTGAGTGCTCAGCTTAGACACCCCAACTTCCCAAGCTCCCCATAAGCTCATTATTAAGCCATAAGCACTGATCCTTGGCTTATTTGAGAGTTCACCAGACCAACTTGGTGGTTCAAGTCTTATTTTGGACCTCCATTCCATTCTGTGGACCCCACAGAGGGCTGCAGTTGGTTATTTTTGGCCTATTTGGCCTGTGTGATTTACATAAGTGCTTATTTGATCATATGGCTTATTCCTTGTGCTTATTCTTTACTTTTCAGTTTATTTGTATGCCATTTAGTTGTTTGTAGCTTATTTATCAACTTGTAGCTTATTAGTAGCTTTCTGCACCAAAAATCCATTTTCATAAAGCTTATTAGACTTTCTGTCTCATTCCTTGGATTGCATACTGCTTATTAATAAGCTCCAATTAAAGTTCCTTTGTAAAAGTTTCTTATTTTTAGTGGTGAAATAGTTTTGTAAAAGAAAAACCAGAAAAAGGCAAACATAAAAAAAATGATAGCTTCTATTTAAGCCATTTGGCTTATTTTTCAGCTTATTTAAAAGGAAATTTTCATTTTTATAATTTTACTAAGTTTCTAATATATTAAAATAATTTAGGAAAAATTTTCATAATTTTCTGAGTCAATTTAGTATTTATAATAATTAAATTAAGTTTAATTAGTTTTAATTAAAAAAGCCAAAAATTTATTTTCTTTCTACTTATTTATAAGCAATAGTAGCTTTTTATATTTTTCCTAGGTATTATAATTAGTAAAGTATTTTTAGAAAAAATTTCAGAATTTTCACTATTCATTTGGTAATTTTTAGAATTAATTTAGTTTAATTAAGTTTTAATTATTAAATAAGTACATAATTAGTAAATTAGTTTAAAAATAATTTTTATAAACTTTTTATAATTTTTTAGGATTCCTATAATGGTTAATTAGTTTATAGAAAATTTCATATTTTTCTTAGTCGCTTTAGTATTTTTCTTAAATTTAAATTAGTTTTAATTAATTATTAAATAGTTTAAAATAGTTTTTAATTAATATTAAATAATAAAATAATCAAAAAAGTAATTTTCTTTTAAATTAAATTTTCTTTTAATATTAAGTTTGTAAAAATTTCATTTTCACCCCCTCTAGTTTTAATTTGTTCAAAACTCACCTTTTTATCTATCTGTAGTCGTATCTGATTTTTATTTTGCTTACGTTTTTATATATATGTAATCCTGTAATTGTTTATACTGTTTATTTGTCTTAATACCAATCAATCAGTAGTGTAAATCAAATCCAAATCATTATTTGATACTATTCCCAAATCACTGATTCCTGTAAATGATTCTAAAACACAATTTCAATCTCGTTGGGACTTAACGACCTGGGGATTTCCCTGTACTTCCACGGATTTTATATCTTGCACTCTCTCCCTTACTGCTTGACTTGTTGACCATTCCCAGTTAATTTGTGAGGTTGGTTTGGGAGGAGTCAAATTTTGGCGCCGCTGCCGGGGAGGTTGTTGTGTGTTTTCTAAAAACGTTTAAGTTTAGTGATTTTCAAAACCCTCCTTGTACAAATTTCACCACTTTGTAAATTTTTTGTAAAAATCTTAATCATATCAGAAAAACTTCATTAACACTTTTCCTAAAGTGTTAACAACTCTAAAAAAAATTAAAAACAACAAAACAAATCGTGAAGTTAAATTGCTTCGTATTCTTTAAGATTACAACCTACACAGGTAGTAAACGGAAGTTCTGACATTAAATTGCGAACTGAAGAGAGATCCATTCTTCTCTCCCGCCACCCTGCGAGTAATTTTAAAGAAAACGATTTCAGTTAACGAATCGATACCAAAAATATTTCCAAAAGTTTTTCACACACACACCCAACCAAAAACATTTTATTTTCTGTTAATAATAAATACATAAAATACATTGTAGGATCGAAATATATATTGATTCATGTGGTTCGGGTGGTCTTGGATTGTGGAAGATGAAGATAAACATGGTGGAGAGTTTAGAGAGAGAAAGAGAGATGGGAGGATTTCTTGAGAGAGAAAAACACCTTTGTGTGTGTGTATTATTGAAATCAACCAACCTTTCCAAATGAGGTGGAAAGGCTATATATACAATTACAAGTATACGCCCTCCTGCGGGCTGTGGATCAGGTATATAGTGGGTAAAGACCCGTCCGTCCTCCACGGTGTTACTTAAACTAATATACTACTAACTAAACTAACATATAATTAACTAACTATGAGCTAACTAAAATGCAATCACATCAATAAGGTGACCGAGTCTTTTATAGGAATATTTTGTATTCCTAACAATCTCCCCCTAAGCGAGGTTACCTTTGGAAATTAAGCTCTTTCATCTTCAAGCATTCTTTAGACTTTGTAGCTCGTAGGTTCTGATTCTTCACTTTTCACCTCACATTGTACTTCAAGCAATGAACTTGTGATTTGAGTTCCTTTGTGATGTGTGATCTTTGAGCTTCTTTGAGATCATCAGCCATAGTAAATCTCCAAGCTCATCTATAGTAGTATCGCCATCATGTGATGTAGTGACTTAAGGACCATCATGCTCACACCCTTCTGGATCAGGAGACTTTACATTAGAGTTGTGGATCAGGAGACTTTTTCATCAGAGTTGCGGAAACGTTGTTGGTAGTCTCTCAACATTTGTTGTAGCAAGTTTCTCATAGTCATTGATAGTGAGTAGGATGTGTGAGCATGAGGTATGGATTGACCCGATTCTGCTGGAGATAGGAGCCCTAAACGCCATCTTTATATGTGTCCCTGAAATAAAACAGTTAGCAATAAAGATAGAGAACGAATATGGCTTTGTCATTCGTTCTGCGAGGACATACTACCCTCCGGTTTTGTGAAAACCGACCTGTGATCAGGTAGAGTCTCTTTTAAAGAAGACTCTCCTTGACAGGAATTTCCAGCTTGTATTAATGAATTTTCCAAAGAATCCACTTCGGAATCTTCATACTTAGCATGTTCTCATACCGGAACGTCTCAAAGCAGACAGCACGATAGAGTGAATCGGTGAATAAGTATTCACGGATTGATGAGAAATTGATTTATATAAATCACTCGCGTGTCATATGATAAACATTTTGAGACACGACGAGAGTTTTATGCTTTGAATCACATTTCCATCACAAATACTTTTGTTTGAAATATTGTACACAATCAATGTGCTCGAAAAATTAGTTTGTGAGCACATTGAACGGTTTTAGCAAAAGTATCCGTCAATCCATATCCTGGAACAAGTTTGATTCAATGTTGAATCGCACCATTGTTGCTTTCCAGTTGTCACTTGATCATTGATCCAAGATGGATCTCACATGTCACCTACGAAGAGCTTGAGTGATGTTCGCTCTAGAAGGATTTCCATCTTCATTGTGAGTATTTTCATATCACTCGGATGTTCTGGCAATACCACAAGGATAATGCGTAGGACTCTAAATATTTTATCTTATTTTCCACATTGTGTGAAACAATAAGCATATTTGGAATGTGTCCTATTGAGATTTATGGATGATCTCATGGCTCTAGACTCAATAGTGCGTTTTGATCTGCTCCTGGAGACTGGGGAGGTGTCTCCTGTTTTAGGTATCAACATAGCTCGCAATGAGCGGTCGATACATTGCACAGGGTTCCCTGTGAGAATGAAACAAGCTCTTTTAAGAGAACTTGAGTGGTTGGGAAGTTTAGTGCAGTGCGTCACTGGGTCCATGACGTCTTGTCTTCAATACCGGTGTTACCTTAGTAACCGCCAGTAGATAATGAATTGAACCCGGTTTCTGCCCTAAGGTTGAATATATGGAGGGCTATTTCTTTTTACCCTTTCTCATTTCATTTCTTTTTAATTCTTCAACCCCTTCAGTGCTTACCGAGACTTCACCACTAGAACCTTGTTGGGTTTGTTCCAGTCCTAGCTCTATCTCAGTCCGCACTCTTCCCTTTCTCACTTTTCTCCTTTTTTCATATTATTCCTAAGGACTTCTAATCTATCTATGGATTGTCCCTGGGAAGATCCTTCCGGTTCTGGTGGATCATGGGAACTCATACCTAACCTTAACCATCCTTATAACTCCATGCATAAAGATAAATGGTCGGTCTTTGGTATAACTACCACAAACGCCTTTGCTCCCCCTCAATATGTGCACCGATATTCGAAAGTGTTTAGCACATATGTGGGAGCACATTTATTGAGTCCAAAAGATCACATTTGATTATCAGATTCCATATTTAAATCACATTCTCTCCCCCGATCAAAAATTTCAAATCTTTTGAGATTTTGGATCCCAATTGATTTAAATAAGTTAGAAAACGTTTTGGGAGAGAAATGCGGTTAAATTTTAATATTTTCTGATAAAAAAGAAATTTTTCTTGCTCCCCCTCAATCTGTGAGGGAGGTTGTTATGTGTCAGATTTGAAGAGTTAGCAAAAGATTCGAAGTTTTAACGAAAATTCTTTGAAAATTTACTCATTCTGACACATAACCATCACAAATCGTTTTGTTGCACTGTTTTTGTACAAAGTGGGGAGTTTTGATGATACATAAAATCTTGAGAAATCACTCTCCCCCTCAATCAATGACGGATGTTAAAACTGAAATGTTTTCATAAACTATTAATGTCATTGATTGAGTGAAAATTTTATCAAACTTTTGAGTTCCATTTGATTTTTTAATCAAAATTTCATGGTACCACCAAGTTTTGCACAAATACTTCCCGGAAAAATCATAGAAGGGAAAGTATTTGGCGATAAAAAGAAGACTTCTCTTCTTTATCAAGAAATAATGAACTGAAATGTACATTAGATCGAGGGTGCATGAATATAAAGTAATTCACGCTCGGATGAACAGCACCCTTTGCTAGGAACAACCGTCTTTTTGGCGACGTGTTTTCCTTAATTTTGAAAACCGGGTTGCTATCTGAAGTAATAGCAAGCCATATTTTTGAAGTGCGGGTTGTAGCCTGAAATGACTACAAGCCATAATTTTAAGAATGTTTTGAGATACGACATGTTTTTGAAAAAACTTTATTTGAAACCGAAAAACTCTTGCTCAAGCATATGTATGATTCCGTGTCATTATTGAATGACATTTCTAGAAACGTACATAATATTGATTACACAAGAGACATGTCGTGAGAAGAATATTTTTGTATTTTTTATGATTTTTCAGATTTTTATGGTTTTTATAGGTTTTATATTTTTCTATTTACGTATTGGTATAAGATATGTACAAAGGATACCAAACAGTTTAAGGAGATGTTGATATGAGCATCAAAATGAGATTATCGTTCAGCTCGTTGTAGAAGTAAGTAGTCAACATCTCTTAAACTTTCACCACCAAAGCTTTCGAGGCTCCTGAATTGTCGTCTGAACTTGAGCCTTCTCAATGTGAAGCTTTGATAGCTCAGCAACGTATCATCTTACGCTTGACTAGTTCTTCTCAACTTTCTTCCCTACTGAAGGCTGAAGTGGTGTGTACCAAAAGTATCCAGAGACCACTTCCCCCTAAGTAGTAGAAATAATGTAATCAGTCTCATTATATGAAGCTCAGAAACCCGAAGTACACACACAATCCATTGTGTACGTATTTTGTCATCAGAAACTGTTTCTTACATCTCTTCCCCCACGTAGTTGGAATAACACACCAAAAGAACGAGTTAAAACACTGATTTTCTCTGCGGTTATGACATTTGTCTTCCCGGAATAAATTCAATTAAGATGAAGTATAAAGCTCATCAAGTGTATTCGTTGTGCATTACGATGTATGTATCCTTCCCCCTTACTGGTTTTGATACCTCAGAATCAGCAACACATTTTATGCTCATATTCTTGAAATCTTGTGAGAAGAACAAAATTAGCTCAAATGTATACTGTGAGAATCAACTTGCTGAAGAGCAATGTGAGTACATCTAATTAGGGATTAACTTAGACTTTTCACTCTCCCCTAATTGGTGCTCTCTCCCAAACTGGCAACCTTTCAGATGAGTGCCTTGAATATGAAGAAATTTTTTGATAATAAATTGCATATCGTCTTTAGTCTTCTAACACGCAGAAGAAAATGTAGAACAGACTGTAGACTCGACCTTCTTCATGGTTGTCCATTTAGGGAATAGAATATCAACATCTTCGTCTTGCCAAATGCCTTCCAATCATATTACATATAACAAATCAGCCCATAATGTACACATGTACCCAAAGACAAGAAGAAACGATAACACCAAAGTAACAGGTTGAAGCACTGATCATCTCTACGGATATCAACTCCGGAATAACTGATTAAGCTCGATCATGTGAACCTGTTGTGCGTCCCTGATGTACACATTTCTCTCTCCCCTGATGGTTGCGATTAATCAGCCCGTGGCGTGCACATGAAATGATAATACCAAAGTAACAAGTTGAACCATTGATAAGCTTTAATTTGTTTCATAAGACATTAAGTCGATCACGTGTACTCGTTGTGCATCCTTGGTGTACACATTCCTCTCCCCTGATGGTTGTGATTAATCGGAATCATCATACTGATGTGTGCATGAAGCATTAACTGGAAGCCCTTCATCACTAATGATATCAGCCCGGAAGAAGATGTCGATAAACACTCATGAGTCCTGAACTGAAGATTTCAGGAGTCATGAAATGATGACTAATTGAGTTTGCTCCCCCTCAATTAGGCCATCATATGTAAAGAGCCTTTTCGAAACTTGTGAAGATTCTAAATCAGCTCCCCCTCAAGCTGACCATCCTCTTTTATGGATTCAATACATTAAGTCATGATCATGTTTGAGGGTCTTGATGTTAACCATCTTCTTCTTTATCTCCCCCTCAAAAATGGCAATCAAATGACATTTTTTCCATAGTTGAGATTCCATGATGGTTGAGATTTAATCTTGTGCAACATAAATATGCATGTAGGCCCAAACACTACTGCGAAGAAGATGATGATTAAAGCTCTCTTGTAGCAGTCCCTCTTTTGTCTCCTCATCAGTAGCTTAGCAAATGAAGAGTTCAAGTAAGCATATAATATGCTTAAACCACTTGTAGAAATTTGTTGAACTATAGAAGGAGTAAATATCTGCGTACAAGAGCTGAATGACCATTTTACAAACATCATCAACATGTAGTATCTTCATCCTTTCCCTTCTCCCCCTCAAAAATTGCATATGCCTGTTTGCAATTTTTGATTGAATAAGTGAAGTGATATGTGGGAATCGCACCAGGCTTTACCTCTCAAGGGATCTTGAGAAGCTTACAACCCCCACCAGGCAGTGTACCTGATCATTGTAGTATAGTATAGTGACAAGTACCGGGGGATTGATCGTTCAGCTAGGAATAGTGTCGCTAGGATTAGAAAACCTAATTACTAGTGCTAAAGATGATGGAAGATTTTTTTTTGTATTTTTATATTTTTTAGAAAACAAGTAAAAATCTCAGGTTTGAAGGATTTGGGCGGAATTAGTTGCTAGTCAACTAACCCAATACTAAAGATGCAATCAAAATAAAATACTAAAAATGAAAATAAACTAAATTATTCTAAGGTTGTGAGCAATAAGTGGAGAAAATGTGTTTACTTAGATTTCACTACTCCCTAGACATCTTTTACACGTTAATTACTTGTTATAGTTGCGTGGATGACGGATTGTATTCCTTAATACCATTCATGGGGTGGCGCACTTACTTCCCCAATCCTATGAGTGCCTACTTCACTCCTATGTCGAGCTGTTAAAAACTCCTAACATGGGATCATTAGAAATTACTCATGCAGTAAATACAACAAATAAAACCTAGTGCACATCGGTTCATGTTTCCTAAGACGTTCAAGCATGTTACCAATTGGAGATCTGCCAGTTTTCTTAAGCCTAACATCGAAATCATTCATCCAATACAACCATAAACAAGTAATCAACACAAGAATAAGATAGATCTAGCCTAGCATGATGAATTAAGACAAGAACAAGATATAGACAACCAACACATAGACATATTGACTGAATTAAAAGAATACTTATCTCAATTACACATGAAAGGGATCAAGGGCAAAGAACCCTTGAAAAACCTGTAAAATTCGTACCAAGTTCGTACTTAGGGTTTCTCCAAAACTTCTCTCTTTTTAATGTGAAAATTAGAAAACTATATATAGGAAATAGGGTCTGACGGCGTCAAGACAAATCTTGTGACGCCGTCATCTCGCCGCCAAAATACTTCTCGGGCTGCCTTGATCTACTTCTGACGCCGTCATGTGTTAGCATTTTCCAGGCCGTCATGCATTTTACTCTTGACGCCCTACTTCATGACACCGTCAAATCTGTACTGGGTCGTCATGGAAAGTCATGGAAATTACTCTTGACGCCGTCAGAAATTCCTTCTTGACGCCGTCACCTACTGTTCCCAGCTTAAAAAATTGAGACTTTTCCGTTTTCTTCACTTTTATGCTCCAAAAACGTCCAAAATGCCTTATTTTCCAGATTTCACTCCCAAAGTACCTAAAATCACAAAAGGAACGATTTAGGGCAATATTTGATCAAATAAATTCAATTCCGGGCTTAAATGACCCCCTAAAAGTGGTTCATTTTTCACCTCATCATATACCCTTACACTTGAGATTTGCTTGTCCTCAAGCAAATGCGCTTTTGTTCTAGTCAAAATACAAGTTAGGGGTCATTTAACACTAATATAAAAGTAATTACAACAAATAATTGTTCCACTAAAGACCAATAGACAAGCACGGAGGTCATACACAAGCACCTTACAAATAGTGTTTAGATACTCACATCTCTCGGGTGTAATAAAGTATAAATTACAATATGGAAACGGAAGATATCTCTCACTACCTGTCATAGCAAAATAGATTACCATAGGCTTGGGAAAGGATCAAACCTCCACCACATGGCGTAAGCACCTAGGATAAACTATCAAAGAGGTCTTTTAAAGGGTTGTAACGTTAGGTGTAGGGATATGAAATACACGGTTTTGTTGGATAAAGGCAGTCTTTACTGGTGGCGAGTTAACAATCTTGGTCAATTACATGTACAACATGGCGTTGCTAAGCCAAGACTAGACTCGACTTAAGCTAATAAATGAAAAATAACAAAAACATAAAAAAATGAACATAGAATGAAACGGGATGGTTGTCCGTATGTTTTTTTGCATACATTTTTACCCTACCATCCAAAATAATACATCATAGGGAATGATCATTCCCCTTACACTTGAATCTTTACATACTTTACATTAAACTAATCTAATGATTCGAATTAAGAAAATCAAAACACTTGGAGCACTTTTGAGATTAACGTACGTATGGGGGTAATAAATGATGTTCTTCCCCATTACTCCATAAAATAAGTACTTTACCCGTGAGTCCCAATCGTCCCAAAACAATATGTACAAGGATATGACTCGACTTAGCAACCATGTAATCAATTAGATAGTTAACTTAGGGTTTAACAAATAACAATAATGCACTAAAAATGAGCGCATACACGGAAGGCTAAGGCGATTTGGGTGTACATTTAAGTGGGGTGTAACAAATTCTTCCTTTAAGTAAAATGCTTAAAGTTATAAACGAAAAGATAGGCTCGGAGGGGTGTACTAGGGGTTTCGTGTACTAAAAATGAGTACAACGCTAAGGGTGCGGGAGAAATTAGTTGACTTAAGTAGTCAAGCAATATGACTTAAGTGGTCAAGAAATTATAATACGGGTTTAACACAACAGTGATCCTAATGCCTCTTATCATGTAGTAAATCCTACCACACGAATGTAGTCTCACTAGCGGTCTCGGGATGCATCACTAACGCAAGTTCTAGAATCTAAATGCTACCGGTACACTCATAAGCACTAATAGTAAATGCTTTTCCTATCAAATCTAAAGGCGAACCTCACATATTTGGGTGGAAATTTTTTCTGAATATACGGTTATGTGCTAGTCATACAATCTCCTATCCATGAGACGCTTGCTATGGCTAAAGTTTCACTCCTAAATGTTGTAAAAAATTTTAACCTGTAAATCCTGAGAAAATAGACAAGACAACCTCGCATAAAATCGGCGGCATCCTATATAAGTTACTAAATCTTAGAAAACAAAGTAAGATATAATGCTTGTGGAATGAAGTTTGCAGATTTCCTGGAGATTATAAAACTTAATAATTCACAAAAACCATAAGACTCCGTTAGAAAAACAAAACCGGTAAAATTTCCAAATTTTTTTTTACCCGTGACGCCGTCAAGAGTAAACTCGTGACGCCGTCAGGATTGACCTGCAGAAATTCTTATGTTAAGTTTCCGGAAAATTTCTGGAAAAACTTGGTTCTACTTCCTGGAAAATCCTGCAAAACTTCATTATGACTCAATACAAGCATTTGACTCTAACAAATACGGATACACATGTTCATTTAATATTGTGGAGAATCATGATCGGCTTGTTTCTTAAAAACATATTTGGGGTTTCCCCTTACACTTATCTTTTGCAAAAATACCTTTAGGTGGAGTTAAGACTAAGCCAAAACAACAAAGTAAAGTATTTCCACATTTTAATTGAGAAACATGATCTACCAACAATAAAAATAAAGCATGCATACGGAAGCAAATAACAAACCAAACAAACAAATAAAATGAAAATCACACAAAGCATGGGTTGCCTCCCAAGAAGCGCTTTTCTTTATTTACGAGTCTTGTAGCTAGACTCAAGGTCATGGGTTACTACGTGACCTCATCATCAAATGTTACATCTTCCTCACCAATCATTTCATTATTATTTTCTTGATAATGTTTTACACGTTGAATGTTAACGGTAAATTCCCTATCTTCATCATCAAATAACACAACGGCCCCAGTTTTAGAGGAGCTTCTCACCGTAAATGGTCCATACCATCTAGACTTTAGTTTTCCCGGAAATAACCTTAACCGAGAGTTGTACAGCAGGACTTTGTCTCCTTCTGAGAATTCCTTGGGTTTCTTAATTCTCTGGTCATGCCATCTTTTTGCTCTCTCTTTATATGTAATGAAGGACTCATAGGCTTCTAACCTAAGCTCACCAAGCTCGTGTAATTGCAAGAATCTATTAGTTCCGGCAATTGTATAGTCTAAGTTACATGCCTTAAGTACCCAATAAGCCTTATGTTCTAATTCTACTGGTAAGTGACACGCCTTTCCATACACCATGTGAAACGGGGTCGTTCCAATGGGTGTTTTGTAGGCGGTTCGGAATGCCCACAAGGCTTCGTCGAGTTTAAATGCTCAGTCTTTCCTATTCTGACTAACCGTTTTTTCAAGTATTCTTTTTATAGCTCTATTTGTGTTTTCGACCTGGCCATTGGTTTGTGGATGATAGGCGGTGGAGAACCGATGGGATACTCCATACCTCTTCATGACCTTCTCCATTTGTGCATTGCAAAAGTGGGTCCCCCTATCACTGATGAGAGCTTTAGGAATCCCGAATCTAGCAAAAAGCTTTTTTAGGAAATGAATAACTACTCTGGCATCATTGGTCCTAAGGGCTTGTGCCTCAACCCACTTTGAAACATAATATATGGCAACTAGAATGTATTCGTTCCCCCTTGAAGATGGAAAGGGCCCCATGAAGTCAATTACCCAAACATCGAAGACCTCACATACTTGTATAAAATTCTGAGGTGCTTCATCCCTATGTGATATGTTTCCGGCCCGTTGACATGCATCGTATGCTTGCACCATCTCTTTGACATCATGGAAAATTGTGGGCCAATAGAATTCCGCATCGAAAATCTTTCGGGCGGTGGTGTTTATCCCATGATGCCCGCCAGAGGGACCAGAGTGACATTCCCTCATAATCTTTACTGCCTCACTCTCCGAAACACAACGTCTTATAATCTGGTCAGGACACCTTCAGAATAAAAATGGTTCATCCCAAAAGTAGTATTTTAACTGAGAAAAGAACCTTTTTCTTTCGTATCTAGTCAGGTGTTCAGGAACGATTCTGCTCGCGAGATAATTAGCAAAATCGGCGTACCAAGGCTCCGAATCAGTCATTAACATGAGTTGTTCGTCAGGAAATGAATCCTTAATCTCACTCCTATCATGCTCACCTAAGGGGTTTTCAAGACGAGATAAATGATCTGCGGCTAGGTTTTCTGCCCCCCTCTTATCACGAATCTCAACATCGAATTCTTGTAACAACAAGATCCACCGAATTAGTCATGGCTTAGCATCCTGCTTAGCGAAAAGATATCTAAGAGCTGAGTGATCAGTAAAAACTACTGTCTTTGAAAGGACAAGATATTGCCGGAATTTATCGAATGCGAACACCACGGCTAACAATTCCTTTTCGGTGGTGGAGTAATTCTCTTGAGCGTGATTCATGGTTTTGCTAGCGTAGTAAATGGGTTGGAATAGCTTGTCACGCCGTTGGCCCAGTACAGCCCCAACAGCGTAATCGCTAGCGTCACACATGATTTCAAACGGTAGCTCCCAGTTGGGTGTAATCATGATTGAAGCTTGTGTGAGCTCCTTTTTCAAGAGATCGAATGCATCCTTGCACTCTTGGGAGAAATCAAATGGAGCGTCCTTTACGAGCAGTTGAGTCATTGGCCGAGCTATTTTGGAGAAGTCTTTGATGAATCTCCAATAAAACCCGGCGTGCCCCAAGAAGCTGCGTATTGCTTTAACAGTCGTGGGGTATGGTAACTTAGATATAGCTTCAACTTTAGCTTGGTCCACCTCTATCTCATTCCCTGAGATCTTATGCCCTAACACAATCCCTTCTTTTACCATGAAATGACACTTTTCCCAGTTTAACACCAAGTTGGTTTCCTCATAGCGTTTAAGCATCTTTTCTAGATTAGCAAGACAGCGGTCGAAGGAGTCCCCGAAGAATAAAAAGTCATCCATGAACACTTCCATGCTGTCTTCCATAAGTTCGTGAAAGATTGCGGTTAACATTGTTGGAAAGTGGCGGGGGCATTACATAGCCCAAAAGGCATTCTTTTGTAAGCGAACGTTCCATAAGGGCAAGTAAAAGTGGTCTTTTCTTGGTCCTCAGGTGCTATGGGAATTTGAAAATACCCTGAGAATCCATCCAAGAAACAATAGTATTCGTGCCCAGACAATCTCTCTAACATTTGGTCAATGAATGGTAAGGGAAAGTGATCTTTCCTTGTGGCATCATTGAGCTTTCGAAAATCAATGCATACCCGCCATCCAGTAACCGTTCTCTGGGGCACCATCTCACCCTTGTCATTCTTAACCACCGCCATTCCTCCCTTTTTTGGTACAACCTATACAGGACTGACCCATGGGCAATCCGAGATTGGGTAAATCAATCCTGCATCCAGAAGTTTGATGACTTCTTTCTTCACCACTTCCTTAATATTGGGGTTCACCCGCCTTTGGGGTTGCACGGAAGGTTTATAATCTTCTTCCATGAGAATCTTATGTGTGCACAAAGTGGAGTCAATCCCCTTAATGTCGGCTACACTCCATGCAAGCACTCCCTTGTACTTTTTTAGGACCTCTAAGAGTTTACCTTTTTGTTCATGTTTGAGGGAAGAGTTTATGATTACCGACATTTGGTCCTCTCCCTGAAGGAAGGCATACTCCAAATGGTTAGGAAGTTCCTTAAGTTCTAGCTCAGGAGGTTCGATAATAGAAGGTTTAAGCTTGTTTTCGGGTTTTCAGAGTTCGAGATGCTCTGTGGCCTCTTGTCTAGGGTAGAAGGATACTGCACCAACATCCTCCGTCTTTTCCACCTCTCGCAAAGGTAGAAAACTCTCATCTCGTTACCAGCCTTCCTCGATTTGTTCATCAACACAGCTATCGATGACATCCGTGAGTTCATCAACCTCCCCAATGAAATAGAGCCGGTTAACTGCTTCGAGAGAGAGATCCATGGAGTCCATAATGTCGAAGGTCGTGCTATCGGTTCCCACTCGCAGGGTTAACTTGCCGTCATAAACATCAATGACAGCACGAGCGGTAGCAAGAAATGGTCTCCCTAAGATGATGGGTACCAAGTCATCCTCCTCCATATCTAGGATTACGAAGTCGACCGGGAATTTAAATTTCCCAACTTTGACTAGCACATTCTCGCATATCCCTACGGGGTACTTGACTGATCTATCGGCTAGTTGGATGTTCATACGGGTAGGCTTTAATCCAGAGTATCCTAGTTTAAGGAACATGGAGTGAGGCATGAGGTTGATACTCGCCCCTAAATCGGCAAGAGCATTCTTTATTGATAGAGACCCTATGGAGCAAGGCAAGGTAAAGCTGCCTGGATCGTCTACCTTCTTTGGTAGCCCTCGATGGGTTACCACCGAACATTCTTCCCCCAAGGTCACATGACCCTTGAGTTTCTTACAGTTAGCGAGTAATTTTTTAAAGTACGCGCTATACTTCGGCATGTGATAGCAAGCATCAAGGAGGGGTATGGTGACTACTGAGTCTTTTAGGTATGACAAGAATCTTTTATTATCATTCTCAGTTTTCTGGTTCTTTAATCAGGATGGGAATGGAATTCTCACGTGTTGGTTAGGTGGGGTTGATGGGGAAGGGGTTGTCAAGGGAGGTTGGTTGGGAGTCTCGCTGCCTACATCCTCCTCCTCCTCACGAGGCTTGTTTGGATCGGGAGAGATGGGGGACGATCTTGGGTAAGGGGGGTCCTTGGTTGTTGTTCCAGCTCGAGTGGTTATCACGAGCATGGGGTCTTTTTTGCTTACAGATGGCCTTTCAAGGTTATCGAGGGCTGAGTTAAGCTTGTTGAAAAACTCTCCAATGTCATTCTGCTGCTCGTCAACAAGTTCATTGAAACCGTTTAATTGTAGGCCCTTTTCTTGAGTGATGTGACCAAGGTCATCTTCAAAAGTGCTCCTGATTTTGAATTCAGGACCTTCCTCTCCTTCTCCTCTTTTCACCAGATTTCCCCAAAGGGTGTAGTCATCATTTTGGTAAAAAGGCAAAAGGGAGGGATCAGCATAGATGTCACCTCCTGACAAACATGCATGTTCAGTAGTGGCTTCTCCTCCGCATTCCTCTATCTCATGCGGGCCCCCACAGTAGTCGCAGATCAAGTAGGGATTTGAAAGTTGCTTAGGTAACTGTGACCCAGCTATGTAATCCACTCTTTTGTGAATTTTTCCTAACCGATCTGAATTGATCTCAGAAATGCTGACAGTCGACTTAGGTTCATCCCAAGTGTCATCCTGGTCTTGAGCATATTCTTCAATTCTGTCCCATCCTTCTTCGGCACAAAGATTGGCTAGCCTACCTTTTCTAGAGTTGTTGATTCCGTTCCGATCATTTAAGGAGGTATTTTCATAGAAGATTTGGACCAAAAGCCAAAGCTCGATGCCATGATAGGGAACTTGTCTTATTAAATCCTTGAATCTAATCCACGATTTATGGAAGGGTTCATCCCTCCCTTTTCGGAAACGGAAGATCCTATCTCTAAGCGCTGAGGTTTTTCCGGGTGGAAAGAACTTTTCATAGAACTTGGATATGAGTTGCTCCCAGGTGAAAATAGATTCAGAAGGAAGTTTATCATACCATTCTTGAGCTTTTTCAAAAAGGGTGAAAGGGAAGAATCGTAATCGGGACGTGTCTCTAGTAGCCCCATCCGTATGGAGGGTGTCTACTATTTTCAAGAAGTCTTTAATGTGTTGAATTGGATTTTCCTCATCTAATCCACGAAACTTACACACACTTTGGACAAGCCAAACATCGGGTGCATGTAAGACCTCACTGGTGTGTTCGTTTGGGTAGACAATGGCATTTGAAAAGCCACGAGGGGTTGGGGAAGAGTAGTCCTTGAGGCGCTTAGGAGGAGGGGTTACGGGGGTACTCATTTCGTTGTTGGGGTGGGAGCTAGGGGTTGTGACGTGATTTTCTGAATTTTCCTCAGAAAGGGGTGCATCAAAGTAGATAGCAATGCTAGATGGTTCAGGAGTTGAGTGAGTTCGTCTTAACCTACACATTTCTCTTTCGGGTTCTGCATAAGACAAGACAAGGTCTCTAGTGGTACTACGACTCCTAGTGATCCTAAGGTTGGAGAATTCGTTGGTTGCCATGATGGCGGACGGTGAAGAGTTACGAATGAAAATACAAAGAATTAAGATAGACTAAAGAAAACCTAAAAATAAAAATGAAATCTTACTAGAAAGGAATCTAGCAAGTAGACCTAATAAAAAGAAATTGTAACCTAGACAATAACTATTCCCCGGGCTACGGCGCCAAAAACTAGATACGTGGGAATCGCACCAGGCTTTACCTCTCAAGGGATCTTGAGAAGCTTACAACCCCCACCAGGCAGTGTACCTGATCGTTGTAGTATAGTATAGTGACAAGTACCGGGGGATTGATCGTTCAGCTAGGAATAGTGTCACTAGGATTAGAAAACCTAATTACTAGTGCTAAAGATGATGGAAGATTATTTTTTGTATTTTTATATTTTTTAGAAAACAAGTAAAAATCTCAGGTTTGAAGGATTTGGGCGGAATTAGTTGCTAGTCAACTAACCCAATACTAAAGATGCAATCAAAATAAAATACTAAAAATGAAAATAAACTAAATTATTATAAGGTTGTGAGCAATAAGTGGAGAAAATGTGTTTACTTAGATTTCACTACTCCCTAGACATCTTTTACACGTTAATTACTTGTTATAGTTGCGTGGATGACGGATTGTATTCCTTAATACCATTCATGGGGTGGCGCACTTACTTCCCCAATCCTATGAGTGCCTACTTCACTCCTATGTCGAGCCGTTAAAAACTCCTAACATGGGATCATTAGAAATTACTCATGCAGTAAATACAACCAATAAAACCTAGTGCACATCGGTTCATGTTTCCTAAGACGTTCAAGCATGTTACCAATTGGAGATCTGCTAGTTTTCTTAAGCCTAACATCGAAATCATTCATCCAATACAACCATAAACAAGTAATCAACACATAATTAACATCTAGGTTTCATTAGATCTAAGCAAACACAAGATAGATCTAGCCTAGCATGATGAATTAAGACAAGAACAAGATATAGACAACCAACACATGGACATATTGATTGAATTAAAAGAATACTTATCTCAATTACACATGAAAGGGATCAAGGGCAAAGAACCCTTGAAAAACCTATAAAATTCATACCAAGTTCGTACTTAGGGTTTCTCCAAAACTTCTCTCTTTTTAATGTGAAAATTAGAAAACTATATATAGGAAATAGGGTCTGACGGCGTCAAGACAAATCTTGTGACGCCGTCATCTCGCCGCCAAAATACTTCTCGGACTGCCTTGATCTACTTCTGACGCCATCATGTGTTAGCATTTTACAGGCCGTCATGCATTTTACTCTTGACGCCCTACTTCGTGACGCCGTCAAATCTGTACTGGGTCGTCATGGAAAGTCATGGAAATTACTCTTGACGCCGTCAGAAATTCCTTCTTGACGCCGTCACCTACTGTTCCCAGCTTAAAAAATTGAGACTTTGCCGTTTTCTTCACTTTTATGCTCCAAAAACGTCCAAAATGCCTTCTTTTCCAGATTTCACTCCCAAAGTACCTAAAATCACAAAAGGAACGATTTAGGGCAATATTTGATCAAATAAATTCAATTTCGGGCTTAAATGACCCCCTAAAAGTGGTTCATTTTTCGCCTCATCATGAAGCACAAAAATATAATCCAATGTATGTCGATCCACTTGATGACTGTACGAACATGGGAAAAGCATGAAGCTTGTTGATGAGAATGGTCATAAATAAGAAGATTACTCTTCTTTCTAAGATAAGGCGCACTGAAACGTACACCTTTCTTTTCTTTGAGGAATGGGGCCTGAAGTGTTATCTACAGACGCCATAATGTTGAAGAGCGAGGCCTGAACTGAAGTGAATAGACGTCATCTCTCTCTTTTCTTCTTCTCTCTGCTAACTCATTACCAACCCCATTATCATTCAGTCGGCTCTTTGTCGTGACTACTGATGGAAAAAAACCCAATATGATGAACTTGAGACTGAAGTAAAGTAACCGGAACTTATGACTTAAGCTTGCACTAATGTATGACAAAGAGCAGTGTAGAGAGTTCGTGCAACAACGAATCCCTAAGTACTCTATACTCTTCAACCAACCAACTATCAAGTTTAAGACGTACATCACCTCTTGAATATCCACACCTTCGTGTGACACTGAGCACTACAACGTAACTCCTTAAAATGATAGTTATTTTGTGGTAATAGAAAGGAAGAATCCCAAAAATAACTAGATATCCAAGTCTTCGTCATTGTAAAGGTTAAAAGCTCAAACAAGGATCTCGAAGAATCTTCATCCAACCACCCCGATATCTTCAGATACTAAGTACACGCACCTGTGAAATTTCACTTCAACCTCAAATAAATAATAATAAGTTGACGCGCGTAGTCACATCTTGTGGTTTAACTGCCCAAATCGAGCCTCTTGGATGTTTTGAATGAACTTTGATAATGGTTTTATCCTGATCTTGTCAAACACACATAACCCCATAAAAACACATAACCCCGTAAAAATTCGTTATAACCAAAATCCCACGAAGTATATCCAAGCTCATCCAACACATGAAGTACATACTATATCCCTTCATCGAAGTTGAGACCGTAGTACCAAAGTCAATTAAGATCCGGAAATGCACTCTTCTTTCTCCAGGATAGTTCCATCATCACGGGATTTTACAAATCTATGATTTAAACAGAGAAATAGATTCTTTCGCGGGATTTTACAAAACCAAGAAGAAACCGTGAGACAATGATAAATTGAATGTGTTGTGACAAATTTGGTCTTGGTGAATATTTGTTTGGGGAAACATGCAAAACCTCAGCAACAATTCTTCTCACATATGTAGAATACTTCATAAACCCTACTAAGTAAAGTAGCATAAACTACTTCCCCCTGGAGGTTGACCTTATATCATCAAAGTACACGTTTCTCCCCCAATGATGGTTTCGAGCTTTCGGAAGCATCATTTGACGTGTACGACCATATACCCGAGAAGCTCTTGTGAGGTATCATTGACATTATGTAGCATCAAATGTCCCATGAGAATTGTTGATCACATCTCAACCTTTGAACACGTGGCAAACAACCCAACCTCCTATTCTGTCGGCTATTGCAGTGACCACTTGGTGAAGTAAGCCCGATATACTCAACTTGAAAATGAAGTAGAATTCCCCAAAATTGTTACTTAAGCTTGCACAGTTGTTGGAAGAACGGTGTAGAGAATTAGTGCACCATGCAAATCTCTGAGTACTCAATACTATCATGACAAAGTATGAGACTTTCATCACCTCTTGCGATTATCCACATCGTCTAATGCGTGTGACACTGAGTACAATAATGCAACTCCTTTAAGTGATAGTTAACCAGGTCTTCAACCATCCATCCCGACAGCTGGTAACTAGATAAACCAAGTCTTCAACTTAAATCTTAATCACGAGCAAGTTATCATTGAAAGTCATGCCAATTATGCAAACTTTGTTCATTTTTCATTTTTTTTCAATCATTTTGCATCTGAAACATATAAAACACGATCTTTGGGATATTTTCTGTATTTTGATGCGTTTTTGAGTCTTTTTAAATGTTTTGCAGTTTATATTTGACCAAAAATGATGAGTATTTACATACTCATCAATCCCCCACACTAAACTATTGCTAGCCCTAGCAATCTTTTGTGAAAATTTAATGGATTTGAAGTCTCTTTACCAAAATCCATTACTTCTGGAGTAGCCAAATGTTTTGGTTCAAGTATGAACTATGGTACACCAATAACCATATGATTTTGAGCAAACCATAAGCTTCCAACGGTTTTGATTTGTCTTTACCAGAGGCCGTTTGCTTCTGGATTAGCCAACTCTTAATGGACACAGTCAACATCTTGGTGAGTTGATTACCAATTATGGTATTCCACTTCCTTTACCACAAGCCATAACCTTGCGGGCTAGCCAACTCTTTTACTTATCAAAGATATGGTGAGTTGAATATCATACAATTTTCGGCAAATTGTCAGCCATAAACGGATTTGAGATATCTTTACCAAGAGCCATTTGCTCCTGAATTAGCCAGTCCTTATGTTAGACGTGGTGGACTGATAACCTTTTGTTGTGCAAGGCACTTCCACTAAATTTTTTTTTACCAAAACGGGGGTATTATGGCACAAAAGTGATTAAATTCGCCAAAATTTACCCCCCCCCCCCACACACACACACACTTTGGAATGTCAAAAGTTTAGATTTGGGCAAGTGTGGGATTTTTTTTTTTTCATTTTTTTTTTTTTTTTTTTTTTTTTTTTTTGTGATTGTGGGTACTCCCCCACACTAGTTTTTTAGAAAAGAGAAATAAGTTAGAAAGATGGGTGAAAACCCATGTGATGCTACTGTTTTTGTTTACCGAGTCGCTAGCTTGACTCGACCCCGAATTCATTGGTCCATGGGGAAAGTTTGGATGTCCGGGACAACCATGGGTGGTATGTCCCCTCCAAAGTAGTGCTTCAACCGATGCCCATTCACTTTAAAATTTGGACCGTCGCTTTGAGATAATTCGACGGTGCCATAAGGAAAAACTTTAGCAACGGTGACTCCTCCCAAACCAACCAGTCAACCGTGTGCAGCTGATAGGCCCACCTGGGAGAAAGTGCAAGTTAATATTGACTGTGGAAGTACAGGAAAAAAATCCCCTTGTCGTTAAGTCCCAACGAGATTGAAATTGTATTTGTAAACGATTAGGAAAGTGAGTGGTACTGAGGACAGTAACAAAGATGATTTGAGGGTTGATTATACTACTGATTGTTTGATATTTGGAAAATATGAAATTATAACAGAAATACAGATATGAGCACAAAATCAGATAATCAGATAACAGACAGAGAAAAGTGGTATTTAACAAGTTACAAACTACAGGGGGTAAAAGTGAAACTTTTGAAAACTTAATATTAAAGAAAATGGAAAATGAAATTGAAATTATAAAAGTAATTATTATAATATTTAACTATTATTTAATTAATTAAAACTATTTAAAATCTAATTTAAAACTTAATTTAAATTAACTAAAAATGACAAGTATTACAAATTATCCTAAAAACTTACAAAAATAATTTCTAAACCTAAATTAGAACTTGAAGAAAGTATAAAAAATGAAAACAAATATTTTTGTCTTTTTATTAGTATTTTATTAATTAAAAATTATTTAATTTAATTAATCTAATTAAACTATTTTAAATTACTATTATTACTAAATTACCTTAGAAAATTATGATAACATTTATAAAACTATTTAATTACTATAGGAATACTACAAAATTTTAAAAAGTTACTAAAAATTATATTTAAGCTAATTGACTAATTAATTACTTATTAATTAATTTTAAGCTAATTTAATTAATTTAAATAAGAAAATTAGAAAATGGACAGTAGAAATTATGAAACTATTTTCTAAAAGTCTTAACTACTTTATAAAACTTAGGAAAAATATAAAATTCTACTTTTGTTAATTAAAATTAAAGAAATCTATTTAATTACTAATATTACCTATTTAATTATTTAAATTAGTTTTAAATCTAATAAATAGTAAACTGCTTAAGAAAATTCTAAGAAAATTATTTTAAATACTTTAAGGTACTAAGTAATTTATAAAATTATAAATTTGGACAAGTGCTTATTAATAAGCTGAGATGAAAATTAAATAGATAATTTCTATTAAATAGAAGCTATCACTATTTTTATGTTTGCTTTTTCTGGTTTTTCTTTTATAAAACTACTTAAATACTTAAATAATGAAACTTTAACAAAGACAACTACTTTGGAAATCAAGAATAAGCACTGTAAGTGCTTATTTGCTTATACAGTTGACTAAGGTTGACCAAACTAAGAAATAAGCTAAGTTGAGGTTATGTGGGGTCCACTATGATGAAATCTGGTTTACCTAAGTTACTTATACCTATTTAAGCTAGATGTGGTGAGATAAGCTCATAGGATAAGCTGGGAAGCTAAAATAAGCACTTGCTTATTTGGTTTCTGACTCAGAAATGAGACAGACTATTGATGCAAAACTAAGTGGGGTCCACTAATCTAAAGGTCAAACTAAGGGTCAAGTATTGAACCTGGGTAGGAAGGGGGTTGTAAGAACCTAAGTTTGAGGTGTGGGACCTACTGGTGTGGGCTGCAGCCACCAATAAAGTTGGTGGTGTGGTGGTGGTAAGCTGGTGCAGGGGAGTATTTATTCCCTGCAGTTGTGTTCCAAGGTTTGTGGGGTCCACAAGAGTAAAAGGGGGTTCAAACTAAACCTAGGGGGCTCAAAGATGGGTTGTTAAGCTACAAATTAAACCAAGAAGCTAGGCTTTTGGCTCACTAATAAGCTCTGTGTGAGCTTTTGAAATAGTGGTTATACACTGAGTGATCAGTGTGGCTTGTTTTGGGTAAGGTACAAATTGAATCCTAAAAGCTATGCTACAATAAGCTAAAGGCTAGACTAAACCTAGATGTGAAAAGCTGAGGTATTAAGCTATAATTAAGCTGAAACCTAGGGTGTGGGGTCCACTGATAAGCACACTATGATTCTTGGTATTTTGCTTAAAATCTGTGCACAGGGGAGGTTCTTCCCCTGCAAGTGTCTTTGAGGGTGTGTGGGTCCCAGCAGAAAAATGCTAAAAATACAAGCTAATTGGGAACTTAAAAACAAGCTGGTAGACTATTATTACAACAAATCTCAAACTCTAAATCACAACACAAAATTCTATAAAAATCTGGCTATTTTTGCAAAATCTGAGATGAACACAATTTGACTTTTTAAGATTTTAAACTAAGTTGACTAAAATGAACTTCTAACTTGATTTTCTGAATGATTATGTTATAATAAGCTATACTAAGACTAAAATAACTTAAATCACTAACTTATGAGTGGTCTTGTTGAGTTTTGGACTCAAATTCCACCACAGTTAACTGTGATGATGAATTGAGTATGATTTTGACTTTCTACCAAATGATACTTGAATATTATTGTTTTTCTGAGCTATTGTTACACAATATGACTTAAAGCAAGCAAATACAACAACTCAAACTACCTTGAACTCACATGAACAACCTGATCCAAACACACCTATTCCTAGACTATTTTGAGATTTAAATAGCTAATGGCTATAAGAGCTTACCCTACTGATCCAACATGACTTTTTATATTATATAAGATCTAAATAAGTGCTTAGAAACAGAAATTAACCACAGATTCACAAGATTACAAGATAAGCTATATTGATTGTTTGATTTTTTATTTTTTAGTAACTATGAATTCCAACAAACAAGGTACTAATCTAAGATTATATTATCACTATATAAGACTGAAATAGCATTTAATAACTAAGAAAAACAAGTAATGAACAAAACTACAATACAAAGACAGTTATGAGATTTTTAAGAACTTACAAAATGCTTTCCTGCTTGAAACCAAGAACCAAGGACACAGAAACTTTTCCTAACATCCACCAATGGATTCTAACCCAGGACCATCCACAATATGCCCTGCTCCAATTGCTTATCACCAAGATCTTTGACAGTTTGACTTTCGTTGACCAATTTGAGATTTATGGAATTTCTTATCTTAAACTGATTAGTAAGTTACTAAAAGCTTATTTGAGCTTATTGGGAGCTTACATGTGCTTATTGATCATTACCATCCACTACAAACAGCAATACAACTTATTGAGAAATTTGAAATAAACTTGAAAATTGCATTAACTGAGAACTGACTTGAAACTTAAATTTTATTATCACAAAAGCTTAGATTACACCTTAATTGACTAACACAAAGCTTAAAAGCTTGAAAACTAACTGAGACAACAAGTTACAACTTTAACGAGACTATTTTTGCTAAAAATAAACTATATCTATCTCTTCTGCTCTTCTCTTCCTTTTATAAGCCCACATTAGGGTTTCTTGAAGTGCTCTGAGTCTTTCCCACTTCAATCTTGGCCCTTAATTTCTCTGAATCAATCCTGACCTTCAAATCTTCTTTTTGGCGCCAAAAGTCTCCAAGTTAACTTAGAGCCAACGTTCTGCAATTAAAGAATTATGGATTGTTGTGGAGGTGGCAGGAGACAATTAAGATAGTTTTTATGCAAGTTGGTGTTGTATGGAAGAAAACAGAGGTAAGGAAATGGTTTGGAGGTAAAAGAGGTATGGAATGCATTAAATGAAGTGTGGGTTTGCTGTGAGGTAGAAAGGTGAGGTTAGGGGAGTAGGGGGTGAGGTGGAGAGGTGAGGTGGTGGTGGTGAAACCACCTTGTTTCAGGTTTACAGTGGTGAGGGTGGAGGTGCTACAGTGGTAGTGGTTTTGGGCGGGGGTTGACTTACTTTGACCCGGTTTTAATTATAAGGGTGTTGGGCTAAGGGTGGACTGGGCTTAGGGTAAGGGTGGGTTGTTTTGTGTTTTGGATTGGGTTTGGTTTTGGTTTAAAATAAATAAAGGGTCCGGTTTGGTTAAGGTGTACACAAGGACCATTTTTGTAATTTGACAAAAATAGAGGGACTGAATATGTGATTTTCCCAAAGTAGTTTCAATTGCCATATTTGCCAAATATAATAAACCAAGGACCAAATTTATGATTTTTTCCATTTAAAAATATCCAGGGACCTTTTCTGAAATTTCTCAAACTCCAGGGACAATTTATGTAAATTTGGATTTTTAAGGGACTGTGGTTGTAAATTCCCAAAAGTTTATCAAAATTGTTCCATTTTGTAATTCATGCATAGTACAAGGGTATTATTTGTAAATTTCCAAGTTTTGAATACCCAGGGACCATTTTTGCCAATTTTGTAACTTGAGGGGTAAAAGTTGCCAATTTGTGTAAACTTTCATCCAGGGATCATTTGTGAATATTTTTGGTTTCCCAAGGACTTAAGTTGACTTTTCATTCATTTTAAACCTTCAGGGACTAGTTTTGACACTTTGTGAAATTTGAGGGACTGAAACTGCCAATTATGCAAACTTTGTACGTTTTTCATCTGTTTTTGCATATTTTGCATTTGAAACATATAAAACACATTTCTAAGATATTTTAAGTATTATGATGCATAATTGAGTGTTTTTGTATGTTTTGGCAGCTCAGATTGGTATAAAATGATGAGTATTTAGACACTCATCAATCCCTCACACTAAACTATTGCTAGTCCCTAGCAATCTATTTGAGAAAAAATTAATGGATTTTTACTCTTTACCAAAAGCCATCACTTCTGGAGTAGCCAGGTGTAAGAACTGTGGCACACCTGATAACCGTGTGATTTTTAGCAAACCACCAGCTGTCAACGGATTTGATTTGTCTTTACCAAATGCCGTTTGCTTCTGGACTAGCCAACTCTTGATGGAATAGTCAACATCTTGGTGAGCTGATTACCAATTATGGTTTTTCCACGGCCTTTACCACAAGCCATAATCTTGCGGGCTAGTCAACTCATTCGCTTTATGGGATATGGGGAGCTGAGGAACCATACAATTTTTGGCAAATTGCAAGCCATCAATGGTTTTGAGATGTCTTTACCAAGAGCCGTTTGCTCCTGGACTAGCCAATCCTGTTGTGGGTTAGACATGGAGGATTGATACCATTATTTGCATTTCTAAGTGTGAAAAAACTGGTAATTTTGACCAAATGGGGGTTCTTGATGGAACATGTGTTTTGCATTCGTGAGAACGCTCCCCCACACTTAGAACTGAATATTGCCCTCAATATTCACAGTACTTGGTGTCCCACCAAGACTTAGAACGTAAGGAGGCAATACTATTAACCTTTTTATTTTACTCTATTTACATACAAACTCACTTTTTTCTTTTTATTTGTCTTATACCATTTTTTTTTTTTTTTTTTTTTTTTTTTTTTTTTGGAAAAAATATTTTACATATGTACAACATGTGGTTCGTCTCCCCCACACTAGGGTGGTAGAAAGGGATGAGAAGACAGAAATATGGGTGACGACCCATATTGCTACTGTTTTTGATTACCGAGTCGCTAGCTTGACTCGACCTCAAATTGATTTGTCCATGAGGTAGCTTGTTTTTGATTCCCGAGTCTCTAGCTTGACTCGACCCCGAATTAAAATTGTCCTTGGGGAAGCTACTGTTTTTGTTAACCGAGTCGCTAGCTTGACTCGACCCCGAATTTATTGGTCCATGGGGTAAGTTTAGAGATCCGGGACAACCATTGGTTGTATGTCCCCTCCAAAATAGTGTTTTAACCGATGACCATTTACTTTAAAATTGGGACCGTCGGGTTGCAATAACTCAACAGTTCCATATGGGTATACTTTTGTTATAGTAAATGGTCCAGACCAACGGGTTTTTAGTTTTCCCGAGAAAATTTTTAATCTTGAATTGAAAAGAAGAACTCTGTCACCAACGTTGAAAACGCGGTTCTTGATTTTAGAGTCATGTATCTTCTTAGTCTTTTCTAAATAGATTAAAGAATTTTCGTAAGCTTGATCACGTAATTCATTTAGTTCATTTAGTTGAACTTTACGGTGATCACCCGCTGTCTGAAGGTCGAAATTTGCATGCTTTAAGGCCCAATAGGCCTTATGTTCTAATTCGATCAGAAGATGACATGCTTTCCCGTACACTAGCTTATATGGAGTACACCCTATGGGTGTTTTGTAAGCTGTGCGGAAAGCCCATAATGCATCGTCCAGCTTATCCAACCAAGAGGCACGGTTTTCACCAACCGTCCTCTCGAGAATTCTCTTAATACCCCGATTTGAGACCTCCACCTGCCCACTTGTTTGGGGGTGGTATGCTGTAGAAAGACGGTGAGTTACACCATATTTCAGCATTACTCTCGCAAATTGTTCATTGCAAAAGTGAGTACCACGATCACTGATAATGGCACGAGGAGTCCCGAATCTGGCAAAGAGAGACTTTAAAAATTTAACAACTACTCGGGCATCATTGGTGGGTAAGGCTTTTGCCTCAACCCATTTTGACATATAGTCGACAGCCACGAGTATATACTTATTCCCTCATGAAGACGGGAATGGCCCCAAAAAATCAATGCCCCACATATCAAATATTTCACAGACTTGGATGGCGTTTTGTGGCATCTCATTCTTTTTAGAAATATTCCCGTGACGCTGACAAGCCTCACAGGTTTTGATAAGTTCATGGGCGTCTTTATAGATCGTGGGCCAAAAGAATCCTGAATCAAACACCTTTTTTGCGGTGTAGTTTGGGTTATGATGTCCCCCCGTGGGTCCATCATGACAAGCTTTAAGAATTTCCATGGCTTCTTGGCCATGGACACACCGTCGGATGACTTGATCCGCACATATTAACAAGTAGGGGTCGTCCCAGAAGTAATGTTTTACATCTTTAAAGAATTTTCTTTTCTGTTGGGACGACATCCCTTTCACAACGAAATTTCCCGCACGGTAATTTGCAAAGTCGGCAAACCATGGGGTATTGGAATCATCCCGGGTAGAGATTAGATTTAGAGTCTCCAGAGGAAAAGTTTCATTTATTTCTTTTCTCTCGAGAATATCCTGATGAGGATTTTCTAACCGGGACAAGTGATCAGCGGCAAGGTTCTCTGCTCCTTTTTTATCTCTTATGAGAATATCGAATTCCTGGAGGAGCAGGACCCAACGGAGTAGTCTTGGCTTTGCATCCTGTTTAGTGAACAGGTATTTCAAAGCCGAATGATCCGTATATACCACGCTTTTGTTTAAGATTAAGTAAGACCGAAATTTTTCGAAGGCATATACCACGGCTAATAATTCTTTTTATGTGGTGGTATAGTGTGTTTGAGCCTCATTCATGGTCTTACTTGCGTAGTGTATTGGTTGGAAATGTTTGGTTTTGCGTTGCCCCAGAACTGCACGAATAGCATAATCGCTAGCATCGCACATAAGTTCAAAGGGTAAGTCCCAGTCGGGGGCAACAAGGATTGGTGCCTCAGTAAGCCTTTTCTTTAAAATTTCAAAAGCTTCGATGCACTCTGGTGAGAAGATAAAAGGAGCATCTTTTTCAAGAAGATGAGTCATGGGCCGGGCTATTTTGGAGAAATCTTGTATGAATCTCCGATAGAACCCGGCATGGCCGAGAAAACTCCTTATTCCTTTAACAGTGGTGGGATGAGGCAGTTTAGCAATAACATCAATTTTGGCCTTATCGACCTCAATCCCACTTTTTGAAATTTTATGGCCGAGGACAATGCCCTCTTTAACCATAAAATGGCTCTTCTCCCAATTTAGACAAAGATTAGTGTTTTTACAACGTTGAAGCATTTTTTCTAAATGGGAGAGGCATGAGTCGAAAGAATTCCCGATGACTGAGAAGTCATCCATGAATACCTCCATGGTTTTTCCAATCATGTCATGGAAAATAGCCATCATGCACCTTTGGAAAGTGCCTGGAGCATTGCATAACCCAAAAGGCATGCGACGATAGGCAAATGTCCCGTAAGGGCATGTGAAGGTAGTTTTATCTTGATCCTTTGGATCAATGGGAATTTGGAAGTAACCCGAGAAGCCGTCGAGGAAACAATAATACTCATTTCCCGCAAGTCTTTCGAGCATTTGATCCATAAAGGGCAAAGGAAAATGGTCTTTGCGGGTGGCTTCGTTAAGCTTTCTGTAATCAATACATACTCGCCACCCTGTAACCAAACGAGTTGGTATTAACTCGTTGTCCTCATTTGTGATAACCGTAATGCCACCCTTCTTTGGAACACAATGAATTGGGCTTACCCAAGGACTATCAGATATAGGGTAAACCAATCCCGCATCAAGAAGTTTGATAACTTCAGCTTTTATAACTTCGTGGATTTTTGGATTTACCCTTCTTTGATGCTGCACGGTAGGTTTAAAGTCCTCTTCCATTAGGATTTTGTGTGTACAAAAATCCGGGTTTATACCCTTTATGTCTGAGAGCTTCCAAGCAATTGCTTGCTTGTGGGACTTTAAAACCTTAAGCAGCGCAGTTTTCTCCTCATCCTTTAAGTCTTTTGCAATAATGACCGGTAACTTATCGTTACCTTCCAAGAATGCATATTCTAGATGAGGAGGCAGGTCCTTAAGTTCAACCTCGGGGAAGTCATCATCTTTCTCAACATATTTGACTTCCACCTTATGAAGTTGTGGAGGTAGAACAGGAATGGGAGAAGGATCTTTGTTCAATAACTTCTCAAGGAGAAGTATATCCCCCTCCGGGTCAATCTCTTGGTTATCAATTCCTTCGGGAACTGAATCACTTTGGAGAAAGGCCTCTAATTCCTCAAGGAGAAAATCACTTCCCTCAAACGGAGTGAGGGAAGGAGAAGAATTAGCGATTATGGGATCAGAAGAAGTAGTGGGATTGCCACTCGGAAAATTATCAGCGAATCCAAGGAATTCTTGAGCATACTCCTCGGATGCAATGTCAATGACATCAATTCGGTTGACCGAATCAGCATTATAATTCGAGGAGTATCTCGAGGTTTGATCAAGGTTGAACGTTATCGCTTCATTGCCAACTCGTAACGTGATTTCCTCATCAAAAACATCGATTAATGCACGTCCCGTTCTTAAGAATCCCCTCCCAAGAATGAGAGGAACTCTTGGATTTGCATCGAAATCAACAACGACAAAGTCTGCCGGAAAATTGAACTGTCCCACTCTCACAAATACGTCCTCGGCAATACCGAGGGGACGTGAAATTGAACGGTCTGCAAGCTCGAGAGTCATGCATGTGGGACTAAGTGCCTGAAGAGATAGCTTTTTCCAAACTGAGTGAGGCATTAAGTTGATGCTTGCACCAAGATCAGCCAAGGCAAAACATTCAACCATACCCGGGAAAGTACATGGTATTAGAAATCTCCCGGGGTCTCCTAGCTTTTCGGGAAGCTGTTTCAACAGAACCGCAGAGCAGTTCTCATTGAGTGGAGTTCGTGCCATCTCAAACATTTTTTCTTTATTGCTCAACAGGTTTTTGATTGTCGATGTGAATTTAGGCATTAAAAGAAGAGCATCCGCGAAACTAATATCAAAGTGTAGTTCTTGGAAAATCTGAAAAAAAATTTCCATCTGATGATTAGCTTTGTCACGGAGCTTTTGGTCTTGCAATCGTGAGGGATATGGAATTGTTGTTTTTGGGTTGGCTTTTGGATATTCAACAGGACCTTTGGTAGTTTCAAACACGACTCTTTTAGGAGGAGTCGGGACCGGGATAACTGGAGGAGGGATGTCATTGGTACCTCCGTTATTATTAGGAAGTACCGTATCCGTAGTATCCTTAGTTTCACATTCCTCTACAGGGATAGGAGATGAGGTAGAGGGAGCTGTAGGTCCTTGGTAAAAAACTCCACTTCTTGTGGTGATCGCCTTTACATCGCCCCTCGGATTAGCGATCGTGTTGCTAGGTAAAGTTGTACCTGAGCCCGAGGGTCGATCATTTAAAGACTTCTGGAAATTAGACATTTGACTAACCAACATTCTGTTCAGTTCTTCTTGGAATTTCATAAACTGTTTTAATAACTCATCATGTGATGGTCCAGTTGGAACAATGGCTTGATTTTGGTTTGGAAAATTTTGAGCCCGATTGTTCTGGAAATTCCCATGTTGCTGATTGTTGTTACCTTGGAAGTGGTTTTGTTGTTGAAAATTACCCTGTGGGTAATTGTTCTGACCTTGATTATGGTTATAATTCCCTTGGTTCTGATTTTGGTGAACCTGGTTTTGACCAGAGTTAAAATTACCTTGGTTGTTATAACCTTGGTTCATTCGGTTCTGGTTCTGATTCTGGTTAAAATTCTGGTTCCTATTTTGAGGCTGATTAAACCCTGGTGGTCCGATATAGTTATTAGATCGATAGCTCAAAAGGTTTCGATCCCCTTGCGGTTGGTAAGAATTACCTCCCGTATTATAGGAACCTTGAGATGCGGATACGTTTTCACGAGAAAAGCCACCGGAAACTGGGCAATCTGTGTACATATGTGGACCACCGCAAGTTTCACAACTTGGGTTAACAGTTTTGACCTGATTAGGATTATTCTGATGGATACGCAAAACTGCTGTAGACAAATCATCCAGCCTTTTAGCTAGGATTTATATTTCATTGCTTGCCGGAGTGTCTGACTTAAATGAGTCGTTCCTCTCAGCAGAGGAGTCCCAAAAATTATGATGGGCAGTCATGTTTTCGATTAAGTCATAGCACTCTTCAGGGGTTCTTTTCATAAAGGTACCCCCAGCAGCAGCATTGATGGTGTCACGATGACGGAGTGTCAAACCATTATAAAATGTGTCAATAATGGTGACAAGAAGCATTGATGAGGCGAAAAATGATCAGTTTTTAGGGGGTCATTTAAGCCCGAATCCGACTTTATTTGATCAAATATTGCCCTAAATCATTCCTTTTGTGATTTTAGGTGTTTGGAGAGTGAATTCTGGAAAAGAGGCTATTTTGGACGTTTTTGGAGCATAAAGTGAAGAAAACGACAAAGTACCAAAAATCCAAGCTGAAGATACAAGGTGACGGCGTCAAGACCAAAAGCTTGACGGCGTCAGACAAGAAGAATTAAATATCGAAGGTGGTGACGGCGTCAGATGTAGAGGTGACGGCGTCAAAGTGGCCAAGAATAAAATACCGAAGGTGGTGACGGCGTCACATAGGCCGTCACAAGTGGATCTAGGGCGTCCGAGGAAGTATATGGCGGCGAGGTGACGGCGTCAGATTTAACTCTTGACGCCGTCAGAATGATTTTCCTATATATAGTTTTCTAGTTTTTTCATTAAAAAGGAGAAGTTTTGGTGAAACCCTAAAGACGATTTTGGTGCCTCTTTCACAGGTTTTTCAAGGGTTCCAAACCCTTGAGACCTTGCATTGTAATTGAGATAAGTGTACTTTCAATTCAATCAGTATGTCTATGTGTTGGTTGTTTATCTCTTGTTCTTGTCTCAATTCTACTATGCTAGGCTAGATCTCTCTTGTGTTTGCTTAGATCTAATGAAACCTAGATGTTGATTATGTGTTGATTACTTGTCTATTCTTGTTTTGAATGAATGATTTATATGTTAGGCTTAAGAAAACTGGCAGATCTCCAAATGGTAACATGCTTGAACGTCTTAAGAAACATGAACCGAGGCGTACTAGGTCTTTATTGGTTATATTTAATGCATGAGCCACTGTTTACAATCCCTATAGTTGTGCTGGGTCATGGTGTAGGAGGAGATAAGAGCTCATAGAGTTGGGGAGTTATGTATGCCACTCCACGAATGGTATTAAGGAATACAACCCGTCATTCATACAAGTGTAACAAGTAATTAACATGTAAAAGATATCTAGGGAGTAATGAAGTCTAAGTAAACACAATTTCTCCAACCACTGCTCACAACTTTAGTATAATTTAGTTTAATTTCATTTTTATTATTTTATTTTGATTGCATCTTAGCTTTGGGTTAGTTGAATAGCAACTAATTCCGCCCACTCTTCCAAAACCCGAGATTTTACTTGCTTTCATAAAAATATAAAAATACAAAAAATAATCATCTCTCACCTCTAAAACTATTAATTAGGTTTTCTAATCCTAGCGACACTATTCCTAAGCTGAACGATCAATCCCCCGGTACTTGTCACTATACTATACTACAACGATCAGGTACACTGCCTGGTGGGGGTTGTAAGCCTCGCGAGATCCCTCGAGAGGTAAAGCAAGGTGCGATTCCCACGCATCAAGTTTTTGGCGCCGCTGCCGGGGAATAGTTATTGTCTAGGTTAGGATTTCTTTTTGTTAGGTCTACTTGCTAGATTCCTTTCTAGTAAGATTTTTATTTTTATTTTTAGGTCTTCTTTAGTCTATCTTATTTCTTCGTGCTTTTGTTCGTAACTCTTTACCATCCGACATCATGGAAGGTGGTAACATCTTTGAACCCATCATCCCACCACAACAAAACCCACCATTAGAACCCTTTAGGCCCCGAACCTTAGGAGAGTATTCCCGACCCAGCCACCAAGGCTACCGAAACACCATTGAGCTCACCGGAGCCAATGTGACCCCCTTGGGATCCGACACCATCCGGTTGGTGCAAAGCGGATGTGCATTCCACGGACTTCATTCCGAAGATCCAAACCAACACCTTAAGGACTTCCTCAAAATCGTAGATTCCATAGACCCAGGTGTTGAGACCAGAGAGACAACCCGATTACGCCTATTCCCATTCTCTCTACGAGATCAAGCTAGTCAATGGCTTGAACGCTTACCCGCGGGATCCATCACCACATGGGACAATCTCGCCAACCGCTTCCTCACCCAATTCTTTCCGCCGGAAAAAACTGCAATGCTTAGAAGGGACATTCTGATGTTTGAGCAACAGCGGGGTGAACCTTTCTACGAGGCTTGGGCCCGTTTTAAGGATCTCCTCCACAAGATCCCTCATCATGGCATAAACCTTTGGTTATTAGTTCAAATTTTCTACGACCATGTTGACTATCACACTAAGCGTACCATCGACAGAGCCGCGGGAGGCAAATTGCATGATAAGAATGCCGAGGAGTCATGGGCAATTATAGAAGAGCTCGCTGTCGATAATAATGAGATTTGGGAATTTAAACATACGGTAGAAGCGGCCATCAATGCAGTTTCGGCATCTGGAGGGACCACCGAAATCCCTGATGAACTCTTATGCAAACTTGAGGCAAAAGTTGACTATTTTGAGGAAAGGCAAAGGAGACCCTTAAGTCCTAGACAAGCCACTGTCAATTCTGTCTCAAGATCAACTTCGGCACCATTATCTGAATCACCTTCTAGAGAACATGCAGAAACTTTTCAGAGATACACCCCACCTTGCTCTCCTCCCAAGGAACTTAGCTCGGAATTTGAGGCTAGGATGAGAGAATATATGGCGACTCATTCTGATCGGCTTGCTAGATTCGAAGAAGCAGTTTATAAGCAAAAAGAGGAGATGCAGGAGAAAATGAATGAGATATTGGGTCTATTGGAGGAGTATGCCAATCAGAAAACCCCCGAACGAATACTGCTAAGGAAAGAAAGCGCCACTCCCACCACCCAATTTGTTAACTCCATCACCATTGTCCATAAAGATAACGAGAAGGTAAAAACTCCTGCGAAACAGACCTTAGAAAAACCACCTGAGTCCCAACCTTTGAGTTACTACCTGAAACACGACATAAACAAAAACACCATAACAAATTGGATTAAGGATGATAGGCGTAACCAATCCTCCGAACAGGTTCCCGAAAAAGAGAAAGAAGAGGAAGATGAGTATGACACGCTTATTGGAGGATCAGTGGTCGAGAGGTTACTGGTACAGAAAGTGGCCACCAAGCAGGTAGCATGTGGGAATTTTGAATTACCAACGAGCATCGGGGACTTGAAACATCTTAGTGCTTTCGCCGACCAAGGATCGGAAGTAAATCTTATGCCCCTGACTATCTACATCCAACTGACGTCGAAGATGCCAATACCCACTCGTGTTAGGCTGTCTCTTGTTGGGCACTCGTACATATACCCCCTAGGAATAGCAGAAGATGTATTAGTCAATATTGCAGGATTCATGTACCCCGTCGATTTTATGATCATTGATGATAAAGGGGATTGATGCATGCCAATAATCCTTGGGGCACCATTCCTCACCACCGCTAGGGCTGTCATTAAGTATGAAGATAGGAAGATTGAGCTTAAATCTGGGAAGAGAAAGATTAGCTTCCACATGACTCCGCGAAGTGGGCATGAGAATTTGAGTTGGAGAATGATTAAAAACAACATTGGCACGACTCCCATTCGTGTTCAGAATAAAATTCTTGCATGGGAGGCAAGAATCAAAAGCTATAAGAAAGCTAAGGATGAAAGAAGAAAAAACAATGAGGTTCCGATTGAACTCAAACACACTCAACACGAAAGCACTCGTACACCGTTTGAGGAAGGGAACTTAGTACTCTTGAGACACTTAGAAACAACAATACCACCCGATAAACCAAGTCCTTGGTGGTATGGGCCATTCACAATCGAAGGATTGAGCCAGGATGGGGTAGCTAACTTGAGAAGCAAATTAGGTGGGAAGGTGATTGCGAGTATTGATAGACTGAGGCACTACTACCATAACAGTAATGATCGCAATTATATGGGGTACATCATTTCAAATGATGAGATCACGTAGTAACCCACGACTTTGAGTCTAGCTACAAGACTCATAAATAAAGAAAAGCGCTGCTTGGGAGGCAACCCATGTTTTGTGTGATTTTTATTTGTTTGATTGTTATTTGCTTCCGTATGCATGTTTTATTTTTATTGATTGGTTGATCATGTTTCTTTACTAAAAAGTGGAAATACTTTATTATGTTGTTTAGCCTAGTCTTAACTTCAACCTAAAGGTATTTTTGCAAAAGATAAGTGTAAGGGGAAACCCCAAATATGTTTTTAAGAAACAAACAGATCATGATTCTCCACAATATTTAATGAACATGTATATTCGTAATTGTTAGAGTCAAATGCTTGTATTGAGTCATAATGAAGTTTTGCAGGATTTTCCAGGAAGTAGGACAAAGTTTTTCCAGAAATTTTCCGGAAACTTAACATAAGAATTTCTGCAGGTTCATTCTGACGGCGTCAGGGCATTGCTCTTGACGGCGTCAGGAGTCAAAAATCTGGAAATTTTACCGATTTTGTTTTTCTAACGGAGTCTTATGGTTTTTGTGAATTATTAAGTTTTATAATCTCCAGGAAATCTGCAAACTTCATTCCACAAGCATTATATCTTACTTTGTTTTCTAGGATTTAGTAACTTATATAGGATGCCGCCGATTTTACGCGAGGTTGCCTTGTCTACTTTTGTCAGGATTTACAGGTTATTTGTGACAAGAAGATGATTTATATTCTGGAAGGGAAGCTTTGATTGTTCGTTTTCTTGGAAGAAGATTTAACCTGGCCAACTAAAATCCATACCGAGCGAATCAGGGGAGTATTTAATTTCATTCTCTTTACTTTTTAACTTTTACATTCTTTACTTGAACATTGGGGACAATGTTCATCTTAAGTGTAAGGGGAGGGTAAAAAGATGATACCTTACATATGCACTTTCGCTTGAGTTTGTTTTGTTTGATAGTAGATGAGTAATAAAACTATGAGAAATACTTGTTAGTGTAATTTTAGCGCCAAATTTAAAATTTTTTACAACATTTAGGAGTGAAACTTTAGCCATAGCAAGCGTCTCATGGATAGGAGATTGTATGACTAGCACATAACCGTATATTCAGAAAAATTTTCCACCCAAAAATGTGAGGTTCGCCTTTAGATTTGATAGGAAAAGCATTCATTATTAGTGCTTATGAGTGTACCGGTAGCATTTAGATTCTAGAACTTGCGTTAGTGATGCATCCCGAGACCGCTAGTGAGACTACATTCGTGTGGTAGGATTTACTACATGATAAGAGGCATTAGGATCACCCTTGTGTTAAACCCGTATTACAATTACTTGACCATTTAAGTCATATTACTTGGCTAGTTAAGTCAACTAATTTTTTCCACACCCTTAGCGTTGTACTCATTTTTAGTACACGATACCCCTAGTACACCCCTCCGAGCCTATCTTTTCGTTTCTAACTTTAAGCATCTTACTTAAAGGAAGAATTTGTTACACCCCACTTAAATGTACACCCAAATCGCCTTAGCCTTCCGTGTATGCGCTCATTTTTAGTGCATTATTGTTATTTGTTAAACCCTAAGTTAACTTTCTAATTGATTACATGGTTGCTAAGTCGAGTCATATCCTTGTACATATTGTTTTGGGACTATTGGGACTCGTGGGTAAGTACTTATTTTATGGAGTAATGGGGAAGAACATCACTTATTACCCCCATACGTGCGTTAATCTTAAAAGTACTCCAAGTGTTTTCATTTTCTTAATTCGAGTCATTAGATTAGTTTAATGTAAAGTATGTAAAGATTCAAGTGTAAGGGGAATGCTCAAACCCCTATGATGTATTGCAAAAAAAAAAAAAAAAAAAAAAAAAAAAAAAAAAAAAAAAAGAAGAGAAAAAAACATACGGACTACCATCCCGTTTTTATTTTATGTTCATTTTATGTTTTTGTTATTTTTCATTTATTAGCTTAAGTCGAGTCTAGTCTTGGCTTAGCAACGCCATCTTGTACATGTAATTAACTAAGATTGTTAACTCGCCACCAGTAAAACTTCCTTTATCCAACAAAACCGTGTAATTCATATCCCTACACCTAACGTTATAACCCTTTAAAAGACCTCTTTGATAGTTTATCCTAGGTGCTTACGCCATGTGGTGGAGGTTTGATCCTTTCCCAAGCCTATGGTAATCTATTTTGCTATGACAGGTAGTGAGAGATATCTTCCATTTCCATAATGTTATATTACTTTATTACACCCGAGAGATGTGAGTATCTAAACACTATTTGTGAGGTGCTTGTGTATGACCTCCGTGCTTGTCTATTGGTCTTTAGTGGAACGATTATTTGTTGTAATTACTTTTATATTAGTGTTAAATGACCCCTAACTTGTCTTTTGAGTAGAATAAAAGCTCATTTGCTTGAGGACAAGCAAATCTCAAGTGTAAGGGTATATGATGAGGCGAAAAATAATCCGTTTTTAGGGGGTCATTTAAGCCCGAATCCGACTTTATTTGATCAAATATTGCCCTAAATCGTTCCTTTTGTGATTTTAGGTGTTTGGAGAGTGAATTCTGGAAAAGAGGCTATTTTGGACGTTTTTGGAGCATAAAGTGAAGAAAACGACAAAGTACCAAAAATCCAAGCTGAAGATACAAGGTGACGGCGTCAAGACCAAAAGCTTGACGGCGTCAGACATGAAGAATTAAATATCGAAGGTGGTGACGGCGTCAGATGTAGAGGTGACGGCGTCAAAGTGGCCAAGAATAAAATATCGAAGGTGGTGACGGCGTCACATAGGCCGTCACAAGTGGATCTAGGGCGTCCGAGGAAGTATATGGCGGCGAGGTGATGGCGTCAGATTTAACTCTTGACGCCGTCAGAACGATTTTCCTATATATAGTTTTCTAGTTTTTTCATTAAAAAGGAGAAGTTTTGGTGAAACCCTAAAGACGATTTTGGTGCCTCTTTCACAGGTTTTTCAAGGGTTCCAAACCCTTGAGACCTTGCATTGTAATTGAGATAAGTGTACTTTCAATTCAATCAATATGTCTATGTGTTGGTTGTTTATCTCTTGTTCTTGTCTCAATTCTACTATGCTAGGCTAGATCTCTCTTGTGTTTGCTTAGATCTAATGAAACCTAGATGTTGATTATGTGTTGATTACTTGTCTATTCTTGTTTTGAATGAATGATTTATATGTTAGGCTTAAGAAAACTGGCAGATCTCCAAATGGTAACATGCTTGAACGTCTTAAGATACATGAACCGAGGCGTACTAGGTCTTTATTGGTTGTATTTAATGCATGAGCCACTGTTTACAATCCCTATAGTTGTGCTGGGTCATGGTGTAGGAGGAGATAAGAGCTCATAGAGTTGGGGAGTTATGTATGCCACTCCACGAATGGTATTAAGGAATACAACCCGTCATTCATACAAGTGTAACAAGTAATTAACATGTAAAAGATATCTAGGGAGTAATGAAGTCTAAGTAAACACAATTTCTCCAACCACTGCTCACAACTTTAGTATAATTTAGTTTAATTTCATTTTTATTATTTTATTTTGATTGCATCTTAGCTTTGGGTTAGTTGAATAGCAACTAATTCCGCCCATGCTTCCAAAACCCGAGATTTTACTTGCTTTCATAAAAATATAAAAATACAAAAAATAATCATCTCTCACCTCTAGAACTATTAATTAGGTTTTCTAATCCTAGCGACACTATTCCTAAGCTGAACGATCAATCCCCCGGTACTTGTCACTATACTATACTACAACGATCAGTACACTACCTGGTGGGGGTTGTAAGCCTCGCGAGATCCCTCGAGAGGTAAAGCAAGGTGCGATTCCCACGCATCAAGCATGTTATGATTGGGACACTTATCAATGGCAAGTTTGTAGCGTTCCCATGCCTCAAATAAGGACTCTTCGGGAAGCTGTCTGAAGTTGCTGATGTCATTCCTCAGCTTTGTGACCATAGATGGTGGAAAGTATTTGGCCAGAAATTTAGTGATCATCTCATCAAAAGTGTGGATCGAATTCTTAGGAAGTCGATCGAACCATGAAGTCGCATGATGAGTGAGAGAATAGGGGAACAAGTATAAACGCAGGCTGTCTTCGGCGACGCCATGTTGTTTCATGCTTTGGGTAACAGTTAAAAATTTGTCGAGATGCCTGTTGGCATCGTCACCCGGCAATCCGTGGAACTGGCACGTATTCTGGATCTGTTGTATCATGTGGTGTTTTAATCCAAAATCCGTGGCTCCAATAGTGAGTGGTGCAATTGGTCCACCCCTCCCGTGCATGGTAGGTTGACACAGTTCCTCCATAGTTCGGGTGTCAGGAACTGGCTCCTCCTTGGGAGGGATTGGGGGCTCGTCGTTCATTTTTATTGTGTGTTCTTTTTCAACAATACGTAACTCGGGTACGTTTTTCTTCTTTTTATTCTTTGCTTGTGAACGAGTGCGCATGCACAAAAATTAGTTTTCAACACAAGATAGAGGCAAAACTACAGTGAACTTAAACCCAATAATCACAAGTAAACAGCTCCTTTAAAAAAGGTACACTATTCACAAGGATATAATGGTAAGTTTTGAATCTTAGGTTTGGGAACTTATTATGTTCACACCCCCAGTTGGTAGGTGTTCTGCCTTGGTTTGCGGTGGTAAACTTTTATGTAATTATATTCACAGTAAAATGTTTTTGGCTTTTCGTGTATGTGCGAAAAAACTTGGACAATATTTTTGAAACTGATTCGTTAACTGAAATCGTTCCTTTAAGATTACTCGTAGGCTGGCGGGAGGAAATAAATGGATCCCTCTTAAGTTCGCAATTTAATGTCAGAACTTACCTTAAACCAACTGTATAGGTTGTAATCGTAAAGATACGAAGTAATTTAACTTCACAGTTTGTTTTGTTGTTTATGATTTGTTTGGTGTTGTTAACACTTCAGGAGAAATGTTAATGAACGTTTTCAGATATGATTTTGATTTTCTTAAAAATTTACAAAGTGGTGATATTTGTACAGGAGGGTTTTTGAAAACCACTAAACTTTTACCGTTTTGAAATACGCAACAACCTCCCCGGCAGCGGCGCCAAATTTTGACTCCTCCCAAACCAACCAGTCAACCGTGTGCAGCTGATAGGCCCACCTGGGAGAAAGTGCAAGTTAATATTGACCGTGGAAGTACAGGAAAATCCCCTTGTCGTTAAGTCCCAACGAGATTGAAATTGTATTTGTAAACGATTAGGAAAGTGAGTGGTGCTGAGGACAGTAACAAAGATGATTTGAGGGTTGATTATACTACTGATTGTTTGATATTTGGAAAATATGAAATTATAACAGAAATACAGATATAAGCACAAAATCAGATAATCAGATAACAGACAGAGAAAAGTGGTATTTAACAAGTTACAAACTACAGGGGGTAAAAGTGAAACTTTTGAAAACTTAATATTAAAGAAAATGGAAAATGAAATTGAAATTATAAAAGTAATTATTATAATATTTAACTATTATTTAATTAATTAAAACTATTTAAAATCTAATTTAAAACTTAATTTAAATTAACTAAAAATGACAAGTATTACAAATTATCCTAAAAACTTACAAAAATAATTTCTAAACCTAAATTAGAACTTGAAGAAAGTATAAAAAATGAAAACAAATATTTTTGTCTTTTTATTAGTATTTTATTAATTAAAAACTATTTAATTTAATTAATCTAATTAAACTATTTTAAATTACTATTATTACTAAATTACCTTAGAAAATTATGATAAAATTTATAAAACTATTTAATTACTATAGGAATACTAAAAAATTTTAAAAAGTTGCTAAAAATTATATTTAAGCTAATTGACTAATTAATTACTTATTAATTAATTTTAAGCTAATTTAATTAATTTAAATAAGAAAATTAGAAAATGGACAGTAGAAATTATGAAACTATTTTCTAAAAGTCTTAACTACTTTATAAAACTTAGGAAAAATATAAAATTCTACTTTTGTTGATTAAAATTAAAGAAATCTATTTAATTACTAATATTACCTATTTAATTATTTAAACTAGTTTTAAATCTAATAAATAGTAAACTGCTTAAGAAAATTCTAAGAAAATTATTTTAACTACTTTAAGGTACTAAGTAATTTATAAAATTATAAATTTGGACAAGTGCTTATTAATAAGCTGAGATGAAAATTAAATAGATAATTTCTATTAAATAAAAGCTATCACTATTTTTATGTTTGCTTTTTCTGGTTTTTCTTTTATAAAACTACTTAAATACTTAAATAATGAAACTTTAACAAAGACAACTACTTTGGAAATCAAGAATAAGCACTGTAAGTGCTTATTTGCTTATACAGTTGACTAAGGTTGACCAAACTAAGAAATAAGCTAAGTTGAGGTTATGTGGGGTCTACTATGATGAAATATGGTTTACCTAAGTTACTTATACCTATTTAAGGTAGATGTGGTGAGATAAGCTCATAGGATAAGCTGGGAAGCTAAAATAAGCACTTGCTTATTTGGTTTCTGACTCAGAAATGGGACAGACTATTGATGCAAAACTAAGTGGGGTCCACTAATCTAAAGGTCAAACTAAGGGTCAAGTATTGAACCTGGGTAGGAGGGGGGTTGTAAGAACCTAAGTTTGAGGTGTGGGACCTACTGGTGTGGGCTGCAGCCATCACTAAAGTTGGTGGTGTGGTGGTGGTAAGCTAGTGCAGAGGAGTATTTATTCCCTGTAGTTGTGTTCCAAGGTTTGTAGGGTCCACAAGAGTAAAAGGGGGTTCAAACTAAACCTAGGGGTTCAAAGATGGGTTGTTAAGCTACAAATTAAACCAAGAAGCTAGGCTTTTGGCTCACTAATAAGCTCTGTGTGAGCTTTTGAAATAGTGGTTATACATTGAGTGATCAGTGTGGCTTGTTTTGGGTAAGGCACAAATTGAATCCTAAAAGCTATGCTACAATAAGCTAAAGGCTAGACTACACCTAGATGTGAAAAGCTGAGGTATTAAGCTATAATTAAGCTGAAACCTAGGGTGTGGGGTCCACTGATAAGCACACTATGATTCTTGGTATTTTGCTTAAAATCTGTGCACAGGGGAGGTTCTTCCCCTGCAAGTGTCTTTGAGGGTGTGTGGGTCCCAGCAGAAAAATGCTAAAAATACAAGCTAATTGGGAACTTAAAAACAAGCTGGTAGACTATTATTACAACAAATCTCAGACTCTAAATCACAACACAAAATTCTATAAAAATCTGGCTATTTTTGCAAAATCTGAGATGAACACAATTTGACTTTTTAAGATTTTAAACTAAGTTGACTAAAATGAACTTCTAACTTGATTTTCTGAATGATTATGTTATAATAAGCTATACTAATACTAAAATAACTTAAATCACTAACTTATGAGTGGTCTTGTTGAGTTTTGGACTCAAATTCCACCACAGTTAACTGTGATGATGAATTGAGTATGATTTTGACTTTCTACCAAATGATACTTGAATATTATTGTTTTTCTGAGCTATTGTTACACAATATGACTTAAAGCAAGCAAATACAACAACTCAAACTACCTTGAACTCACATGAACAACCTGATCCAAACACACCTATTCCTAGACTGTTTTGAGATTTAAATAGCTAATGGCTATAAGAGCTTACCCTACTGATCCAACATGACTTTTTATATTATATAAGATCTAAATAAGTGCTTAGAAATAGAAATTAACCACAGATTCAAAAGATTACAAGATAAGCTATATTGACTGTTTGATTTTTTATTTTTTAGTAACTATGAATTCCAACAAACAAGGTACTAATCTGAGATTATATTATCACTATATAAGACTGAAATAGCATTTAACAACTAAGAAAAACAAGTAATGAACAAAACTACAATACAAAGACAGTTATGAGATTTTTAAGAACTTACAAAATGCTTTCCTGCTTGAAACCAAGAACCAAGGACACATAAACTTTTCCTAACATCCACCAATGGATTCTAACCCAGGACCATCCACAATATGCCCTGCTCCAATTGCTTATCACCAAGATCTTTGACAGTTTGACTTTCGTTGACCAATTTGAGATTTATGGAATTTCTTATCTTAAACTGATTAGTACGTTACTAAAAGCTTATTTGAGCTTACTGGGAGCTTACATGTGCTTATTGATCATTACCATCCACTACAAACAGCAATACAACTTATTGAGAAATTTGAAATAAACTTGAAAATTGCATTAACTGAGAACTGACTTGAAACTTAAATTTTATTATCACAAAAGCTTAGATTACACCTTAATTGACTAACACAAAGCTTAAAAGCTTGAAAACTAACTGAGACAACAAGTTACAACTTTAACGAGACTATTTTTGCTAAAAATAAACTATATCTATCTCTTCTGCTCTTCTCTTCCTTTTATAAGCCCACATTAGGGTTTCTTGAAGTGCTCTGAGTCTTTCCCACTTCAATCTTGGCCCTTAATTTCTCTGAATCAATCCTGACCTTCAAATCTTCTTTTTGGCGCCAAAAGTCTCCAAGTTAACTTGGAGCCAACGTTCTGCAATTAAAGAATTATGGATTGTTGTGGAGGTGGCAGGAGACAATTAAGATAGTTTTTATGCAAGTTGGTGTTGTATGGAAGAAAACAGAGGTAAGGAAATGGTTTGGAGGTAAAAGAGGTATGGAATGCATTAAATGAAGTGTGGGTTTGCTGTGAGGTGGAAAGGTGAGGTTAGGGGAGTAGGGGGTGAGGTGGAGAGGTGAGGTGGTGGTGGTGAAACCACCTGGTTTCAGGTTTACAGTGGTGAGGGTGGAGGTGCTACAGTGGTAGTGGTTTTGGGCGGGGGTTGACTTACTTTGACCCGGTTTTAATTATAAGGGTGTTGGGCTAAGGGTGGACTGGGCTTAGGGTAAGGGTGGGTTGTTTTGTGTTTTGGATTGGGTTTGGTTTTGGTTTAAAATAAATAAAGGGTCCGGTTTGGTTGGTGTACACAAGGACCATTTTTGTAATTTGACAAAAATAGAGGGACTGAATATGTGATTTTCCCAAAGTAGTTTCAATTGCTATATTTGCCAAATATAATAAATCAAGGACCAAATTTATGATTTTTTCCATTTAAAAATATTCAGGGACCTTTTCTGTAATTTCTCAAACTCTAGGGACCATTTATGTAAATTTGGATTTTTAAGGGACTGTGGTTGTAAATTCCCAAAAGTTTATCAAAATTGTTCCATTTTGTAATTCATGCATAGTACAAGGGTATTATTTGTAAATTTCCAAGTTTTGAATACCCAGGGACCATTTTTGCCAATTTTGTAACTTGAGGGGTAAAAGTTGCTAGTTTGTGTAAACTTTCATCCAGGGATCATTTGTGAATATTTTTGGTTTCCTAAGGACTTAAGTTGACTTTTCATTCATTTTAAACCTTCAGGGACTAGTTTTGACACTTTGTGAAATTTGAGGGACTGAAACTGCCAATTATGCAAACTTTGTACGTTTTTCATCTGTTTTTGCATATTTTGCATTTGAAACATATAAAACACATTTCTAAGATATTATAAGTATTATGATGCATAATTGAGTGTTTTTGTATGTTTTGGCAGCTCAGATTGGTATAAAATGATGAGTATTTAGACACTCATCAAACGGTGAATGGTCCAGTCCAGCGGGTTTTGAGCTTACCCGAAAATATCTTCAATCTAGAGTTAAAAAGAAGGACTCGGTCACCAATGTTGAAAACGCGGTTCTTGATTTTGGAGTCGTGGATCTTCTTTGTTTTCTCTTTATAGATTAAAGAGTTTTCGTAAGCTTGATCACGAAGTTCATTTAGTTCATTGAGTTGAACTTTCCTATGATCACCCGCAGACTTAAGATCAAAGTTAGCATTCTTTAAAGCCCAATAAGCTTTGTGCTCGAGCTCAATCGGTAGATGACACGCTTTTCCATACACAAGCTTATAGGGAGCACACCCGATGGGTGTTTTATAAGCCGTGCGAAAAGCCTATAGAACGTCATCTAATTTATCCGACCAAGAGGCACAGTTTTCGCCTACGGTCCATTCAAGAATTCTTTTTAAACCACGGTTTGAAACCTCCACTTGCCTACTCGTTTGTGGGTGATAAGCGGTAGCAAGTCGGTGGGTGACACCATACTTGAGCATGACTTTTGCAAATGGGTCGTTGCAAAAGTTAGTACTGCGATCACTAATGATAGCGCGGGGAGTTCCAAACCTAGCAAAGAGAGATTTTAAAAACTTTACAACTACTCAGGCATCGTTGGTTGGGAGAGCTTTGGCTTCGACCCATTTTGAAAAATAGTCAATGGCCACGAGTATGTACTTGTTCCCTCAAGAAGACGGGAACGGCCCCATAAAGTCAATGCCCCAAACATCAAAGATCTTACAAACTCGGATGATATTTTGTGGCATTTCATCCCGTTGTGTTATCTTTCCTTGTCGTTGACACGAGTCACTAGATTTGACTAAGTCATGGGCGTCTTTGTAAATGGTGGGCCAATAAAAACCAGAATCAAATACCTTTCGAGCGGTGTAATTTGGGCCATGATGACCCCCGGTGGGTCCATTATGACAAGCCTTAAGAATTTCCATGGCTTCTTGGCCATGAACAAACCTACGAATGACCTGATCCGCACAAATTTTAAATAAATAGGGATCGTCCCAAAAGTAATGATTCACATCTTTGAAAAACTTGCTCTTTTGGTGGGACGACATACCTTTAACAACGAAATTCCCCACATGGTAGTTTGCAAAGTCGGCAAACCATGGGGTACTAGAATCACCACGATAAGAAATCACATTAAGTGTCTCGAGAGGAAACGTTTCATTTATTTCCTTTTTCTCAAGGGCACTTTGTTGAGGATTTTCCAATCGGGAAAGATGATCAGCAGCGAGGTTCTCAGCTCCTTTTTTATCACGAATAATGATATCAAATTCTTGTAGGAGGAGAACCCAACGGAGCAATCTCGGCTTTGCATCTTGTTTGGCAAAGAGATACTTGAGAGCCGAGTGGTCCGTGTACACTATGCATTTAGTCAAGATCAAGTATGGCCGAAACTTCTCAAATGCATACACCACGGCTAGTAATTCTTTTTCCGTTGTGGTGTAATAAGCTTGAGCTTCAGTCAAGGTTTTGCTTGCACACTGAATCGGCTGAAAGTGTTTGGTTTTTCGTTGCCCCAAGACCGCACCTATGGCAAAGTCACTTGCATCACACATAAGTTCGAAAGGTAGGTCCCAATCGGGGGCAACTAAAATTGGTGCCTCGGTAAGCTTTTTCTTGAGAGTTTGAAAAGCTTCGATGCACTCATCAGAAAAGACAAACGGAGTTTATTTTTCAAGAAGTCGGGTCATAGGCCTAGCTATCTTCGAGAAATCTTGAATGAATCTACGATAGAAGCCGGCATGACCCAGAAAACTCCAAATACCTTTAACAGTTGTGGGAGGAGGAAGTTTAGCAATGACATCGATTTTAGCTTTGTCAACCTCAATCCCACTCTTAGAAATCTTATGGCTAAGGACAATTCCTTCCTTGACCATGAAATGACTTTTCTCCCAATTTAGACTAAGATTGGTATCTTCACATCTTTGAAGCATTTTGTCTAAATTGGTGAGACACGATTCGAATGAATTCCCAACGACCGAAAAATCATCCATGAAGACCTCCATTGTTTTCTCGATCATGTCGTGAAAAATGGCCATCATACATTTTTGAAATGTGCCCGGAGCATTGCACAAGCCAAAAGGCATACGTCGATAAGCAAATGTTCCATATGGGCACGTAAAAGTTGTTTTCTCTTGATCTTGAGGGTCGATGGGAATTTGGAAATAACTGTTGACATAAATAATGTCTAAAAACATTGTTAGCATATTAACAATATCTCTATGTTTTGATAATTACAAAGCATAAACTCATTAACCTAAAACTTATGACGTAAACAAGTTTTTAGTGCTTAATATTTGTCTTTGCATCCATATACTTATTGATAGTTGTTTATATTGTGCAAGACTTGAGATCATACATTATCGAATCTAAATTTTAAAAACTAAGAAAACACTAAAACTATCTTTTATAACAAATTGAAAAGACGTAAAACTATTCAACCCCCCTTCTAGTTTTCCACAACTGGTATCAAGAGCCACGTCGAGCAAGATTTTTAAAATATATTGTATTTTAAAACTTGTAACGTTCTATGGAGTCTAAAAAATATTTAGAAGGGCAATCTATGCAAAGACCACCACTATTTGAAAGTGATGGATTTTTATATTGGAAAAATAGATTCGAAACTTATGTGAAATCAAAAGATCTTGATCTTTGGCATATTATTACCTTTGGTGATTTTCCCCCTATTCAATATAATGTTGAAACTAAAATGGATGAAATTGTATCTTTTGAAAAACAAAATGATGATTTGAAAAAGAAACTAGCAAAAAACAATGAGGCTAAAATGGTCATTTATAATGCGTTACCACGCAAAGAATATGAAAGAATTTTTATGTGTAAAACCGCAAAAGAAATTTGGGATTCTTTACTAATTACTCACCAAGGTAATAGCCAAGTCAAAGATAATAAAATAGATCTTCTTGTACAACAATATGAACAATTTGCGATTCCGGAAGAGGAATCAATTGATAATGCTTTTGCTAAATTTAACACTATTATCACAAGTTTAAAAGCACTTGATGAGACATTTTATAGTAAAAATTGTGTTAGGAAATTTCTTAGGGTATTGCATCCGAAATGGCAAGCTAAGGTCATGGCAATTGAAGAATCAAAGAACTTGATGACGTTATCACTAGATGAACTAATTGGCAACTTGAAGGTTCATGAAGAAATTATAAGAAGAGATTCGGAAACGGTCAAAGTCAAGAAAGAACAAACCAAATCCATTGCTCTAAAAGCCAAAAAGGAACCTAGTGATGATGATGATTCAAGTGATGAAAGTGAAGACGAAGAATATGCAATGGCCGTAAGAGAATTCAAGAAATTCTTCAAGAGACGAGGAAGATTCACTGGACCATCACGAGACGAAAGAAAACCATTCCAAAGAAATAGAAGTGACAACTACGGGAAAAGAAAGTGCTTTAGATGTGGAAGTCCAAATCATCTCATTGGCGAATGTCTAAAGCCGCCGGGTTATGAAAATCAAGGCGCATTTGTTAGTGGAACATGGAGTGATAGTGACAAAGAAGAAGTTGAAAAGCCAACAGACGAAAAGTGTTTTATGGCAAAAGAAACCGACGAAATATGTTTAGGAATAGACTTGAAGCCTGACGAATGGATCAAAGATAGCGGATGTTCGAGTCACATGACGGGGAACCGCAAGCTATTCTCTACATACAAGGCATACAATGGAGGTAACGTTATTTTTGGTAGTGACTTACGTGGAAAAATCATTGGCAAAGGTAAGATTTCTCAAGACTCACTTACTATTGAAAATGTAGAGCATGTAGATAATTTAACATATAACTTGCTTAGTATAGGACAAATATGTGATAATAAATGTAGAGTCACTTTTACCGAAGAGGATAGCGAAATAGTTAAGAATGGAAAAATTATAGGTAGAGGAATTAGGAAAGGTGGCATATATGTTATGAAACTAGGAAACAAGCCTGAGGATAGGATATGCCTAACGACCCTAGATGAAAACTCTACATTGTGGCATAGGAGATTAGGACATGCTAACATGCAACAAATACAATCTTTGGCCTTTAAGGAATTAGTTAGAAATTTGCCTAATCTAAAATATGACAAGCATTTTTGTGATGCATGTAAAATTGGAGAACAAGCTCATGCTAGTCACAAAGCTAAGAATATAGTATCCACTACTAGGTGCCTAGAATTATTACATATGGATCTTTTCGGTCCATCCGCTGTACGGAGCTACGGAGGAAACAAATATACCTTAGTAATAGTAGATGACTACTCACGATACACGTGGACTAGGTTTTTAAGTGACAAAACCCAAGCCCTTGAAAAATTCTAAGTATTTAGTAAAATGATTCAAAATAAATTAGGATGCACAATAGTTGCCATTAGGATGGACCATGGTAGGGAATTTGATAACGAAGTACAATTCGGAAAATATTGTGATTTAAATGGAATATCTCACAATTTCTCCGCTCCTCGTACTCCTCAATCAAATGGCGCAGTAGAAAGAAAAAATAGGTCACTACAAGAAATGAGTAGAACAATGTTAAATGAACAATCCATCCCACAAAAATTTTGGTGTCACGCCGTAGATACATTGACATATATTTTAAATAGGGTATCAATTAGGAGAATTCTAGGAAAAACTCCTTATGAGTTACTAAGAGGTAGAAAACCAAACTTAAGATACTTTAGGGTATTTGGAAGTAAATGTTATATTCTAAACACTAAGGATTACCTCACTAAGTTTGATCCAAAATCATATGAAGGAATATTTTTAGGATACTCACAAAATAGAAAAGCATATATAATACTTAACAAACACTCCATGAAAGTAGAAGAACCACTAAATGTAACATTTGATGAAACACCACCACCTCCTAAAACATTACCTTTAGAAGATGATGACTTAGTCGAAGATGAAGCTATTGAGGTTAGTAAAACAAAACCCATAGGAAATGATAATGAAGACATTCACTTAGGAAATAACGAAATTGTTAATGTTAAAGAATCTAGATCACATCCATTAGATAATATAATAGGACATCTTAACCAAAGAACCTTTAGGTCACAAGCCCAAGATAAAAACAATTTCTTTTGTTTCCTCTCAGCAATAGAACCTAACAATATTAATGAGGCCTTAAAAGATGAAAGTTGGGTTATAGCTATGCAAGAAGAATTAAATCAATTTAAGGCAAATGATGTTTGGGAATTAGTCCCAAATCCAAAGAATATGACCATCATAGGAACTAAATGGGTATATAGGAATAAGTTAGATGATAATGGAATAGTTACTAGGAATAAAGCTAGGTTAGTTGCCCAAGGTTATAATCAACAAGAAGGAATTGATTATGACGAAACTTATGCCCCCGTAGCTAGACTAGAATCAATTAGGATATTACTTGCCTATGCATGCGCCCTAGATTTTATGTTATTCCAAATGGACGTGAAAAGTGCATTCCTTAACGGTTTTATCAATGAGGAGGTATATGTGGCACAACCTCCAGGATTCATTGACTTCGCAAAACATGATTATGTTTATAAGTTAAAGAAAGCTTTGTATGGACTCAAACAAGCTCCCAAAGCTTGGTATGATCGATTAAAAGCTTTTCTTATTAAACATGATTATTCCATGGGAATGGTAGATAACACTCTTTTCACTAAAAGGAAAGACCCAAATCTCATCATTGTCCAAATATATGTTGATGACATTATATTTGGATCGACTTGTCAAGACATGTGTGATGAATTTGCCAAAATCATGCATGATGAGTTTGAGATTAGTATGATGGGTGAACTTAACTTCTTCCTAGGATTACAAATAAAACAATTAGAAGATGGACTATTTTTTAACCAATCTAAGTACATTAAGGAAATGCTTAAGAAATTTGGCCTAGAAGACTCAAAACCCATGAAAACTCCCATGTCTACGGAAGTAAAGCTCACAAAGGATGATGAAGGTGAGTCCGTAGATAACACCAAGTATAGAGGAATGATAGGTAGTTTACTATACTTGACGGCAAGTAGACCCGATATCATGTTTAGTGTCTGCCTTTGTGCCCGTTTTCAAGAGGATCCCAAAACCTCTCACCTAGAAGCGGTTAAGCGTATCTTCCGATACATTAAAGGCACTATACACTTAGGATTATGGAATCCTAAGGGATCCGGCATAGAAACCATCGTCTATGCGGATTCGGATCATGCGGGAGACTACGTAAATAGAAAAAGCACTAGCGGCATTTGCACGTTTATGGGATGTTGTCTAACATCTTGGTTTTCGAAGAAGCAAACCGCTCTTGCTATTTCTACCACCGAAACCGAATATGTAAGCGCTGGAAAGGCATGTCAACAAGCACTATGGATGAAACAAGATCTCGTAGACTATGGCATTAGGTTAGAAAATGTTCCCATTATGTGCGATAACAAAGGTGCGATAGATTTAAGTAAAAATCCGGTGCAACACTCTAGGACTAAACATATAGAAATACGCCACCACTTTCTTAGGGATAATGTACAAAAAGGAAACATATCTATAGAAAAAGTTGCATCGGAAGATAACATTGCGGATATATTCACAAAACCCCTTAAGCGTGAATTATTCAACCACTTGCGTTTAGGATTAGGAATGATGGAACAAGTTGACTAAATTATATTGAACTAACACAAATTTATACTTGCATATAATTTACTTTTCGTCCACTTCTTCACTTCTGAGTCTAGGAATCCATTTTGCACAAAATTAATGATTGGGAAACGTCACTTTCATTGCATATACTCTCTTGTAAAACCCAATCAAAATTTCTTGAAAACTATTCTCACAACTAGGAATTACATGAAAATCATTTTCCTTGCATTGTTGACAAACGCTAAAAACTTTTTCCTAAATCATGCATAAACTCTCACATAAATTGTCAAAATATATAATCTAATATATATTATTGACATTCATGAATCGAGCAAAAATTGAATCAAGCAGATCTTTTGGATTGTTTCTTAAGATCGTTATCTCTCTTTGCATTTAGGAGTCGAAACAATCACAACTCCACATTTGTTGCATATAGACACACACTAGGACAAATTCACTAATAATGTTGTCATCTTGCTCCATCACTAGTTTTCCACTCACTAGTTACCTTTGCCTTTGATCTAAGATAGTTGCTCTAGGAATATTATGTGCCCTTGCCTTTGTTTGCCTTCTCTTGCTTATTACTAATTGCTTGATTGCTCTTTTACTTAAGTGTTGTTGCATGCATGCTATATTATAGTTAGATTAGATGCTATATTGTCTCAAGGAGTTGAACTTGTTTGAATTCTAATCCAAACACACAACCTTTCTGCAAATTTTCTGCCAAAAACTCAATTATGTCAATCTGGAAATCACCAGATGGGCGGCCCCCTTAATTTTGTAAGGTGGCCCCCTTAATCATTAAGGGGACCGCCCCCTAATTAAGGGGACCGGCCATCTGATGGTCGGGTTTACAGAATCTTTTCTGCTTTTTAGCCCATTTCAACCTACATTTCCCATTTTTCACCAACATATTTTGTCCTAATCTCCCAAACTAACCTCATCCATCCATAAACACACAAATCTTACACTATAAATATCCCCAATCTTCTACACTCTCCATTCATCCCTTCATGACTTCTCCAAACAAACCAAAACCAAAAGCCTCAAGGCTTGCAAGGATGACGGAAAAACCCGTTTGGCAAAGAAAAAGCCCTCGTAACAAATCCATCATAACCAATGAAGTTGGAAATCACTCAACACATCCAACCACTTACTTCCCAAACTTTACACCAAATTCACAAGGACATTCATTCGATCCTCTTTACAAACCATACAACATTGGCCAAACATCTTCCTTTATGCCAAACCACTCATCTCATCCTACAACCATTTATAATGATCCATACAAGTTTGATCAACCATCCAACTACAATTCCAACTACACAAACCCAATTCATCCATATCAACACAATGACTCTCTCCACATTGCCACAGAAAAGCAAAAGTTCCGTGATGAAATATCTCAAATCGATGATCTTAGTGATCTCAATGCCATGCATCTTGCACAACGCAACAAAGGGCAACCTCCATCATCACCCTACAACAATTTCCTAACCCACTCTCTCAACTTGGATCAAGTTACAAACCACACTCACTATTGCCCTCGTTGCATCTTCCTTCAAAAAGAAATCCTATACTTGAGTGAAGATATTTCTTGGATTGAATATCTCCTCACTCATCCTCATCCCATACCACCCTTAACACGATACAAGATCGTAAGATCCACCTCTTCCGCTCCATACCCCACTCCATATCCCTCTCTATCTAACAACTAAGCTTTATGCATAAGTTCTCCTTCAAGTAAATAAAACAATCAACCATGGGTTGCAAGCAAGTCCAAGTGCTCTCTTAGGCAATATAGGACTATGTCTTTTCTTTTGTTTTATTGTAATCAATATGCCTTAAGCATATTGAATGTTGTAATGCTAATCATTTCTATGATGCTTGAATGAATCTATTTTTATTTGCATAATTATTGCTTTGCATGTATATGTGTCTTGTTCTCCTCACATATTTTTTGTAGCCAAGATTTCCATAGCTCGTTTCCTTGGTGCTCTCAAATAAGGGGGGAGCATACATCAAGGGGGAGCTCTCTACCCGTTTAACTTATTTTATGAAGTTTAAACGGCAGAACCTTTTTGATTTTACAAAAAGGGGGAGAAGAGAATGTTAAACTCTAATAATACTTGTCTAAAAATTATTTTTTAGACCTAATGAGTTTAAGGTTTTGTAATCATCAAAAAGGGGGAGATTGTTGACATAAATAATGTCTAAAAACATTGTTAGCATATTAACAATATCTCTATGTTTTGATAATTACAAAGCATAAACTCATTAATCTAAAACTTATGATGTAAACAAGTTTTTAGTGCTTAATATTTGTCTTAGCATCCATATCACTTAAGGTATGAATAAACAAAGTGTTTATTGCATTTCATGATCAAAGGAAATTTTTCTAATCACTAGAATTTTTATAAAATGTATTAAACATTCTATATCTTTTACAAAATTACTTTTGGAATTAAAAGAATATGTTTAATTCATTATAAATATATGATTTCAAATTTCCAACCAAAAATGGCAAATTTTATCCAGAAAAATTTTCCCCACTAGAAGACAAGAAAATCCAACGTTCTGAAGGGGCGGCCCCCTTAATTCCTTAGGCGGCCCCTTAATCATTAAGGGGACCGGCCTCTAATTAAGGGGACCGGCCACGCTCCAGAACAGTAAATTTTCTCCCTATAAATACTGGTTCGTCCCACATAATTTTCTCACCTTTTGCACTCCTAAACTTTCTGTTCTGGATCCCCATTTCTATTCTCTTAATCCTTTGATCATAAATACATAATTCTTTGTTTCAAAGTGATTCAAACATCATCATCTCAAGTGCAAGAGAAAAATACTTCTATCCTCCAAGACAAGAAGTATTACAACTTGTTGTGACCTCCACATCCAAGTTGTTGGTGCATCATCAAGATTATTTACATAATTCTTTGTGAAGATTGTTGTGAATATTTGATTGTAGATAGTTGTGCTAGGTATATTGATTGTGTGATTAGTTAGTTGTTTGGTGTGAAGAAGAAAAGTTAGGAATTAGATTGTAGTGAAGAAGCTAGGTGTGAAGTTGTTAGTTGTGAAGAAAATTGGTGTGAAGAAGATAGGCGTGGAGTAGTTAGTTGTGAAGTAGATTAGTGTGAAGAAGTTGTGTAGAAGTTGTGATTTAGTTGTGAAGTTGTGGTGTGTAAATTGGTGTGTAAGGTTTTGTCCACCATAAGGGAGCTTGTTGATATAGTGAAGAAAACTCTCGAGTTAGGTGCTCGGGGAGTGGAGTAGGGCAAGGAAGGTGTCCTTGTAGCCGAACCACTATAAATCTCTTGTCTCGCGGTTCGATCTTTCCATCTCTTATTTATTTCTTTACTTATCATTGCTATATCTTACTTATTGATAGTTGCTTATATTGTGCAAGACTTGAGATCATATATTATCGATTCTAAATTTTAAAAACTAAGAAAACACTGAAACTATCTTTTATAATAAATTAAAAAGACGTAAAACTATTCAACCCCTTCTAGTTTTCCCCAATAACCCGAAAAACCGTCAAGGAAACAATAGTATTCATTTCCCGCCAATATTTCGAGCATTTGATCGATGAAAGGTAGAAGAAAGTGGTATTTGCGGGTGGCGTCATTCAACTTTTGATAGTCAATGCAAACGCGCCAACCCGTTACTAATCGGGTAGGAATTAGCTCATTATCATCATTTTTAACAACCGTAATACCACCCTTCTTGGGCACACAATGGATGGGACTCACCCAAGGACTATCCGAGATAGGGTAAATCAAACCGGCATCAAGAAGTTTTATGACTTCTTGCTTGATAAACTCATGAATTTTAGGATTTACCCTTCTTTGTTGTTGAACCGCCGGTTTAAAGTCATACTCCATCAAAATCTTATGCATACAAAATTCCGGGTTAATACCCTTGATGTCGGAAAGTCTCCAAGCAATGGCTCGCTTGTGTGACTTTAAAACCTTGAGGAGAGCGGCTTTGTTTTCCTCATTCAAGTCTTTAGAAATTATGACGGGAAACTTATCGTCTCCCACCAAAAATGCATACTCGAGATGAGGCGGTAGGTCCTTGAGTTCGACCTCAGGAAAGTCATCAGTTTTTTCAACATTTTTGACTTCCTCGTTATGAAGTTCTTTTGGAGGAAGAGGGGCTAAAGGATCTTCATTCAAAATTTTTTCAAGCATAAGTATATCCCCCTCGGAATCAAGATAGTTACTATCAACCTCGTGTGACATTGAGCTATCTTGGGAAAGAAAAGCATCGACCTCTTCCAAAAGAAAGTCACTTCCCTCAAATGGAGTAAGAGAAGGGGAAGAGTCGGCTATGATTGGTGTAGCAGATGGAGTGGGATTGCCACTCGAAGAAAAACCGAGAACTTCTTGAGAGTACTCCTCAGATGCAACATCAATGACATCAATTCAGTTAACCGATTCGGAGTTAAATTTGAGGAGTACCTTGAAGTTTGATCAAGGTTAAAAGTAACCGCTTCATTACCAACACGTAGAGTGATCTCTTATTCAAAAACGTCAATAAGAGCACGACCCGTTCTTAGGAATCCTCTTCCAAGAATGAGAGGAACTCTTTGATCTGCATCAAACTCAACAACTACAAAGTCAACAGGGAAATGGAACTTTCCTACTTTCACGAACACATCTTCGGCAATGCCGAGTGGACGAGTGATGGAACGATCTGCAAGCTCGAGAGTCATGCATGTAGGAGTAAGTTTGGGAAGTGAAAGTTTCCTCCACACTGAATGAGGCATTTGGTTGATGCTAGTGCCAAGATCGGCCAAGGTGAAGCATTCAACCATTCCTAGAAAAACACAAGGAATAAGGAATTTTCCAGGATCTCCGAGCTTCTCGGGAAGCTTCTTTAGGATAACTGCGGAGCAATTCTCATTCAGTGGAGTTCTAGCCATTTCAAATAACTTTTCCTTGTTGCTTAACAAGTTTTTGATAGTCGATGCAAATTTGGGCATTAACATGATAGCATCCGCAAAGCTTATTTTAAAAATATAATTCTTGGAAGATTTGCAAGAACTTGTCCATTTGGTGACTAGCCTTTTCACGGAGCTTTTGATCATTTAAACGTGATGGATAATGTATTGAAGCTTTGGATTGAAAGGGATTTACCAGGGGTTCAAAAACCACTCCCGGTTTGGATTTGTTTTTTAGGACAACATGAGGTTGGACGTGTGCGGTACTTTGTGGACTAGTAATTTGCACTTTGTCCTTTGTCGCCTTAGGTTCACGTTCCACTACCATTGGAGGAGAAGTAGAAGAGGTAGTAGGAATCATGGGTCCATCATAAGAAACACCACTACGGGTTGTGATCGCCTTTACATCGCCCTTCGGGTTGGCGATCGTGTTGCTAGGTAGTGTTCCCGATCCCGAAGGTCGATCATTTTAAGACTTCTTTAGTTCAGAAATCTGAGTGATCAACAACCTGTTTGTTTCTTCTTGAGCTTCCATGAATTGCTTCAAAACCTCATCGGATGATGATTGAGGTTGAACAACGGATTGGTTTTGATGTTGAAAATTTGGTGCTCGGTTGTTTTGATTGAAAGCTTGGTTTTGAAAATTTCCTTGGTTTTGATTACCATTACCATGAAAATTATTTCCTTGATTACCATAACTTTGATTACCATAACCTTGATTTTTATTCAAGTTTCCTTGATTTTGATACCCTTGATTGAAATTCCCTTGGTTTTGAAAACCTTGGTTCATTCGATTTTGGTTTTGGTTACGGTTTTGAACATTTTGGTTTAGATTGAAACTTTGGTTTTGGTTTTGATTGAACCCAGGTGGTCCAAGGAAATTGTTAGAACGATAGCTGAGAAGATTACGGTCCCCTTGAGGTTAGTGAACATTACCTCCCGTGTTGTAGGAACTTTGAGCAGCATATACGTTCTCTTGAGTGTGGCCATCGACGGCTGGACACTCGGAATAAGAATGTGGACCTCCACAAGTTTCACAACTTTGAGCTACGGCTTTGACTTGTTGGTTTTGGATGGTTTGATTCATCCTTAACATAGCCGTAGATAATGTAACACCCCCAAAATACCGCAGTGGAAGACTGTGTCATATGGGTGCTACTTTATAATACAAAGTACAAGTTATAGAAAACGAACTCTAAATGAGACGTTTTGAAAAGTTACCATTCGATTAATGAATTCAAAGTTACAAACATGAGATTCCAAAGTATGATACATAAATGTATACAAAATGTTTTGAATGGTAAATGATGAAAGCGTAAGTCTTCAGAATATGCAGCTTGACTCTAAGTTCCACGCACTAGCTATCGCCTTACTAACCTGAGATAAACATGCTAAAGTGTCAACACAATGGTTGGTGAGTTCATAGAGTTTGTCTTAAAACAGTTGAAAAGCCTTAAAAGAATGTTCACACAGCAAAGGCATCGTGAATCCACTCAGTTACAAGTCCCGCCATAAGAGACTTGTAACCTGTGTGTTCACAACCCACTGCTAACATATAGTATAATAAAGACATGTATAAGTTCATCAAGACAATTAAGCAATTAGTAGTGAGTCTCTACTTCATCTCCGAAGACCTCACTTTGGGAGCCAATTCCCAAGGACAACTGGGAGCCACTTCCCAAAGAAAACTGGGAGCCACTTCCCAAAGATATAAGTTTACTGGGAGCCACTTCCCAAAGATAAAAGACAGTCATGTATGTATGAAATCAAGTATAATGCCATCAAGTATAAGACAATCAAGTATAAAACAATCAAGTATAAATGTTTTGAGTATTTGTACAAGTAAGCAAGTAGTTGAGCATGTATCCCCCCCCCCCCCCAAGAGTTAAAACAAGTACGAAAAGAGTAGGGGCTATGACTCACCTTAAGTCTATGTAGTGAGTAATGAAAATGGTAGTCGAATCGCGAAAGTCTTTAAGAGCAGCCTATAATAGAACGTTGCGACTTAGGTTTGGAGTAACGTCTAAGAATACGAAGAATTGCCTATATATATCTTGCATAATGTTCATGATGTAGTACTTTAGTATAATGTGTAAGTCTTTGAATATAAGTGGTTTATGAAACATGTATAGGTTGTACATCTCTTACTACCGTTCAGGCCGACATAATTCAGAAGTCATGGAGTAAACGTTCGAGGAGCTAGGACACTTTAATTCGTAAATCCACAACTCGTTTCGACGGCTTACTTAATGAACTCCTCACATGAGGCTCCCTACTATTGTAGTATTTGATAACATATATATAAGTTTTGATCTTTAAAAGTTATATGGTCTTTAGCCGTGGCTTTGTCGTGACCTTGGTCATTGTTACCATGGTCTTGAGACTCAACCTTGGCTTTAACCATGGTTGTGGTCTTGGCTTTAGGTCATTAGACCTTTTGGTCTAAGTAAATCATAACTATAATATAGTGACTTTGGTCTAAAAATGGGCTGTTAAGAATTTGAAGAAAATTATCACTCAGAAAGCATTTTCAGGGCTCGAGCTTCTTTGTTCCTGAACGAAAACGTCGTTCCGGACAAATTTCGTGTTTTAACTTTTTGATGAATCGGACCAGAAGGGTGACTTTCAAAAACACAGAATGCAAAACAGTAGGGTATAGGCAGTTTCGGCGTTTTGGTGTCGCTAACTTCTTATGGCCGTATCTTTTGACTCGTGTACTCGTTTTGGGTGATTCAAATTGCTATGTTTTCCTTATTAAGTCCTCTTTAACAGTAAGTAAGTGTCAAATATCAAAGTTATACTATTTTGGTCGTGGTTCTCCATAAAAATCACTAGTTTGCTTGTTTACTTGTCATAAGTTAACATATGTATACCAATACTCGTTTTATCCATTTTTAAACATCATGAACACAATACAAAGACCATATATAGCATGAAAGAAACATAATAAGCATGAAAATGATATTGAGCAAGAAAGTGTATAAGGGTTTCTTACAACTTTTGGCTTTCTAAAGAAAGGAAGTCAAGTATAGGACTAGGACACTAAACCTAAGCTTGCAAACCCTTCACCACAACTCTTGTAACCCTTGCTAGCCTTAATCTAACCCTTGTGAAAACCATTTAACTTCAGCCCTAGTAACCTTGTGTAGCTCCTAATTCAACCATGGAATCACCAAACAAACTTAAGAACTAGGTAGAGAATACTAAGACCTTGAACTTTGTAGTGTAACTTGTATATTGAAGATCAAAGGATCATGGTGCTAGGTATTTATGTTGTGGCGTTTTTGGTGATGAAGAAAGGAAGGGATTAGCTTGCTATTTATACTATGAATGAGGAGGTTAGGAAGGTTACTAGGAAAGTGCTAAAACTTGGAGACAAAGTTGTAAATAAATATGATCTAATGGCTAAAGTCATGAGATGATGCCACAAGTGTGAATGCCCCCCCCCCCCCTAGTGGCGGTTCATGAACTTGGAGAACAAGGTGTGGACTTTTGATGATATTATCCTAAGTATGTAGCTAGTTTTGACTCCGTAAGTTGCTAACCGTAAATGATTAAGCCTCAAAACGTAAAACCGGGTATCGTAAAAATATGAAACTTGAAAGTATTGTTAAACATGTCAATATAGTCCATAATAAAATATAAAATGAGTGGTAGGTTCTATCGGGTGCTAAAACCCTGCTAAAAACTGGAAACACGGGTCTAAAACGCGTAATTCGCGCAAAACGCTGAACTGGAAAACGTAAAATTCAGAAACTTTTGGAATTGTCCTAAAATGAGAGAAAATCATATTTCTATTGTTTATAATGTTTTATGGACATATCGGGATGCTGGAATGACGTTTAAACCTAAAAGTAAATCTCGGACACGGCTTTGTGATTTTTGCAGAAATGATCCGACGAGCGTCAAACTCTCGGATTATCGTTAAAATAGTTTAACTTACGAGAATATGAAATAAAAATTTCTGAGATGAATAGTGAAAAGTGAATAGTAAAAAGTGAATAGTGAAATTTTCGGGAATAAAAGTTAACCTGAAATTGCGAATTGTTACAGATAAGTCATCAAGCTTCTTTGTGAGATTCGCTATTTCATTAGATGCTGGAGTGATAGATCTACATGACTCGTTTCTCTCAGCTGAGGAATCCCAAAAGTTATGGTGAGCGGTCATGTTTTCAATGAGATCATAACACTCTTCGGGTCTCCTTTTCATAAAGGTACCACCTACAGCAGCATTGATTGTATCTCGGTGTCTCAATGTCAACCCATTATAGAAGTTATCTATTTGGGTGACTAGCAACATGTTATGATTAGGACACCGATCGAATGAAAGCTTATAGCGTTCCCATGCCTCGAATAAGGACTCTTCGGGAAGCTGACGAAAGTTACTAATTTCATTACGTAACTTAGTGACCATAGATGGTGGAAAGTATTTGGCTAAAAATTTAGCAACCATCTCTTCAAAGGTATGAATTGAATTCTTTGGAAGTCGATCAAACCACGCAGTGGCATGATGAGTCAAAGAATATGGAAAGAGGCACAAATGAAGGGCATCATCGGTGACACCATTTTGTTTCATGCTTTGGGTGACGATGAGAAATTTATCAAGATGTTTGTTTGCATCATCGCCCGGCAAACCATGGAATTGGCATGAGTTTTGGACTTGTTGTATCATATGATGCTTAAGTCCAAAATCCGTAGCCGCGATGTTAAGAGGGGCAATAGGGCCACCCCTTCCGTGCATTGTAAGTTGACACAATTCCTCCATCGTGCGGAGATCGGGAATTGGGTTATCCTTCGGAGGTTCACGATTATCATCCATTTTCGGAACGTGATCTTCAACAATAGGACGTAGTTCGGTGACGTTTCTTAGTTGACGATTTCGCCTCGATTGTGAACGAGTACGCATGCACCACAAAATCAAATCCAATTAAAACAATACCACTTTAACGACCAGGGAACTTAAACCAATAATCAAGAACGCAAGGTTTACCTTTAAGGATAAACGTACAAGGAGCGGGAGAAAAGGATAGATTTCTCACTAGGGCGAAGTTCATTTGATCGCCCTATACCGTTTCGACTCCTCTTAATGTAAGCTTATCGATTAAAAGTTTTCCAAAACACAAGTGATACAAATGAAAGTTTTGATCTTTGGTTTGGGAACTTATTATGGTCACACCCCCAGTTGGTAGGCGTTCTGCCTTGGTTTGCGGTGGTAAGATTTTAATGTTGTTATTATTAAACAAAGAAACGGGAAAATCTTTTTGTGGTTTTCTTATCTTTTATAGATATAATACATATATAGAAACAAAAGAAAAATATTTTTGGTTTTTTATAAGTTTTATGAAAGCGTAAGTACTTGCAAAGGTTCTTCAAGACTAATCGTTTAAACCTTATCGAGACTTTCGACACGCAGCCTCCCCGGCAGCGGCGCCATTTGATTCGTTGTGTTTTGGTGTGCAAAAACAATTTATCAATATATCAACAAACATGAGGTCTACGTTATCGTGAGATAACTAGACGTAGAGAAATACGAGTAAACCTTTTAGGAAAAATATTACCTCGCAAAACTCGTGAAAGTGATATTAAAATTGTGAGACCGGGAAGTGATTTCCCGGGTCATACCCCAACGAGGTGTGAATGGAAAGTTTCGTGAAAAGATCGAGATTAAAACCTTGTATTTTTGGTTGTGAAAGATTGTTTGGTTTTGTGATACGTTAAATTAACGAAAATTAAGATTTAACGAACGAAAATGAGATAAACGTAACCTAAATGGGAAAATAAACTAAGGAATGTTAAAATTACCTAAGAAACTACGGGGAGTCCTAAAACGTAATCTAAATTTAAAACGTGACGTTTATCAAAATTAAACGTCAACGCATAAAATAAAATGTGAAAGTTAAGCTACAAAAGTCCTACGGGTTTACAAATAATTTTCCTACGTACTAAATGACAAAAGAAATTTTTAGAAAAAAGAAAATTAATTTTTCAATAAAAAGTCTATTTATTATGAATTTGATACTATTTTAACTAAATTAAATTCTAATAATTAATCTAAGAGTAAAAAAAATCTGAAACTTTTCTAGAAATTAGTTTACACTAATACAAACTCAGGAAAAATGCTAAATTGGAAAAAGCTATTACAAATAAGCTATTATAAGCTTATCAGTCAATATAAGCTATATAAAGGATATTACTATAAGTAAACAAAAGTAGGAGATTCCAATGGAACTGGTGCCCCAGATCTTTTGGAAGGGAGATGCGTGGTTGTGTCTGTGTATGAGTTAGAGGTCAGGGGTTCAAACCCCACTTTTTACAATTTTTGCCAATTATTATTTTTTTTTTCAATTTTAACTTTACACAACTGATTACCAACTTAAGTAAACAAACTTTTTAAAAAAGCAACTTTTGCTAAGAAGCTTTTTGAGAGCTTATACAAGCTAAAAATAATCAGATTCAAATTTTGGGGTTTAAGTGAGATTTTTGGCCATAAGTTACTTAACCAAATAAGCAAATAAGCCAAGGCCAACTAAACATAAACAAACTCAGTCCCAAATGATCAAAATCCAATTAGTACCTATGATCTAATAAGCTATAATCAAGAAAATGCAAGGAAATCAACAAGCTCAGTGTAAACTGCTTATGCTTATCAGCAACTAAGGGTGCAAAAGGGGGTACTTTGAGGGGAAAATAAGTTGTTATAAGCTTATCAGTCAATATAAGCTATATAAAGGATATTACTATAAGTAAACAAATGAAGGAGATTCCAACGGAATTGGTGCCCCAGAGCTTTTGGAAGGGAGATGTGTGGTTGTGTCTGTGTGTGAGCTAGAGGTCAGGGGTTCGAACCCCACTTTTTGCACTTTTTGCCAATTATTTTTTTATTCTTTCAATTTTAACTTTACACAACTGATTACCAACTTAAATAAACAAACTTTAAAAAAAACCTTTGCTGAGAAGCTTTTTGAGAGCTTATACAAGCTAAAAACAATCAGATTCAAATTTTAGGGTTTAAGTGAGATTTTTGGCCATAAGTTACTTAACCAAATAAGCAAACAGGCCAAGGCCAACTAAACATAAACAAACTCTGTCCCAAATGATCAAAATCCAATTAGTACCTATGATCTAATAAGCTATAATCAAGCAAATGCAAGGAAATCAACAAGCTCGGTGTAAACTGCTTATGCTTATCAGCAACTAAGGGTGCAAAAGGGGGTACTTTGAGGGGAAAATAAGCTACCCTAATAAGCTAATTAGCCCAAACTATTTAAAGATCTAAAAAATCACCCTAGCAGGCTCTATAAAGAACTAAGAATCAGGACCTAAGCTCAAAAAATGAGCAAGTTGTGAGGTTGAGAAAAACGGGTCAAAACCAAAGGACCTGGTTGCAGGGCAAATTTGTGGCCAAACAGTCAACTTCTAACCCACTTTTCAATGATCAAATCTTGTTAAATTTTCAAAATTCTTTTTGATTTAGATTGACAAGCTAGGTGAGTTCTCAAAGCAACAAACCTCATTCAATTTCATTCAATAACAAATCCTAGAGCTTGATTTGGAATTGTTGCAAAAAAACTGAGTACACAAAATTGACTTTTCAAAGATTTTTAGAATTTTGACTTTCATGAAATTATACTGGCCACAATTGATTGATTGATATTTGTTTACTCTAATTGAACATGTATCAAGCAACCTATACTAATTCTAAGCTAAGTTTCATGCTTTGGTGCACAATTCCTTTCACAGTTTACTGCTAGTGAAATATAGAAGAGAGTTTTGACTTTTTATCAAATTACCACTTGATCTTATGACTTAAATGACCTCACCTAACCTATTGTAACATGACCCATCCAAGTGTTACAACTGAAACTTGACACACAGTGGTGAAATCCACTTATCCAAACACTCCTTAATGAACATGAGAATGAGGTTTTTACTTTAATAGATATAATTAAACAACAAACCTAAGTTCTAAACTAAAATTAAACTCACATAAACAGAAGCAAACAACAATTAAGGACCAATAACACTACTAATTCAGTAAAACACAGAATATGGAAAGTTAAAGGCCAAAATGGCTTACTTGGCATCCAAAGCTTGTAACCAACTGAGAACTAAGACCTAGTCACAACCTATTGCTCCCCATGGAGCTCTAAACCATGTTCCTTCACCATATTACTTTCTTCTTCAACAGCTTTGTCCACCAATTGTTGTTATTTTATTTTTTATATTTTTCTTTGTATTTTTCTAATTTTTTTGTTTTCTGAGTTTTTTGTGGTTTTGAACCTTCAAAGATCTTTCAAATGACTTAAACAAGCTTCTGAGATTATATTGAGGATAGTTTAAACTAAAACAACAACAATTTCAATAATTTGAAATTTGAAGTGAATAAAAAGAAAACTTTAAAACTAAATAGGAACTTGAATTAACTTTCAAAATAAGAAGTACAATTGATAACTAAGATAACAAAGATACAAGAAAAGAGATGCCTTTTAGGCTTACAATGCTTCTCTATTAATACTACTAAGGAGGTAGGTAGGAAGAATAACACTTGTGCATTATTCTTGAGACAACTCAGCTCTAAAGTGCTCTTGGAGACTCTACGAACAAATCCCCACCATCCAATTGCTCTGAAATCAATCCCAATGCTTCAATGCATTTTTGGCGCCAAAACAGGTTTGTGGGGATTTGGATTGCCAGGGGTGTTAGGTAGGAATTTGAGAGGAGGGGGGAGGTTAGTGGAATTGGGAGATGGGATGGGGGAGCTTTTGAGGTGGTGATGGAGTGTAGCAGAGGTGGTGTTGGAAGATGGTGATGGAACAAGTGGGTAAAAGGGCGGGGTGAGGAAGACATTGACCAAAGTTGACCATTTGACCCTTGTTTGACCACTTTTGATATTAAACGGGTGGGCTGTTTTAGGCTTTAGGGGTGAGATTGGGCCTGGGTAAGTTTTGGATTATACTTTGGGTTTGGTTTAGATAACATAGGGGATCCGTTTGGTATATAAGTTTTAAAAGGACCAAATTTGTAACATTGTGAAGCTTGAGGATCTGTTCTGCACAATTTCAAACTTTTCATCCGAAGGGCCAAACATGTCACTTCTGAATTCCCAAGGTCTTTTTCATCACTTTTCTTCAATCTAGAATTTCCGGGGACCATTATTGCCAAACTTGCAAACTTCAGGGACCACACTTGTAATTTTTCCAAAATTTTCACCCAAAGATCATTATTTGGTAAATTTTTATTTTTAATGACTTGGTTTGACTTTTCTTTTAAAATAAGTGCTCAGGGACTGATTTTGACAACTTTTGAAAGTTGGGGGACTGAAACTGCCAATTATGCAAACTTTGTTCATTTTTTGTTTGTTTTCAATCATTTTGCATCTGAAACATATAAAACACGAATTTGGGATATTTTCTGTATTTTGATGCATTTTTTAGTGTTTTTAAATGTTTTGCAGTTTATATTTGACCAAAAATGATGAGTATTTACATACTCATCAGCGTATAACGAAGGTAACGTTGTTTTTAGCAGTGATTGTAGTGGAAAAATCATAGGCAAAGGTACGATCTCTCAAGACTCTCTAACTATTGAAAATGTTGAACATGTAGATAATCTAACTTATAACTTGCTTAGTATAGGTCAAATATGTGATAATAAGTGTGGGGTTACCTTTACCGATAAAGATAGTAAAATAATTAAGAATGAGACAGTCATAGGTAGAGGAATTAGGAAAGGAAGTACATATGTTATGAAATTAGGAGACAAACCGGAAGATAGGATATGCTTAGCAACTCTAGATGAAAATTCCACTTTGTGGCATAGGAGATTAGGTCACACTAACATGCAAAAATTACAATCTTTAGTCTCTAAGGAACTAGCTAGAAACTTGTCTAGTCTAAGATATGATCAATATTTTTGTGATGCTTATAAAATTGGAAAACAAACACATGTTAGTCACAAAGCTAAAAATATGGTATCCACTACTAGGTGCTTAGAATTACTTCACATGGATCTTTTTGGTCCATTCGCAGTGCGGAGCTACGGTGGCAACCGTTACACCTTAGTTATAGTAGATGATTATTCACGATACACTTAGACTAGGTTCTTAAGTGATAAACCGAAGCCTTTGAGAAATTTGAGAAATTTAGTAAAATGATTCAAAATAAATTAGGGTGCTCAATAGTTTCAATTAGGACGGATCATGGTAGGGAATTTGACAACGAAGTACAATTCGGAAAATATTGTGATTTCAATGGAATATCTCACAACTTTTCCGCTCCTCATACTCATCAATCTAATGGGGTAGTAGAAAGGAAAAATAGGTTTTTACAAGAAATGAGTAGAACAATGCTAAATGAACAATCTATCCACAAAAATTTTGGTGTCACGCCGTAGATACATCAACGTATATACTTAATAGGGTTTCTATTTGATGAATATTAGGAAAAACTCCTTATGAGTTATTAAGAGGTAGAAAACTAAATATAGGCTACTTTAAAGTATTCGAAAGTAAATGCTTTGTCCTTAATATAAAAGATTACCATAATAAATTCGACCCTAAGTCATACAAAGGAATTCTTCTAGGATATTCACAAAATAGTAAAGCATATATAATTTTAAATAAATATACTATGAAAGTAGAAGAATACTTAAATGTAACATTTGATGAAACTCCTCCACCACCTAAAACATTACCTTTAGAAGATGATGATGTGATTGAAGAAGAAGCTATTGAGGTTAGAAAAAATAAGTCCTTAGGAAATGATAATGAAGTAGAAACATTAGAAGAAAATGAGGTTGTAAATATTAAGGAATCAAAATCACATCCATTACGTAACATCATAGGAAGTTTGAATCAAAGAACCCTTAGATCGCAAGCTCAAGACGAAAGTAACTTCTTTTGCTTTGTGTCAACAATAGAACCTAGGAATATAAATGAAGCCTTAAAGGATGAAAGTTGGATTATGGCTATGCAAGAAGAATTAAATCAATTTAAAACAAATGATGTTTGGGAACTAGTCCCAAATCCTAGGAACGTGACCATAATAGGACCAAATGGGTATTTAGGAATAAACTAGATGAAAATGGAATAGTGATGAGGCAAAAAATGAACCACTTTTAGGGGGTCATTTAAGCCCGAAATTGAATTTATTTGATCAAATATTTCCCTAAATCGTTCCTTTCGTGATTTTAGGTACTTTAGGAGAGAAATCTGAAAAAGGAAGCAATTCGGACGTTTTGGAGCATAAAAGTGAAGAAAACGCCAAAGACTTAATTTTCCATGCTGGAACAGTGTATGACGGCGTCAAGAAGGAATTCCTGATGGCGTCAAGAGTAAAAACCATGACGACCCAGTACAAACATGAAGGCGTCACAAGTAGAGCGTCAAGAGTTAATTATGTGACGGCCTGCAAAAGGGGACTACATGACGGCATCAGATCTAGATCTAGGCAGTCCGAGGATTTATTGGGCGGCGAGATGACGGCGTCAGACATTTGTTCTTGACGCCGTCACCTCCTAATATCTATATATAGTTTTCTAATTTTCATTCATTGAGAGGAACTAGTGTGGAGAAACCCTAGGGCCGAACCTTGTACGGATTTTACAGCTTTTCAAGGGTTTTCAACCCTTGAATCCTTACATGTGCTATTGAGATAAGTATTCTCTTAATTCAATCAATATGTGTATGTGTTGGTTGTCTATATCTTGTGCTTGTCTTGATTTCAACATGCTAGGCTAGATTTATCTTGTGTTTGCTTAGATCTAATGAAACCTAGATGTTGATTATGTGTTGATTACTTGTTTATGGTTGTATTGGATGAATGATTTCAATGTTAGGCTTAAGGAAACTGGCATATCTCAATTTGGTAACATGCTTGAACGTCTTAGGAAACATGAACCGATGTGTACTAGGTTTTATTGGTTGTATTTAATGTATGAGTAAATTCTAATGATCCCATGTTAGGAGCTTCTTGCAGGCTCGACATAGGAGTGAAGTAGGCACTCATAGGATTGGGGAAGTAAGTACGCCACCCCATGAATGGTATTAAGGAATACAATCCGTCATCCACGCAACTATAACAAGTAATTAACGTGTAAAAGATATCTAGGGAGTAGTGAAATCTAAGTGAACACATTTTTCCCACATATTGCTCACAACCTTAGTTTAAATTAGTTTATTTTCATTTTAGTATTTTATTTTGATTGCATCTTAGTATTGAGTTAGTTGACTAGCAACTAATTCCGCCCCAAATCCTTCAAACCCGAGATTTTAATTTGCTTTCCTAAAAATATAAAAAATACAAAAAGAATCATCCCTCATCTCTAGATCTAGTATTTAGGTTTTCTAATCCTAGCAACACTATTCCTAGCTGAACGATCAATCCCCCGGTACTTGTCATTATACTATACTACATCGATCAGGTACACTGCCTGGTGGGGGTTGTAAGCTTCTCAAGATCCCTTGAGAGGTAAAGCCTGGTGCAATCCCTATGCATCAAGTTTTTGGCGCCGCAGCCCAGGGAATAGTTATTGTCTAGGTTAGAATCTCTTTTTATTAGGTCTACTTGCTAGATTCATTTCTAGTAAGATTTTATTTTTATTTTTAGGTTCTGTTTAGTCTATCTTTTTTCTTTGTGTTTTTGTTCGTAACTCTTCACCACCCGACATCATGGACGATGGGAACATCTTTGAACCCGTCATCCCACCACAACAAAACCCACCACTAGAAGTTCTTAGGCCCCGAACCTTAGGAGAGTATTTCAGACCTAGCCACCAAGGCTATCGAAACACCATTGAGCTCACCGGAGCCAATGTGACCCCCTTGCGATCCAACACCATCCGGTTGGTGCAAAGCGGATGTGCATTCCATGGACTTCGTTCTGAAGATCCAAATCAACATCTCAAGGACTTCCTAAAAATCGTTGATTCCATAGACCTAGATGTTGCAACTAGAGAGACAACCCGATTACGCCTATTCCAATTCTCTCTACGTGATCAAGCTAGCCAATGGCTTGAGCGTTTACCCGCGGGATCCATCACCACATGGGATGATCTCACCACTCATTTCCTTGCTCAATTTTTCCCACCGGGGAGAACTACTAAGCTTAGAAATGACATCTTGATGTTCCAACAACGTCAAAATGAATCTCTTTATGAAGCATGGACTCGTTTCAAGGACTTACTCCAAAAAGACCCTCATCATGGCATAGATCTTTGGCTCCAAGTCCAAATCTTTTATGACCATATCAATCTCTCCACGAGACGAGCCATTGACCAATCGGCCGGTGGTAAGCTACGTGATCTAAGTGCGGAACAATCATGGGAACTCATACAAGATCTTGCTCTCTATGACAACGAAAGTTGGAATGATCCCCGTGATTTGAACAAAACGGTCAAGGCAATATCTTTGCCTTCGAATAACTCTAGCACTCCCGACCGTAGGATCATGAAACTTGAGGACCAAGTCAAGTTTCTCATGAAATCTTACGAAGCTCCTAAGCCTTCAAGCCAAGTGAACAAAATCACTTCTTCATGCGAATTATGTAGTGGTCCCCATGACACTCGTAATTGTGTGGAACTCCCCGGAACAGCTTTTGCGGACTCGCATCCTCGCGTACCGACGAAGTGGGAGATAAGTGGTACACTTTCAAACCTGAGCCAAACCCTTACGGTGATTCCTACAACCCCTCTTGGAAAAATCACCCAAACCTTAGCTGGAAACAAAATCAAGCCAATTCTTCCAACCCGCCTAATCGTTACCAACCAAACGGTCTACCTTCCAACTGTACTTCCAACAACAATCCTTCTAACAACTATGGTAGTACCAACAATCTTGAAGGATTGATGTCTAAGTTCATGGCATCTCAAGAAGCTCGCATATCTAAGTTTGAAGTCGATTTCAAACAAAAGCAAAGCGAGATGACCACCAAAATTGATGCATTCTTGAAAGTTCTCAATGACCGAGAAATGGGAGCACTCCCAAGCGACACGGTCAAGAATCCAAAACTAAACGTTAATTCCATATCATCAGTTTTGTCACCCACTTCGTGTCCACAATACTACTCGGTTAAATCAACAAGCACGTGTTTCAAACAAAACCAAATTCTTCAAAAGGACCAATCAAATAAAACACCTGATATAAAACCGGTAAAAAGTATAGTTGAAACACCTCCTACGCAAGACCTTGACGATGAATTCAAGGAACTTCACCTTGAACGCCCCGTCATTGATGTCTTAGCCCGTGCTCCCTACTATAGTGCCCTCCTAGAAAAGTATGAGAAGTTTAAACTAGGTAAAAATGGGACCGCCTTCGTTCAAAACAAGTTGCCTAAAAAGCTTGATGATCCGGGTATATTTGTTTTGCCTTGTAAGATAGGAAGATTCGAAGCTTTCGACACACTAGCCGATTTAGGGTCAAGCCTCAACTTGATTCCCTTATCCCTATTCACCACTCTTAAGCTAGGAAAGTTAGAGGAAACGGGGGTATTGATAGGTCTAGCGGATGGAAGTATTGCCCACCCGGTTGGAATGATTAAGGATGTAGTTGTTCACATAGGGAAGTTAACTATCTTAGTGGATTTTCACGTCCTAGACATGGTTAGTGACACTACATGCCCATTGTTGGTAGGAAGAGGATTTTTAGCAACCGCTAGTGCCATGATAGATTGCAAGGAGTCTAAGATAGCGGTAGGTGAGGGCGACACTTGGTCGGTATACGATGTTAAGAAGCATAGTTATGATTGTGATGATGAACCGACACCACATTGGGTAGAGATTAATAGGAGACCATCTAGATATGGACCTTGGATAGAAAGGAACTTTATAGGACCTCAACGCCCATTCTATCTAGAAAAGGATTTCATTGAAAAGACACATTCGGTGGAACAACTCATAGCTATAGAGGAAGAGCTAGATCCTTTTGACGACCCCTTAGTCTTTAGGAAGATGATTGAGTTCTTGAGCGTAATGCCTATTAATATAGAGATGAATAAGTGGAAAAGAGAGGGAGACAAGTGTAAATGGAGGTGGGACAAGCCACCTAAAGAAGGTGACGGATCATGGCATATGAAGATGACTTTGTATGATACGGATGGAGAAAAGTTTGAAAGGTCATACCGTACTAAGAAAACCGATAGGAAGTTGAAACCTAAGTTTGATCCCAAAGATGTCCTCAATGAGGAACTCACCCGTATCACGTAGTAACCCATGACCTTGAGTCTAGCTACAAGACTCGTAAATAAATAAAAGCGCTTCTTGGGAGGCAACACATGCTTTGTGTGATTTTATTTTGTTTGTTTGTTATTTGCTTCCGTATGCATGCTTTATTTTTGTTGTTGGTAGATCATGTTTCTAAACTAAATAGTGGAAATACTTTACTTTGTTGTTTGGCCTAGTCTTAACTTCACCCAAAGGTATTTTTGCAAAAAGATAAGTGTAAGGGGAAACCCCAAATATGTTTTTAAGAAACAAACCGATCATGATTCTCCACAATATTAAATGAACATGTATATTCGTATTTGTTAGAGTCAAATGCTTGTATCGAGTCATAATGAAGTTTTGCAGGATTTTCCAGGAAGTAGGACCAAGTTTTTCCAGAAATTTTCCGAAAACTTAACATAAGAATTTCTGCAGGTCACTTCTGACGGCGTCATGAGTTTACTCTTGACGGCGTCACGTGTAAAAATCTGGAAATTTTACCAGTTTTGTTTTTCTAACGGAGTTTTAAAGTTTTTGTTGAATTATTAAGTTTTATAATCTCCAGGAAATCTGCAAACTTCATTCCACAAGCATTATATCTTACTTTGTTTTCTAGGATTTAGTAACATATGTAGATTGCCACCGATTTTATGCGAGGTTGCCTTGTCTGTTTTCTCAGGATTCACAGGTTATGTATGACAAGAAGATGATTTATTTTTCTGGAAGGGAAGCTTTGATTGTTCATTTTCTTGGAGGAAGATCTAACCTGACCACCTTATTATCCATACCGAGCGAATCAGGGGAGTATTTGATTTCATTCTTTTTACTTTTTTCACTTTTACATTCTTTACTTGAACATTGGGGACAATGTTCATCTTAAGTGTAAGGGGGGGGGGGTAAAATGATGATACCTTACAAATATACTTTCTCTTGAGTTTGTTTGTTTGATAGTAGATGTGTAATAAAACTATGAGAAATACTTGTTAGTGTAATTTTAGCGCCAAATTTAAAGTTTTTTACGACATTTAGGAGTGAAACTAGCACAAAACCGTACTATTCAGAAAAATTTTCCACCCAAATATGTGAGGTTCGCCTTTAGATTTGATAGGAAAAGCATTTACTATTAGTGCTTATGAGTGTACCGGTAGCATTTAGATTCTAGAACTTGCGTTAGTGATGCATCCCGAGACCGCTAGTGAGACTACATTCGTGTGGCAGGATTTACTACATGATAAGAGGCATTAGGATCACCCTTGTGTTAAACCCGTATCATAATTATTTGACCATTTAAGTCATATTACTTGGCTAGCAAAGTCAACTAATTTTTCCCACACCTTAGCGTTGTACTCATTTTTAGTACACGAAACCCCTAGTACACCCCTCCGAGCCTATCTTTTCGTTTCTAACTTTAAGCATCTATACTACTTATAATGGAGATTTGGTCAACAAGTCAAGATGTGAAAAACTGAATTTTCACTTAATCCCCATAATGCCCTTGAGTTTTGACTATATAAACACACTTTACTTTTTCAGTCAAACTCAAACCCTAAACCATAATCACATCCGCCTACCACACTTTCACCTCACCCTAAACCATAATCACATCCGCCTACCACATCTTAGATACATCACCCATCTTAATCTATTCACCCCACCCTCCACCTCCAAACCCTCACTACCTACGATCTGATGTATGTTCGAGTTCTAAGGTTTTTGTTGTGTCTTTTTTATAGATCTATTGATTTTCAAGTTTTGAAGATTTCTTTTTGTTTATCTATATATTTTTCAAGTTAAGAAATTTTGTTATTAATAGATTTCTATATATATTTTTTTTACAAATCTGAGTTTTATAATACTTTTGATTTTTTTTTCAGATCTGCTGCTACCGAAGCGACTTTTGACGGAATCTGCATTGTACCGCTACCCTCCTGACTGTAAAACTGAAGGTATGTTTAGATCTACAGAAAGTGTTGAGGCTGGTGATATTTGTGCCGTCTGTGGTATTAATGATATTCAGGTACCATTAGTTTTGCGGAAAAATAAAATGCATATAAAACAACGAACCAATCCCCTCCAGTGTGGTGTCTTCGTGATATAAGATTGCATCATTGGAACAATCTTCTAGAATAATTAGTTTTAGAGGTGACAATGTTGACAAAATACCTATGAATGTGACGTTTGGGCTAATGTTTTATCTTTAAGGAGTCAAATTGGTTAATCTAAAGGACTTGACTTTAAAACAAACAGGTTAAATGGATTTAACTTAGTTGTCCAGTATCTATTCAAATGCATAAAGAGCTCCTAAATCGCTTCTCAAGAAAAGTTATGTTATACTTTTAACAACGTAATTATGTAGTCATCATTAATAAATAATTTTTTTTGATCACGATAAAACTGTCACAGCCCAAATCATTTTTATCGCATTTGAAATAACTTGTTTTGACCAGAACCTATTTTGACCATTTTCTCAGTCATGTCTGATTGTTTTGCTTTATTTATTCAGATTGGGGAAACGATTGCTTGTAAAGCTGAAGGGAAGGCCCTACCTGCCATTAGGGTGGAAGAACCTACAGTCAAAATGGTTTCTCAATCAATACTTCACCATTTGTTGGTCGTGAGGTAAGTTGTATGAAAAAACTAACATTCGGTACTCAATCTTTATCGTTAACCCTTCATCTATTAGAGATTCAACAATGACATTCAAAAATAGTAACTTATACAAAATTTTTTAATTCTGTTATAGGGAAAGTATGTTACTAGCAGAAACTTAAGAGACAGACTCTACCGTGAGATTGAGAGAAATTTGGCAATGAAAGTTGAAGACGGCGAAACTGCAGATACCTTCCTTGTTAGTGGTCGTGGTACTTTACACATCACGATACTGATAGAGAACATGTAATAATACTGCAGTTTATGTTACTACCCTTTTTTCTTGCTATATGAAAATGTACTTACTATTCTATGCATTTTAGGCGGCGGGAAAATTACGAGTTCATGGTGGGACCTCCTAAAGTAATTAACAAGAGAATTGATGACAAGTTGCTTGAACCTTACGAGGTACAGTTTTTTTTTTTTTTTTTTTTTTTTTTTTTTTTTTTTTTTTTGTGATCTGAAGCATGTATGTGTGCTATATAAACTCTTATAACATGATTCTTGCAGATTGCCACTGTGGAGGTACCTGAAGAACATATGGGGTCGGTTGTTGAACTTCTTGGTAAAAGGCGTGGTCAAATGTTTGATATGCAAGGGCTTGGGTATGTGCATCACTCTTCTTACTAGCCTTTTGAAAGTTGCTGTCGGTTGACTTGGGACATGTCAAAACATACTGTGTTATTGAATCAATTGTTAATTATTAACACTATTAAACATTTACTTCATATAAATGACACTGAAAATTTTGCTATTGATGACAATCATTCATGTTGTAAATTTGATCTCTTCCTTGTTTAGCAATGAAGGAACAACAATCCTGAAATACAAGATACCAACTCGTGGACTGCTTGGACTGAGAAATGCAATTCTGACAGCGTCTCGGGGAACAACTATTCTTAACACAATATTTGATAGTTATGGACCTTGGGCTGGTGACATGTCAACCCGTGATCTTGGATCCCTGGTAACCACAACTACAATTGGGTGTTTGGATTTATGTTTCGTAACTTATGATATGATTATTGCAACTTTAAGCATCAATCATCTATATATTTGATGCTCGACAAGAACAAAAGCTCAAGAATAAGATCAGATAGCTCAAAACTTTGGCTCTAAAGGTATACCAAACCACTAGGCATTGTTCCTTTAAATCTTCTAAAAAATTGTAAGAGTTTTGATTTTGGTATTTAATTTATTGCAGTTGCATTTGGAATTGTTTGAAGTCTATAGCTCAAGAATTTGTTGATTTGGTTTCTTTTCACATCAAACTTTAACATAGCAACTCGAAATATAGCATTAGAAGTTTTTTTTTTTTTTTTTTTTTTTTTTTTTTTTTTTTTTTTTTTTTTTTCTCTTCAGATAGAGCCATGTTCCTTAAAAGAAAACCGGGCTCTCTAACCACCTATAGAGCCCGTTTTTACAACCGGGCTCTATTTGTGATTCACAGAGTTATTTTCAGCAGGGCTCTATGAGCTTTTTTGTAGTAGTGATTTAATGACTTCTTCTTGCAGTCACATTTTGGTCTAAGTCACTTTAGACGGAACTATATTTGAGAATATTGTTTGTAAGTGAAGGGATATAGAGCTTGGCCTTGGTTATAGGTGATGTTATCATTCTATATCTATTAGTTCACGTTAAATGTTTTCTATTACACAATCGTATATATGTAATTGGGGGATACTTTTATGAAATGCAGCTTGGTTTCTTGCATCCATCAAAGCTCAAGTCTAAGCATCCTCAACTTCGCTTTGAACGATTAGAATATATTGGTCAGAACATCCAAGTTATGCTTCTTTCTTTTGCAAGAATTTTAACCTTTTAAATGAATTATTGGGCATATATCTTAAGTGATGGTTCGGACGGCTGGATTAATATTCATAGATTAATGTCAAACTTTAAATGTCTTTCTTTTTTTCAGGGATCAAGAGTTGTTGGTACTTTTCAACTTAAGATGTCTAAGTCTCATACTTAGCATGTATGCGACGTGATTTGTCTTTGAATGAACATGAATGAGAAATATTTATAATGAAGTGCATGAAAAATATTTATAATGAAACATTGAATAAAGTTTTTGAAACTTTATAATATCATGGAACACATCACTTTGTTATATTAAAACTTTCATCTATAATTTTGACAGATTTCGGATTGATGATGACTAAAAGCTTAGCAACTCATTCTTGAAAAGTTATAAAGCTATTAGTATTGCCTAGGATTGTAGGATGAAAATTAAATTTTCTAGCGTTGGACACAATCTTAGTTAAACGAAGACCTCAAGGAATACAATACATGATAACTAATGTTTCAGAGTTGTGATTTATAACTATGTTGAGATGTGTTGTCTATCGTATGGTAATGGGTTATAGTAATTAAATCGATGAATTTAAATGTTGTATTCAAAAGAAATCAATGTGTCAGCTTAACCTGAACACTTCTTACTAGGGGTGAGCATCGGGCCGGAACCGACCCGTCCCGACCCGAGCCCGACTCATCCCGATCCCGATTACCTGCAAAATCATAACCGAGTCCCGACCCGATTGCCAGTCGGTCGGTTCGGTCGGTGAGGATTTTTTGTGGATGTAGCATACCCCTATTAATAATAAGTGTTCACTCTTAACGTAAAAAGTTATGAAAAAACTTGATTAATTAAATGTTTTCACTCACAAATATCATCTTTACCGCTAAAATTCATTTTGATTGATTGTAATGAAGGCCGCAAGTAATCGGAAAGCTAAGAAACACCACCCTCCATTTAAATCCATATTTGACACATATAAATAATTGTTTCTACACAAAACACTCACCACAATATCACAAATCGTTAATTATCTGCCGCTAGGAACCGTTGCTATGCACGGGTATTCGTCTAGTTTTAATTAAAGGAAGAATTTGTTACACCCCACTTAAATGTACACCCAAATCGCCTTAGCCTTCCGTGTATGCACTCATTTTTAGTGCATTATTGTTATTTGTTAAACCCTAAGTTAACTATCTAATTGATTACATGGTTGCTAAGTCGAGTCATATCCTTGTACATATTGTTTTGGGACGATTGGGACTCATGGGTAAAGTACTTATTTTATGGAGTAATGGGGAAGAACATCATATATTACCACCATATGTACGTTAATCTTAAAAGTACTCCAAGTGTTTTGATTATCTTAATTCGAGTCATTAGAATAGTTGATTGTAAAGTATGTAAAAATTCAAGTGTAAGGGAAATTTACATTCCCTATGATGTATTATTTTGGATGGTAGGGTAAGAGTGTATGCAAAAAAAAAAAAAAAAAAAAAATCAAAAAAAAAAAAAAAGGAAATCAAAAAAACAAGAAAAAGAAAAGAAAAAAATAGAAAAAGAAAAAAGAGAAAAAAACATACGGACTACCATCCCTTTTCATTCTATATCCATTTTATGTTTTTATTATTTTTCATTTATTAGCTTCAGTCGAGTCTAGTCTTGGCTTAGCAACGCCATATTGTACATGTAATTAACCAAGATTGTTAGCTCGCTACTTGTAAAGACTGCCTATATCCAACAAAACCGTGTATTTCATATCCCTACACCTAACGTTACAACCTTTAAAAGACCTCTTTGATAGTTTATCCTAGGTGCTTACGCCATGTGGTGGAGGTTTGATCATTTCCCAAGCCTATGGTAATCTATTTTGCTATGACAGGTAGTGAGAGATATCTTCCGTTTCCATATTGTAACTTATACTTTATTACACCCGAGAGATGTGAGTATCTAAACACTATTTGTGAGGTGCTAGCGTATGACCTCCGTGCTTGTCTTTGGTCTTTAGTGGAACGATTATTTGTTGTAATTACTTTTATATTAGTGTTAAATGACCCCTAACTTGTATTTTGAGTAGAATAAAAGCGCATTTGCTTGAGGACAAGCAAATCTCAAGTGTAAGGGTATATGATGAGGCGAAAAATGAACCACTTTTAGGGGGTCATTTAAGCCCGGAATTGAATTTATTTGATCAAATATTACCCTAAATCGTTCCTTTTGTGATTTTAGGTACTTTCGGAGAGAAATCTGGAAAAGGAAGCAATTCGGACGTTTTTGGAGCATAAAAGTGAAGAAAACGCCAAAGACTTAATTTTCCATGCTGGAACAGTGTATGACGGCGTCAAGAAGGAATTCCTGATGGGGTCAAGAGTAAAAACCATGACGACCCAGTACAAATATGAAGGCATCACAAGTAGAGCGTCAAGAGTTAATTATGTGACGGCCTGCAAAAGGGGACTACATGACGGCATCAGATCTAGATCTAGGCAGTCCGAGGATTTATTGGGCGGCGAGATGACGGCGTCAGACATTTGTTCTTGACGCCGTCACCTCCTAATATCTATATATATTTTTCTAATTTTCATTCATTGAGAGGAACTAGTGTGGAGAAACCCTAGGGCCGAACCTTGTACGAATTTTACAGCTTTTCAAGGGTTTTCAACCCTTGAATCCTTACATGTGCTATTGAGATAAGTATTCTCTTAATTCAATCAATATGTCTATGTGTTGGTTGTCTATATCTTGTACTTGTCTTGATTTCAACATGCTAGGCTAGATTTATCTTGTGTTTGCTTAGATCTAATGAAACCTAGATGTTGATTATGTGTTGATTACTTGTTTATGGTTGTATTGGATGAATGATTTCAATGTTAGGCTTAAGAAAACTGGCAGATCTCCATTTGGTAACATGCTTGAACGTCTTAGGAAACATGAACCGATGTATACTAGGTTTTATTGGTTGTATTTAATGCATGAGTAAATTCTAATGATCCCTTGTTAGGAGCTTCTTGCAGGCTCGACATAGGAGTGAAGTAGGCACTCATAGGATTGGGGAAGTAAGTACGCCACCCCATGAATGGTATTAAGGAATACAATCCGTCATCCACGCAACTATAACAAGTAATTAACGTGTAAAAGATATCTAGGGAGTAGTGAAATCTAAGTAAACACATTTTTCCCACATATTGCTCACAACCTTAGTTTAAATTAGTTTATTTTCATTTTAGTATTTTATTTTGATTGCATCTTAATATTGGGTTAATTGACTAGCAACTAATTCCGCCCCAAATCCTTCAAACCCGAGATTTTAATTTGCTTTCCTAAAAATATAAAAAATACAAAAAGAATCATCCCTCATCTCTAGATCTAGTATTTAGGTTTTCTAATCCTAGCGACACTATTTCTAGCTGAACGATCAATCCCCCGGTACTTGTCATTATACTATACTACATCGATCAGGTACACTGCCTGGTGGGGGTGGTAAGCTTCTCAAGATCCCTTGAGAGGTAAAGCCTGGTGCAATCCCTACGCATCAAATAGTAATTAGGAATAAAGCTAGATTAGTAGCCCAAGGTTATAATCAACAAGAAGGAATTGATTATGACGAAACCTATGCCTCGGTAGCTAGACTAGAATCTATTAGAATACTCCTAGCTTATGCCTGCACCCTAGACTTTAAGTTATACCAAATGGATGTGAAGAGTGCATTCCTCAACGGTTTTATTAATGAGGAGGTTTATGTGTCACAACCTCCGGGATTCATTGACTTCGCAAAACCTGATTATGTTTATAAACTCAAGAAGGCTTTATATGGACTTAAACAAGCCCCCAAGGCTTGGTATAATCGATTAAAAATATTTCTTATGAAACATGATTATTCCATGGGAATGGTAGACAACACTCTCTTCACTAAAAAGAAAAACCTGAATCTCATCATTGTTCAAATATATGTCGATGATATTGTATTTGGATCGACTTGTCAAGAAATGTGTGATGAATTTGCCAAAATCATGCATGATGAGTTTGAGATGAGTACGATGGGTGAACTAAACTTCTTCCTAGGATTACAAATAAAACAATTAAAAGATGGAATATTTTTCAACCAATCTAAATACATTAAGGAAATGCTTAAGAAATTTGGCCAAGAAGACTCAAAACCCTTAAAAACACCTATGTCTACGGAAGTGAAACTCACAAGAGATGAAGAAGGTGAGTCTGTAGATAATACTAAGTATAGAGTAATGATATAGTTTACTATACTTAACGGCAAGTAGACCCGATATCATGTTTAGTGTTTGCCTTTATGCTCGCTTTCAAGAGGATCCCAAAACCTCTCACCTAGAAGCGGTTAAGTGTATCTTCCGATACATTAAAGGCACTATACACTTAGGATTATGGTATCCTAAAGGATCCGGTATAGAAACCATTGTCTATGCGGATTCGGATCATGTGGGAGACTACGTGGACCGAAAGAGCACTAGCGGTATTTGCACGTTCATGGGATATTGCCTAACATCTTGGTTTTCCAAGAAGCAAACCGCTCTTGCTATTTTGACCACCGAAGCAGAATATGTAAGCACGTGAAAGGCATGTCAACAAGCTCTATGGATGAAACAAGCTCTCGTAGACTATGGCGTTAGGTTAGAAAATATTCCTATAATGTGCGACAATAAAGGTGCTATTGATTTAAGTAAGAATTCCGTTCAACAGTCTAGGACTAAACATATAGAAATATGTCACCACTTCCTTAGGGATAATGCACAAAATGGTAATATATCTATAGAAAAGGTTGCATCGGAAGATAATATTACGGATATATTCACTAAACCCTTTAAGCGTGAACTATTTAACCACTTGCGTTTAGGATTAGGAATGATGGAGCAAATTGACTAAATTCTATTGCATTTTCATTAATTACTTATTGCATAAAATTTCTTTCTTTTCTTTTCTTCATTTCTGAGTCTAGGAATCTATTTCGCACAAAATTAAAGATTGGGAATTCTACATTGCATAAACATTTTATTAAACCCCAATTTATTTTATTTAAACAATTCTCACTTCTAGGAAACACATGAAAATCATTTTTTCTTGCATTTTTGAATAATGCTAAAAATGTTCTTTAAATCATGCATGAAATTTCACATGAAATTGTCAAAATATATAATCTAATATATATCCTTGACATTCATGGGTTAAGCAAATTGAATCAAGGAGAATTTGGATTGCTACTTAGGATATCTTCATCTTTGCATTAGGAGTCGAAGCAATCACATCTCCACATTTGTTGCATATAGGCACAAACTAAAACAAAGTCATGAATTACATTGTCACATTTGTTCCATCACTAGTTTCTCACTATCTAGATGCCTTTGCCCTTACACTAAGTTAAGTGTCTTAGGAAGAATGACATGCTTATTTACTTTATTACATTATTTTTTTTTCATGCATGCTTAGTTGAAATTATATTATATGCTTATTTGCCTACATATATACTTTTCATGCATATATCTTTAAGATAATACATGCATAGTTGCCTAAAGAGATGGACTTGCCCAAAACCAAACCTCAAAACAAAAATCTTTCTGAAAAAATTTCTGCCAAAAATCCTTTTCTGGCAATCTGGGAACCAAGACTTGGGCGGCCCCCATAATTATAAAGGGCGGCCCCCTTAAAATTAAAGGGGCCGGCCGTTAATTAAGGGGGCCGGCCACCTGAAGGGCGAGGTTCCCTGTTTGCTTTATGCTTTTTAGCCCATTTCACCCTATTTTGATTCTCTACTTCCCTAAATTCACAAACATATTTTGTCTAACAAATACACCATATATTATCCTTCCATAAACACATAATCATCACACTATAAATACCTTTCTTCATCATAAATCATTACCCAACCCATCATGTCATCTCGCAACCACCCAAGATCTAAGCCCTCAAGAGTTGCAAAGATCTTCGTCAAACCCGTGTGGAGAAGAAAACTTGATACTTGTCAAAAGTACATCTCAATCAATGATGTTGTCTCCAACCAACCAACAACTAAACATCAAACTCACCCAAATGAAACCTCTATTTTACCTCTACATGACAACCTCACTATTTCACTTTCCAACAAAATTCCACATCCATCTCACTCACTTCTTCCAAATGATCCTTTTGAGAAACATACTCAATCTCAAAACAACAACCATCACTCTCATCGAAACATGAATCCTATGTTCCATGTTCAAGCCTCAATCCATAGTCACAATCCAACTTCACCATCATCACCTTCTTCCGAACATAAAAATTTCGTTGAGGAGCTCAAAGAAGCTCATGAGCTTAGTGCTCTTCTTGCCTTACACCTTGCTCAACGCAATTTGGATCAACAACCTTCTTCCACTCACTCCTCACCACCCAACAACTTGGTCCAACTTGAGAATCATGTTAACAATTGTCCTTGTTGCATTTTTCTCCAGAAACAAACCATTGCTCTCAATGAACACTTTACTTGGATTGAGTATCTCCTCACAAGGTCTTCTCCACCGCCATCACAAACACAACAATCCAACCCTTCCGCTCCAAACTCACCACCACCAAACACTCCAAACTCTTCAAACTCTCCAAACAACATTGCCACAAAAATCTACCTCCACTAATTCCAACCACCATGCTCCACATCTCCATGCAAGTCCTAGAGACCTCAAGTTGGCAACTTAGTATTATCTGTTGTAGTTTGCTAAGAAAAGCATATATGTATGCTTATGTACCAATGATTATGTTTTCAACATAATCTATTTTAATAACTAATGAATGCTTCTTGAGATTTATTTCTTTTATGCACTTTTATTAGTTCTCTTATTATATATTTGTTTCATGCATCATATATATATATATATATATATATATATATATATATATATATATATATATATATATATATGTTTGGGTTAAAATAAAAAGAATAAAAAGTCTTTGATGCACTAAATTTATAACTATGATGCAGTGAATTTAAACGTGATGCAGTAACTTAATAACTGCAATGCACTAACTGTGATGTCGTAACTTTTTATAGCTGTGATGCAGTAACTGTGATGCACTAAAATTTATAACTGTGATGCAGTGACTTAAAAATGTAATGCAGTAACTTTATAACTGTGATGCACCTAAATTCGCCTTCCTAGACTTTTTATTTTAAGAGACTTTTTATTATAACCCTACCATATATATATATATATATATATATATATATATATATATATATATATATATATATATATATATATATATATATATATATATATATATATATATATATATATATATATATATATATTGTTTGTGCTCTAAATATTTTTGGAAGCACTCCATATCTTGATTTGACTTATAACCTTTAAACGAGGGGGAGTATACGTCAAGGGGGAGTTCTACATTCATCGGGATAACCTTTTTGATGCTAACAAAAAGGGGGAGAAATGATATAAACTCACTAAATACTTGTATACATATTAATTTTTAATTTAATGAGTTTAAATTTTTTAATCATCAAAAAGGGGGAGATTGTTGATATAAATAATGTATAAAAACATTATTAATATTTCTCGATATCCCTACGTTTTGACGATCACAAAATGTTAAATCATTAAACGTAAAATCATTATATAAACAAGTATTTAGTTACAAAATATCATTCCATCCAACTAAATCACTTAAGGTATGAATAAACAATTGTCTAATATATTTTATGATCAAAGGGATTTTTATTTAAACACTAAAAATTACATAAAATGATATAAACATTTGTATATTTAGAAAAACACTTTTGGTAATTAAAGGAAAATGTTTAATTTATAATAAATATATAAATTCAAATTTTTAACAAAAATCAGTTAGATTTTCACCAAATAAACTTTCCCCATAAAAACACAAGGAATCTGGCCGTTACAGGAGGGCGGCCCCCTTAGCTTTAAGGGGGTCGGCCCCCATTTAAGGGGGACGGCTCGCTCCTGTGAACATGATTCCTTTCCTATAAATACTGATTTATTCCTACAATTTTTTCTCACCTTTTGCACTAAAAGTTTCTGTCCCAATCCTTTCAAAAAATCATACTAAATCCTTTGATCATAAGATTATAAGTTTTTGTTTCAAGTGATCAAATCCCTCACCACTCAAAGTGCAAGAGAAGAATACTCCTTCAACATCTAGTTAAGAAGTATTGTAAATTTGTGAATATTGTTTTTAGTTGTGTAAATTATTTGTAAAGGTGTAGAGGTTTTGTAATAGGTAGATTCAGGTATGTTAGTAGTGAAGAGAAGTAGTGAATAGAAGTTTTGAATAGAAGTAGTGTTGTGAAGAAGAAGTAGTGAAGTTGTGAGAAGTTGTGTAGTAGTAGTGGTGTGTACAAGTTGTGAAGAAGTTGTGTAGTGACTAGTGGTGTGAGATTGGTTCTAGCTACGATTAGGACTCGACATCTAGCTTAGTGTCATTAATTGGTGTAAGCAAAAGTTGTGGAAGGTTTTCTCCGCCATAAGGGAGCTTGTTGACATAGTGAAGAAAACTCTCGAGTTAGGTGCTCGGGGAGTGGAGTAGGGCGAAGAGGAGCTTCATAGCCGAACCACTATAAATCATTTGTCTTGTGGTGTGATCTTTCTATCTCTATCTCTTTATTTACTTATCTATATTGTTATTACTTAGTCTCTTATATATTTGTATTAACTTGTGTGCAAGTATTGATCTCACATAAAAATAGAATCAAAGATTATGTAAACAACGTTTTTTTATAAAAATAAAAACGACGTAAAACTATTCAACCCCCCCCCCCCTTCTAGTTTTCCACACATACCACGTTTTCTATTTATAGAAATATGAAAATGTTATGTTTTATGCAAAATGTAAATGTAGCAAATGTGATGTTTAAATGAAATAAAGTTCTAGTTATGAAAGACTTAAACTAGATTCATGATTTGCTAAGAATTAAAGTTTATACTTTGTCGCTAACAATACTTAGTAAAGATTATAAAATATAAATAACGTTTTTAGGCGATATTTGTATTAACAGAATGAAACATGAAACATAACAAAAGCAACTACCAACCATTCACCTATATGTAGTTTTATCCTCAAACATAAAAAAACAAAGCAAAGCAGATAGAGGGACACCTTCCCAAAACCATAATGCATAAAAAACACATTAGTACAACATGCTACATTTACCAAAATTAAACTAAGCCAACGCATTAACTATTTAACAAGTTTGCATAACAAAAGTTATTGATATCATATAACTACATAATTAAGTCAATTTAAACACATAAAGGAACTATAAAACAATAGCATACCAACATCCACAAGCCGTTACTTCCTTTCACTACCACTAGACCTTCCCCTCTTCTTTTGTGGTGTCGCTGTACTCGGATCAGACAATGCAACTGAAGACGCAGGTTTTAGAGCGTATTTTCTATGCCTCCCTATTCTTTTCTTTACAACCACCTCATTCCCTCTTCCACTTCCACTTTCAGGGGTAAGAATAGAAAGCGCACCACTACTACCATAATCCATGTTTAAAAACTTAAAGATTGTTCAGTCTAATCAAGCAATTAAGGTTTATATTTGTGTGTGTTAGAGACGAATGATCACTATGTGTTTGTGTTTTAAGTTTCTGTCAGTTGTTAGGTGAAGACAAAAAAGACCAAAAGTAAAAGAAAAAAAGAAAAAAAATGCCTTTGCAGCAAACGAGAAAACTAACGACCGTTATCAAAAAAGACTAGCCGCGCAATTAACATAAAATATTGGGACTAAAATTCTGATTATAGAGAACTTAGGACCAAATTCGCGAATCGGGTGGTGTTTAGAAATCAATGGTGTAATTTACTCTATACTTTATTACAAGAATTTAAGTAAAAGGTATTAAAGTAGTATCTTGTATAGTAGTATGAAAGAGGGATTATACCAACTTTTGTATACCAACTTATGTACTCATCATGTCTTAAAATAATAAATAATTGTCTACCGACCAGAAAAGCATAGTTTAAAAAAAAACATAACTATTACAACTTTCTCTTTTTTATTTTTAACAGAATGACAATTTTACTCTTAATTAACTAATAAATTAAGGTATTCTTTAAAGCTTGTAATAATAATTTTAAACAAGAGCAATATAGTAAACTCAATTAAACTTCCCTATGCATTTTTATTAATGAACAATTAAATTGGTACATCTAAAAGAGAAAACGTGGACTAATAATTTGGGATGAAGAAAGTAGTGTGGAGTAGAGAAAGATCTAATGAAGCAATTTTAGCCATTCATTTTTTTGATCTCTTAAAAAAAAGAAAAAAGAAAAAAAAAATCACCTTTAAAAAAAATATATATCTCGCAAACTGTTAATCATTATGCGAAAAAAATCATAACAATGCAACGAGAATTAAATTATCTTTCTATAGAGATGCACTTCTATATACTTTCAACGAAATTTTTTTCAAAATTTTCGCCCAGAAAAATCACATGTGATTTGTAAAAAATTACATGTGATTTTAACAAATCAAATGTGATTTTTCTGGGCGAGAATTTTGATCAAAAAAAAAGTTGGTCGAAAGTATTTAAAGTGCATATCTATAAAAAGATAATTTAATTCTCTTCACGATGGTATATTTTTTTTAGCTTGGAGATTTACCGTTTGCATTTTTTTATTTTTTTTTTCTAAACGTGAAAAATAATTTTTTATTAACTTTGATTAAAAATATATGGCTAAGATTGATTTATTTATTTAATAAATATGAGATCTATATTGATCTCAATCCATACAACTCATACGGATATTGTTTTGTCATTGTTTCATCTATTTTGGTACCAAAAGTTTTTTTAATAGTTAGACTAGTAAAGTTAATATTGTTATCCTGTTATGATCTTTTTGTACGAAAATTTTGACCCGTATCGTTTATTACCGAGCTTGTGCGCATGAGCGGAGACAGGAGAGGGGCACGGGATGCATGTGCCCTCGTAGCGAAAAAAATTATGATTTGACTTTTATTGTAATTTGCCTCCTAACAACCAATTTATAATTTAATTTCTAAAGTTTATCAAAATGTGTCATCGAGCACCAATTTATAATTTAATTTATAAAGTTTATCAAAATGTGTCATCGAGCAAACCTTTCTTGCTGATTACACCATATTTAACTTGTTAAGACAAATTACATTGCAAAATCTATAAGATATATATAGACTAAAAGCTTCACAATATTGAAACAAAACCGAAACGTGTTGATACTTCAAATACATGTTGATCGATCTAAATAGATACTGTACTACTTACTAGTAACATAAAACATGAATAATATTTAATGAAACTTTCAATAAAACGTGAATAATGTTTGGTGGAAAGTACGGAGTAATAAATTTCAAGAGTCTAGATTTAATACTAGTACTTATAATTTTGGCAGGGATGAAACAAATTAATTTGGGCATCATATGCCATCATCCCGATACGACCAAGATTCAAATAGATGTCACCTGGTCCACCCTTATAAAAGGAAGCCCATATGCCATTAGAAGCACCTAAAAACCTTCCATTATTTGCTACCTAGCTTCTCTTCTCCCATAGCCATGGAAACACACTCTTCTTTGAATTCTCAAAGAAAAAAAGATGAAGATCTCAAAGGATGGGATGTCAAAGCCCGAATGATTAGTCGCGAGAACACCATTTCTAGGCGTTTCTCGTCTTCCTACATTACAAGTTTCAGGGAGGATGCGTGCAAGTCATTTCGCTCCAACTTCACCATTTCTAGCACTGCATCCTCACCTGGCTACACCCGAAAAGGTATAAATACATACCTAGTTAAACTTAAACAATAAAAGGTTGTAATTTATCTTACAACTGCTTGTTGCTTCAATCCACACCTACATGACTGTATTTTAGAATACAATCATGTGGGATATTTTTGTGTTTCTAATGAGTGAATTTTCTCCATGCAGAGGAAATAGACCCGACTACTTACTCATTCACCAACGCGCTCAAAGGTGAACAATTTCCTAGCTATCTTTAAATAACTTGGTCTTGCACTATTGAATTGCTCTAAATTTGTTTTGGAAACTGCTAGCTTTGCAATTAAGGTCAATAAACACATGGGAGTATTTGTCACCCGAAGGATATGCTCTAAACTCGAAATGGAACGAAGCGGAGAGATATATATGCAATCCGCTATCCGGTGAAGTCCCGGTGGAGTGTTTGTCTTCCAAAACTCTAATGAGTAGTCAATCTTTTCGAAACATAACCAATAAAATAATGTCCGCTCCATTAATCTATCATTCTTCAAGAATTCAACCTCTCAAACTTGCCAATATTCATCCGATCCAAGGTTCAAAAGCACATTTTAATTTGCTACAAATTTGTTTTGTTTTTTTTTTCTTTATGTTTTGGTTGCTAACTTTGTTAAGGTATAAACACCTAGGTGAGAATGATACTAAGGAAAATAAGTTCGAAGATAGGTTGAAGATAATGATGAAACAAGACGTAGGAATCCAAATTACGCTTAGCGATAGCAGTCGAAGCCTAGTTTCTTCTCCTTCGAATCAAGATGAGAGCTCAATAAAATTCAGTTCGAACTTGGATTCTTCAGATGCAAGCTCCAAGTGTGAGTCAAAATCTGAAATGGAGATACAATCTAAACCAAAAGTCGAATTGGAGTTCAAGGTAAATCACAATACTTGATTATTTATTATTTTTGGTCCATATGATAAATTTAATACATGGTTCAAAGTTGTGAATGAGTAATATGCCTTTGAATTCAAAATTTTGAAAAACAACGGATTGTTTAGGGAATTTATTGTTGTTTTTGAACTTATATGAGTTGATAGCAACATGTAGTATTTAAATTTGCACCGATTCTAACCACGAATCTTTTTATATAATAAAAGAAGATAAAAAATGTGAAAAAATCCTTTTATTAACCAATGAGAAATTTCTATTTTAAAACTCGAGCTTTCAGATTGAATTAAAAAAAAATTAAAAATTGAATTTGATTTGATCAATCTTATATAAAAATTATAACAAAATAAATATGTATAAAAACATATGTGTCGATTTTGTAAAAAAAAATAAGAGCTAAGAAATTAATTAATAAAACTTTAGTTATTAAATTTTATATAAAAAAATTAACTTAAGTAAATTTATCTGTTGATTTTATGTTTTTAATAATTTCATAAATTTAATAAATACCCCTTAGACTTTATCTTTTTTTCAAAATGTAAATATTATTATCATTATATATTAATATATTAGATTAATGTGTATTAGTTTTTTTTTTTTTTAAATGTAAATATTATTATCACTATATATCTATATATTAGATTAATTTGTATTAGTGTACGCACGAAATTATAAATATCAAAATAAAAGTATGAGTTATTTTGATATTTAAATAAATACACGAGATTGTACAAATACGAACGACTCATGCTATTTCTTGTTATGTAAATAAGTAAGGGTGTTCGGAAAAATATTTATTTTACTATTCGCGTTTAATAATGACTCATTTTTATTCCTGTTTATAGTTTAACATGCACGTGGCCGGATTTAAAAATTAAATAAGGCTAAATTTATTATTAACAGGAGTATATAAATATCAATAAGTATATGCACAGCTCCAGAGGTTACTATGAAATGAAAATAAATATACGAGATTATACTTATAGCAACGACTCGTGTACTTCATCTTTAAAGTCTAAATTATGATATCCAAATTTTTTTTCAAGAGTCATTAAGTTCCATTAAACACGCATAATGTCTAAAAGATAATATGAATAGTTAAATTTAAATAACATCAGCCTTAACATCATATCAGTTAAATAAAGTTAAATCGTTCGTCCAACAAAAGTATAGGGTTTTTCTAACATGTGTCTTTATGCACATGATCAGAGTGGGTCCGTGTGTCCTTTTTATTCAGGAATCCACAAAAAATACACAAAAAATATTTTTTTTATTTAAAAAATGATAAGAATTAATACAAAAAAGACATAAGGACCTACCACTTAACATGTGCCTAAAGGCAAAAGTTAGAAAATCTCTTTACTTTATTTCATAAGCTATATATTTTAGACTCACAAGGAATAATATAAAATAATTTACCGAACTGCAATGTTAAATTTACTTTGAATCCAAATTGCAATGTCTAACTATGAGTAATCAAGTCGTAAATTTATGCACGTTAAATAACATTAAAATCAGAAGAAAACAAGATTAATATTTTGCGGGACCCATGAGTTTAAATTGAGAGAGTAAACGTGAAGTAATCGTGCATGGTAGGGTTCTGAATTCTGATAGACCTACCTTGTATACATTCAAGTATTCAACACGGAATTTTGTTAATTAGTGCACCATTATTTTGAAAATAATTTAGTATATATGTTTGTATAACTTTTGTCAAGGGTACCCGCGCAATGCGGCGGCGGGTACCGGGTGACTGTTTGTTTGTGACGAGTAAATATTTTTCATTTTAAATCTTTCTTATTTAGTATTGTCTCAAATGCATTAAAACATAGTAGATATATGTTTTTAAAAGTAGAACATTTAAATTATTAATAGTGTAATGTGTGTTTAGAAATTGAGATGAAACTTTGTTAGTTTGTGGGTTAATTTGTATGTCTTATATATATAAAATATGCATTAAAAGGTAGTTAATTGAGTTGTTATATCACATTGATTAAATTGACTATTGCAAGTTAATGAGGTTCATAAATATTAGTAGCTTCTACAATTAAAGAGATTAAAATTCATAATGTAACATAACTCCTATTCATACATATGTGTTAGTTTGAAATCCTTCTAATTAAAGAAATATTTTTGGTTTTATTTTTTTAAAACATCCATTTTATGAATAGTCTAAATGCATATTAATATTTTGGAATAACAGAAGCGCGCATCAATATCATTAGACATTAGTGTTTTATTTTTGGTAAATGATGTGTGTTTCTTTATAAAGACTTCTCTATAAGGATGAAAGCAGCTTTTACAAAAGTAGATTAGAAAATTAGAAAGGACTAATTATGGGGAAGAAGGCCAACACATGAAACAAGAGTTTAATCAATCTATCAGAAAATGTTTGAAAATAATGGCATCTTTCCCCCCTCTTTTCACTATCAAACTTCCTTTCTTTTTTAGCCTTTTGTTCTTACATGTCTTCTCTCAATCATTTGCTTCTTTTAGTATCACTTTTACCTAGGGCTGAGCAAACGGACCGGATGGACCGGACCGACCGACAAAACCGACCGGACCGAGACCGACCGGACCGGACCGACCACATTCGGTCCGGTCCTCGGTCTAAGCTTTTTGCCAAATTCGGTCCTCGGTCCGGACCGACCAAAAACCCGAAAAAACTTGCCTAATTGGACCGGACCGACCGGACCGGACCGGACCGAGACCGGACCGACCATATTCGGTCCGGTCTCGGTCTAGGTTTTTCCGGTTCTCGGTCCTCGGTCCGGTCCGGTCTTGGTCGGTCCGGTCCGGTTTTCGCCCGATGCTCAGCCCTACTTTTACCCTGTTACATTTCTTACTTTTCCAAAAAAGACAAATGTCTTTTTGAAATGACAAATATAGACTATACACTTTAGCATCAGAGGAACCTGAAACTTATTTTTGGTACCTATTGTGTTACCAAAAGACAGTTGATAACTACACTAATAGGCATATAAATGAAAAATGTGTTCATTTCAAGTACTCCGCAAAATTTAAAGGTCGACTAGTAGGTTTAATCTTACAATGTACGTATATTATAACATAACTTATAACGTTCATTTAATCATAAGAACTTATTCCAACATGAAATAAATATGCCATGAGTTATTTATATCCCTTAAAGGTTTTCACAATATCTCCATTAATTTAGCTATGTCCCAAAATTATGTTCACAGACAAAAGATACACGCAATTTAAGAAAATGAGATCATTACACTCTTCGACTAATAAGATTTCATTTTTATATTGTTAATGCCTTTTGATTGATTGAAACTGAAAGTGGGCATTATTTTGGCACATAAAAATGGAAAAAGAAACAAAAATACTGGGATAAAGAGAGGAATAACATTCCCATTAGTGAATCCTCAAGTATTACTGTCATTTTTTTTTAATGTTATCGTCATTGCTATTATTATTGTTGTTGTTGTGAGATGTAATTGTTTTTCACTTTTTCTATCCTCACACACGTACACCACACATAATGTCTATTTGCTTGCACACACTCATTTGTCGGAGGTCTTTCTAAAAGCAGTTTCTTGATCTTTGGGTAGGGGTGTGATTGTCTACATCTCACCTTCCTCATATCTCGTTTTGGCGAGATAGGGTATTGTTGTTATTTTTGTCAAGATACCGTCATTTCTCGCGTATTTATTCATATGCAAGTGTAATAGGAGATTAAGCATATTTAGGCTGCTTCCAATGGTAATGCGCCATGGTTTTTTTTTATTATTTTTTTATTTTTTGTTGTTGTCCGCATGAGGCCCATTGGGGGTACTGTTTAAGGTGGGTGTTTAAGGTGACACATGAGTAGAGCAAAAAAAGGGGACCAAAGGTGACTGGATAACAATTTGGTATGGGTGTAATTTGTGTGCCTCTTTTAATGTTTTTATTATTTATAATTTGATTTGTGAATTGTGAGTGTGTATTTTAGGGATCAATGGTGTGACCATTGGGTATGAAAAGTGAAAGAGAGTGAGGGGAGGTAAATGAAGAGAGAAAACTGATGTGGTACTCGTACGACCATTGAGGGTAGCCTTAGACATTAAGACATAACTATGTTGTAACAACTTGTGCTTTCTACGTCAGAAATTTGAATTTAGTGGATTGAAAAGCATGTGATTATGTAAACATATTGTATGACTCGTACCTTTCATGCACAGGGAGAAGATGTAGGGGAAAAGGAAGAAACAAAAGAAGATGATGAGGATGAAATGAAAAGATATGGTTGCATGTGCAACCAAAGGAGTGGATGTTTGTCTTTCAAGAATATGTGGTTAAAAAAGAAAAAGATCAAATAAAATAACTTAGCAACAAACTAGCTAGTGATGAAGAAATAAGAACGTATCGAGAGAAAAAAAATGTTATGGATCATAGCTTTGATCAACAGTATCAGTACATGAATCATGTCGTCATGATTTCTATAATTTCGTGAAAAGTGTAATAATTTTTCGTTTAATTTGTCTACAAGAATGTTATCGTTTCTTTAGTGTCTCCGAGGACAATTCGTTAACCTGTCATATTACGTTAATTTGAATAACCCCCCCCCCCCCCCCCCCCCCCCCCTAATGGCTAATGGCATGCTTCTGGTCTTCGCATGCTTCATTCCACAAATTATTTTCTTAGCAACGGAGGATACCTTCTATGGACAATTTAATTTTAAAAATTCCAAAACAAGTCAAACGTAAATTAAGTTAACTAGCAGGGTACCCGCACAATACGGCGACGGATACCCTGTGACCTATACTTTGCTATCACGAGCTAAGTCTATTAGTTTGTGTTGTAGTTTTTTTTTATTCTTTAATAAACCATAAGTTCTTTTTATTTTAAGATTAATTAATACTTTAATGTATATCAATAAATTTTTTCAGCTTTATATGTTACAAGTAAGGGTGAGCAAACGGACCGGATGGACCGGACCGACCGACAAAACCGACCGGACCGGACCGGACCGACCACATTCGGTCCGGTCCTCGGTCTAGGCTTTTTGGCTAATTCGGTCCTCGGTCCGGTCGGTCCGGTCCGGTCCGGTCTGGACCGACCAAAAAACCGAAAAACGTGCCAAAATATGCCTAATTGGACCGGACCGGACCGACCACATTCGGTCCGGTCTCGGTCTATGGTTTTTCCGGTTCTCGGTCTTCGGTCCGGTCCGGTCTTGGCCGGTCCGGTCCGGTTTTTGGACCATGCTCACCCTTAGTTACAAGTATTGATACGGTTGTTACATATTTTTTTTCTTCAATAAAATCGCTTATTTGATCATTAATATGACGGTTACAATTTTTGAGGTTATAAGCATTGATCAAGTTTTGAATTTTTTTTCATAACAAGCAAGTTTAGGAGTATGGATTTTTAAGTTTTTTTAATTATAGAATAGTTTCTAATGATTTATATATTAGTAGAGATTACCAACACATGTGATGAGTTTGCTAAACATGGATAAAACCTTACTAGGTACTCCCTCCGTCCTAAATTTATTGTCCACTATTGACTTTTTCGGTCTTTTTTTCTCAACTTTGACTATAAATATTTTTGTTTGTGTTATACAATTTTTGATAAAAATTATACCAAATGAAAATACATTTTAAACTCATTCCGTTCATATATTTTGTATCAAGTATTATGTAATATAAATAAAAATACTTAAGGTTAAAGTTGAAAAGTAAAGACCAAAAAATCTATAGGGGACAATAAATATGAGATGGAGGGACTAATAATTATGCATTCAACTATTAAACAAATAATCATTGAGTATTAAGAAAGCATGAAGATTTTGTTTTGAGCGAAGGAATCCGGTGGTAAGTTATAGTTGCATATAATTATTTCTACTTTTATTTTATTTTTTTTAGGGAGAAAATGAGAAAAGGCTCAACAACATATCTTTTGGTTTGGTCCAAAATAAAGTCAAAATTGTTAGTGCAAATATAAATATATTTAAATTAAACGATCTTATATATCTTAATAATAACAAACATATAACTTATAATATATAATGTAAAAGGGTTATTATACAAAGATGTCATTAAAGTTTGCGTGAATTTTATCCTAAGGTAATAAAGTTTCAAAGTTGTCATCCAGGTTACTAAATTTATAAAAGTTGTCATCCAGATTACCGACTTTATGAAAGTTTGTCCTCCAGGTTACTGAACTTGTAAAGACATGACATTTATGTTACTTTAACATACCCAAAAAAAAAAAAAAAAAAAAAAAAAAAAAAAAAAAAAAAAACGTAAAAATCTGAAATTATAGACGTGTTTGCATTTTATAGTTTAGTAACCTGGATGACAACTTTGAAACTTTATTACCTTAGGACAAATTTCACGCAAACTTTAGTGACATCTTTGTATAATAACCCTAACATAAAATGCGCAAATTACTCGTAAACATAAAATCGCCAAAGCATATATTCTTCAACACTTCTCGTCTTTGACGTCTCGAGCCTTATCATTTTGCAACACATGTTCGAATATGTGGAAAACTAGAAGAGGCTTGAATAGTTTTTATCGTTTAAAGTCCGTTTTAAAAAAAAAAAAAATAGATTTGTTTACTTGATGTGAAATTGACATGACACGCAAGTAAGTAAATGCAACAAATAGTAAGTAAATACGATAAAGAATAAATAAATGTAAGAGAGTAATGGAAAGAGCAAACCAAAGACGCAATGATTTATAATGGTTCGGCACGAAGCTTCCTTCCTCGCCTTGGTCCACCCTCGAGTACTCAACTCGAGATTCGTAGCATTATATCAACAATCTCCCTTTCGGCGGAGAAAACCTTACAATGTTGCTTAACTTTTTTACCAATACTAAGCTAGATATCGAGTATTTGTCGAGATAAGACAAACCTTTCTTCACAATTTATTTTAAGGCCTAAAATACTAACCAATCCCTCTACGTTTGTGTATGATGATAACTAACAACTTTGGTGTATGATGGTGGAGTATAATGACATTACAACAATATACAAAGTTAAATAACTATGTTTAAATGTACACACTAACAACTACAACACTTAGAAGCTTGATAATCTTCATGTATTCCTCACTTGTACACAAAGTGGCAAATGACGGATCACTTGTAATGAGTTAGAATAAGTGAAATGATCAAATAGTGTGTAGTGAGTGAATGCAAGTGAGTATGTGAAAAGATGTTAGAGAAATAGGCAAAAGAATTAGCCAAAAGTGTGACAAATAAGCTTTATTTATAGGCAGAATTTTCTGCCCAAATTTTTGTTTCCTGCGGATCCGCGGATCCATTATAAAGGATTTGTCTTTTGTGGTTGACTAAAAATATTTCATAATCTTATTAAGATTATGCTTCTAGAAGGTTAATTTTTCTTAACATAAAATGAAAAAAATTGCTAGATTTAGTTATATTTGTTTCCTAATATAGCCTAATTATTTTTTCTCATTTAATTAATCATTTGTCCTATATGATTAGAAGATGACTAATTATTTAACCATGATTTTATTAGGAAAATATTTGTTTAGACTTAAATGTTAAATGTTATGTGTATGCAATTTGGTTCTTTGATCATTCAACGAGCTTTATAATCTCATTATTCATATCTTAAGTGATTGTCATCGGGAGGGGAATTTACGACTAATAACTTAGTTATATAAACCTTTTACGCCTTATAATTTTATAATTATTATTACACATTGAGAGACCGTAAAATATAAATAACGTTTTTACACGATATTTGCATTAACAGAATATGTTTGTTATGTTGCATTATGATCAAAACATCTAAAAAACATTGAGAATGTTTGAAAATATATTTTGGAGTCATTAAGTATTTACAATATCAATCATTCTCTTTCGAACCTCGTTCAAATGGACATGACTTTACAAACTAGCCTAATGATCAAAGTTGCATTTTGTGATAAACGGTAATTTTTCAGACATATTTTAATAATAAATTTGAATTATTATTTCCTATTTAACATTTATGAGCATTTCCGAGCTCACTTGGCTTGAAAACGAGAAGTTATCTCGTACACTGTGAAAAACATAACACAACGCGTATTGGCACGAATCATAACCTAATAAACGTTCGTTTGTAAATTTTAAAACATTTATGAGTTATTTATTTTGTCATTCATAATTTCCTCGAGTTTACATTTTAAACACGTATTTTAACATGTTAAACTAAACCGACTTCGTTTTATATTCCCGATCATTTTTATCAAACCTAAACTAGACCCGACACTTGGTAACTTGAAAGTTGCAAAATTGTCCCTTTATTTTTGATTTATCATCCGCCCACTTTCATACACACCCTTTCCATTTTTATTTTGTTAAAACCTATAACTAATGATAATAAGGAACTAGGTTTCATTTATCACCAACTCTCTCTCTCTCTCTCTCTCTCTCTCTCTCTCTCTCTCTCTCTCTCTAGCACACCACCATCATTCTCTCCTCTCCCTCTCTTGTAGCTGCCGGTTACCACCACTCACCACCACCAAATCCATCATTTCTCTCCCACTTTTGAGTCAAGAACACGAAGATCGAAGGTCCAAGAGTGTTATTTTGGGTTTAGTTTGCTACGTTTGGGTCGTGCATAGGTATAATCAATCTCTTCTCTTTTGCAAGTATGGTTCCAAAAACACATCTAATCTTCTTATTATCATTTCTATCTATTTATTTCAAACCAAAACGTATTTTTCAAAAGATTTCATAATAAATCTATTAATACAAATATCGTATATAAAACCTTATTTATATTTTACGATCTTTGCTAAATTTTATTGACGACAATGATAAACTTTATTTACGCAAAGTATAAAATTGTCAAGTCTTCTATACCTACAAGTTTTATTTAAATATCACAAAAGTTTTTAATATATGTTGTACACTTTTAATGCACAAGTTTCATGTACACTATGCTTCATGTGTTGTACATATTTCTAAATAATGTTCATTATATATAAAACCAAGTCATATACTAGCATAAGTAATCAAACATTTTTTGTAACACATAAACTAACATGTTACTTCTTTAATAAACATATTTTAGCTAGCTACATAATATATTCTACAAGTTAACTTTGTTAATACATTTTAATCAAAATGGAAATGTATTATTTTATCACTAAATGCATCATCCTGGAAACATATGAGAAAATATCATAGTAGGATACTAGTAAGATCATGTAAATATTTTAGAAAGATTTGAACAAGATTTTCAAGATCTTCTGTCAGTAACCCATGGCACAAAAAATTATAATGGGCGGAACCGTTTTTTTGGTTCCGTCTGATCTATAGGTTGCTGAGCTTAGATGGCTATAAATAGCAGCCCAAACTCTATTGTTTTCTCGTCACTCACATACATAAACTTGCATACCTATCTCACTTGTTAATATTTATCATCTAACTCATTCATAGTTGGTTTGGTAGACCTCTTAAGTAGCAAGAAGATCACATCATTGAAGACTTACTAGCTTCAAGAAAGTTAAAGCAAGTTTATGCATAGATAGTGTGAATTGTAATTATTCATACATCATTGTGTGTACAAAACTATCATAATCCTCTGTAGTGATCGATTAGTGTTTAGTCCTCAAAATACGTAGTGTGACGGGAGTGGTTGTACCCTTGTAAAGAACTGAACGTCTTGCTTTGTGTCAGAAATATTATGTAAGCAACTTGTAAGGTTTTCTCCGCCGGATAAAGGAGATTGTTAACTAGTGAAAGATACTCTCAAGTTGGATACTTGTGGTTTGATCATTTCTATCCTTCTTACATTGTACTTAGGGGGTGCTTGGTAAGGGGTTAAGGGGGGTGGGGAATAGGTAAGGAATTCAAAAGGGCCCACCTTACTCAAATTAGGTGCTTGGTTAGGGGTGTGCAAAGGTATTGATTACCCCGTAGTGGGTAATCAACATTATAGAATAAATTGAGGGGTAAGGTATTGATTACCCACCTCACTCAATCCTTTGCATTCCCTTTCCCTTTCCCATTACCTTTACTTTTCCCCACTTTGAACCAAGCTGACCCTTACTTTTATTTTTGTTACTATACATTAGTTTATTTCACATAAAGATAACAAAGAAAAGAAATTAAAAATGGTAAAACTATTCACCCCCTTCTAATTTTCCACAATTGGCATCAAGAGCTACGTTACTCAAGAATTTTTAAAATAAACTTGAAACGATCCATGGATTTTGAAAACTTTAAAGAAAGGAAATATATGTAAAAAGAACCACTCTTTGAACCAAATTGATTTATTTATTAGAAAAATCACTTTGAAACTTATGTAAAATCAAAAGACATAGACCTTTGATATATAACTATTCAAGGTGACCATAAAGATATAATAAAAGATATTACAAGTGGTCGGGATGAGGGTATTTCACTTACTCGTCATAGTGATGAGCAAAAGGAATTGATTGCCAAATATAATGAAGCAAAAATGATGCTTTACAATGCTTTACCTAAAAAGAAGTATGAATGAGTCTGTATGTGCAAAGCTGCAAAAGAAATTTGGCAATCTCTAATAATCACTTATCAAGGGAACTCACAAGTCAAGAATAACAAAATTGATCTTCTTGTTTAACAATATGAACAATTTGTTATTCTTGAAGATGAGACCACTGATAGTGGATTTGCTCAGTTTAATACTATCATTACTTCCCTTAAAGCACTTGATGAATCTTTTTGTAGTAAGAACTTTGTCAGGAATTCCTTAGAGTACTCCATGAAAATGGAGAGCATAAAGATCTTTCAAGTATGTCACTTGATGAGCTAATTGGAAACCTCAAAGTTCATGATATGGTAATGGAAAAAGATTCAGAGATCGTTAAAGGAAAAAGAGAAAAAGTCAAGTCCATTGCCTTAAAATCAAGAACGGAGTCAAGTGATGATGAAGAATCTAGCTCGGTAGTGAAGATGAAGAATATGCCATGGTTGTAAGAGACTTCAAAAGGTTCTTTAGAAGACGAGGAAATTTTATAAGACAACCTCGTGAAGACAAGAAACCTTTTCAGAAAGATCGTGATGATAAAAAAGGTAGAAGTGAGTGAAAATGTTTTAGATGTGGAGATACAAGTCGGATGTGCTGGATTGTGGTCAACACAAAAGTTTTACTTCTCAAGGGATCTTGAGAAGCTTACATTCCCCACCAGGCAGTGTACTTGACCGATGTAGTATAGTGAAGTGGCAAGTACCGGGGGACTAATCGTTCTCCACAGGGAATAGTGTTCGCTAGGATTGAAACTAATATAACTAGGTCTAGAGGTGAGGGATGATTCTTTTTGTATTTTTTATATTTTATGAAAGCAAGTAAAATCTCGGTTTTTGGAAGAGTGGCAGAATTAGTTGCTAGTCAACTAACCCAATTAACTACTAATGCAATAAAAATAAAAATGACAAGAAAATAAAATGAGAAAACTTATATATGGAGAAAATGTGTTTACTTAGACTTCATTACTCCCTAGTTATCTTTTATTGATTGATAAGCTTGTTACAATTTCGTGGGTGACAGGTTGCATTCCTTAATACCATACGTGGTGTAATACCCCCAAAATCATCACGTCAGCGGAAAACTTAAAAATGTCAGCGGAAGACTTTTTGGGTGTTACTTCAAGGATCTTTGTCACAATCATAGAAAACGACACAAAAGTGATGCTTTAAAGTTTAATTCATTCAAAATACCAAATATTCGAGACATCAAGATGTTTCATAATTTAAATAACAAGTTTATTTGAAATATGTCAAAATGTTTATTTAAGCCCATGCCGGGTTACAAGCCCACTCCGTGCCTTCAAGTTCCTTCTTGTTTAGTTACCTGAGATAAACACATGCTAAAAGTGTCAACACCAAAATAGTAGTTTGTTTGACCTAATCGGGTCAACACCAAAATAGTAGTTCATTTGCCAATTATTAATAGTTTTTCCTGCTATATAGTGAGCACAATCTCATAGTTTAATAAAACAGTGGGCTACAGCATTTTACGCCCTTAACATCAGTCATTGTAGTGCTACATTATTACCGTTCTATTTCCCTAAGCTCATGACGCTCAACGATTAACAGACATCAAAATTATCCATAATAATGATGTAAAACAGTGGCCCCCAAGATAGGTATTTACCAGTAACCTATGAAATCAAATAAAGTGCATTTGGTGGCTTTCCTGTAGCGACCAAATGGGGATTGTCAATCCATAATAGATCTATCCACAATTATTTACGTTCACCCTGCAAGTGATTAAGGCGCATGATCGAGGGACTTTTGGTAATAGGTACTTAGGCAATAGAGATCAAATATAGCATATCGTTGAAAAATCACTTGTAATCATGTCTATAGCAGGTATCTCCTTATGAGATATAAAAATGTGTAAACTAGTAAAGTTTATATGTAATATAGTCCTGTATTTAATTAATGAATACTTGTAAAAGTAAAAACAGTAGTTAAGCATGTATCTCCCCCAAAAACGTTTATAAACCATTGTAAAACAAGTAAGAGTAGGGGCTATGACTCACCTTAGTAGTACGGTAGACAGAGTATAAGTAATGTCAGAAGTGAAGATGTAATTGACTTCAAGAGATAACCTGAATGATATGGAAGTCCGAGATAAGTTCGACTTATTGAGAATCGTGATTTGAATAGTGTTCGATGACAGAAATGATTTGTGGCAGAGGTGGCTTGCGTGGCAAAACGCTTTAATAGTTCAAGAGCAAGTTATATACTATATAACTTGTCTTTATGTATAAGTATCGTTTATTATTTATATTTCTCGTTATAAATAAATGATATGTATCAAAAGTTGATAAATGATAAATTATAGTAATTGCAAGTTTACGTCAGGTTAAGTGGACCGATGAGTTTTATTGTAGGAATAATCATTACTTAATGTGTATTCAAGTTAACCGTTAATAACGTCAAGTTATATAATTTACGTTATAAATTATATATATCCAGAAATATATAGTTATTCGTATTTAATACTTCATTATCGCCTCCAAATGTATGTCTCGTTATATGTTACTATGATATAGTCATGAAATGTTAATTTGTCAAGCTTAATTAAGCTGTTATGTAAACTTTTAAACTATGCCAATGTTACTCTTTTAAATGATGTTCGTATTTAGCCCAAAATAAATATGTTTACAACTTATAAAGGTTTTCAAGAAAATGATAATAACGTCAAGTCATATGTTTTATAATTCAAGTTATTATTTCGTTATAGTCTCACAATGTAGCTTCCGATATCTTATATTATGATGACGTCATAAAACATTACCTTTTCAATTTATATTTATTATTTCGTTAGGTCTCGAGGTGTAAATGTCTATGTTATATATTTATCGAAGTTGTGTGCAAATAATATATTTAGATAAATATATTATAGTTTACGTTAATGTGGTCGTCTAAATAAAAATATGTGTTTGATATATTTATCTAGATGAAAGTGGTAAAGTGTATACGTTTATAAAAAGTATAAAAGTTTTAGAATGAAAAGTGTCTAAATGTCAAAGTATCAAACTTATAAGGGTTGAAGTTGTAAATATTAAGATAAGTTATAAATTTATAAAAGTATTTTAAGGAAATGTCAAATAGTTTAAAGTCGAGGGGTTAAATCTGTCAAGAGGTGAAAGTTGAAAAATAATAGAAATGGGCAAAACTGCCATGGACAAGGTTTGATCTCATGACCTCTCGATCAAAGCCAAACGTCCCAACCATTTGGACTATTACTCCTTTTGTGCTTTAATACTCAATGATCTGTTTATATATACTTACGAGTTTGTGTTATATGTTGTTATATCTTTCTCAGTGACTATCTAACGTTGGTATGCATGCACACAAGTCCTTGTTTCAGTGAGTTTGCAAGCAAATGAGCCACAAGGAGTAGTACGCATAGAGTAAGCATGTGTACAACGAGAGCCAAGCTTTGGTCTCGTGAGGTTTTCTGGTGTGCAAGTCGAACGTATATATATTATCAATAGTTATGTATATTTTGTAACTTCATGCATAGCTAGTCATGCCAAGAACTTAGGTGGTATGGGTATATATATGTCGACTGTTATAATATATTAGCAACATTTTAGTTTGTTAAGCCATTTAACCATACAAGACTCTCATGGTACACTAAGTTGCGATAGTTTTATACTCGCGTTTTATAAGTGATACGTTATTCATTAGTTCTATTTTATTTTACCACATCATGCACAGCCACGTCGAGATTCAAGATGTCACATTTTAATAACAATGATAAACGAGAGTATAAGATAACGAGCTGAAGCTAGCCTTGGTATGTTTGATAAAAAGGATAACAACTACAGCAGAGAAAATGACTTACGAAGACGCCACAAATGGGTGTGTAGAGCGCGACTTAGAGATTAGTGATGGAAAAATGGTTGGTGCTACTCGTTTCTAGGCCTAACAAGGAATCACGAGCAAGTATTAAACTTCCCAATGAATGACTCGAACACCTTGAACTTTAGCCAATTCTATTCGACTCAGCAGCTAGTACTTAAGATACTTGGATTATTTTGAGATGTGAGGAGTTTGTGTGTGTGAAGTGAACGAATTGCATGCAACCTTTATATACACGAACAGGGAAAATGATAAGTGACAGAATGGAGCAGGAAGGTGGTGCACATGGTTTTCTTAGTTTATATTCGAGGAAGAAATCAAGTGAGTGAGTTGTTATCTTACATGTTGCCTCCCACCATGACCAATCGAACTAGAACAAATCGAATGTGTAAGACTTACACCTGACATTCCTAACATGCATAGATTGGTTTTTCCATGATTGGGGAGAATGGGTGGTGAGTTTGGGTTGTTTCTGGGGCAGTGAACGAGTGAGGGAGGTTTACTTGGGTCAGGTCGTATTTCACAGATAACAGCCACGAATTACATTTTTGGTTCAAAATCTCGTGAGTCTAGATGCAAAACATTATTTTGGACAACTTTTGTGTTTTACACTTTTCCTGGTTCGGACCAGAATGGGCCTTAAAATTGGGATTTAAATTCGTTACAGAAACTTAGTGGTTCAATAGAATTTATACGAAGTGGTATTGGAACAAAATTACTATTTGTGTCAAATTGAGATGAAATGTGTGAGGTGCCTTAACTTGATCAATATTCTAGTATCATAATTATATTTGAAGGTTGATAACAATTGTCATTCATGGTTCTTAGAGGTCAAATATTATTAGCGAGTACACATGGGAATTTTTGTAGGCTCGGGATTTATTTAAATTGTATTTGTTAATTATTGAAACGTATAATTATTAAGTATCAATGTTTTAAGTTATGTATGGTATCTAGGTTATTAAGGTTTAGGTGTAAATGTCGTTTCAAGGTAAGAGTGAATAACGTTGTAATTGACAAAGTATATATATATATATATATATATATATATATATATATATATATATATATATATATATATATATATATATATATATATATATATATAAATTGTTATGGGTAAAAATGGTTAATCTATGTTATGGTAACGTGTTAATCGTAGGAAATTTTTACGGGATGTTATACGTGGGGCCGTGTACGATCTTCCCCAACTCTATAAGCTTATATCTCTTCCTATGGCGACATGTTAAGTATCCTAACCATGGCCTCCTAAATAGTCACTTATGAATTAAATACAACCATTAAAATCATGGTACACATCCGATTCATGTTTCTTAAGATGTTCAAGCATGTTACCATATAGGAGATTAGTCAGTTTTCTTAAGCCTAACATCGATTATCATTCACCCAACAACAACTAATAACAAACTATCAATCAATAATCAATAACTAGGTTTCATTATATCTAAGCAAACATAAATAAACCTAGCCTAGCATGTTAAAAGAAAGACAAGTATAAGATATAATCAAACAACACATAGACATATTGAATTATTGATGGATTACTTATCTTTAATTGAAGATGGAAGAAACAAGGGTATGAAACCGTTAAAAAGTTCTCAAATTCGTACTAGGGTTTGTGTGTTTGTTCCACCAAAAAGTTCCTCCCTTAATGAAGGAAAAATCGAAAACTATATATAGATTTACATGGGTGACGGCGTCACCTTTTGATGGTTGACGCCGTCATCTCCCCGCGGCTAGGGTTTCTTGTTGCCCAATCCAACTTCTTGACGCCGTCTCTCTTTATTACTTCTAGGCCCTCACGCTTTAGTGTGATACGTGACGGCCTACCCCTGGTAGAACGTGACGCCGTCACGTGTTAAGTCTTGATTTCTCTTCTGGTGCGTCAAGTGTAAATGTAATATCCACCTCTTGTCACAAAAGCTGACGCCGTCCCTTGAATTTCCTGACGACGTCAAGTGCAAATTCGAGCATGGATTACTTTGTCGTTTTCTTCAGTTTTTGCTCCAAAAACGTCCAAAATGCTTCCTTTTCCAGAATACTCTTAAAAAGTACCTAAAATGACAAAAGAAATGATTTAGGGTAATAATTGATCATATTATCGTGACTTAGTGCTTAAATGACCCCTTAAAAGCGTAACAAATTTCTCCTTATCAAATACCCTTACACTTGGGATTTGCTTGTCCTCAAGCAAATGAGCTTTTATTCTAATCAAAATACAAGCTAGGGGTCATTTAACATTAATATAAAACTAATTACAACAAATGATCGTTCTACCTTAATCAAAATAATCACAGAGATTATAAACTAGCGCCTCACAAATAGTGTTTGGATACTCTCATCTCTCGGGTGTTATAAACCTAATTATAACTAACGGAAATGGAAAAATATCACTCACTACTTGTCATAGCAAATAGATTACCATAGGCTTGGGAAAGGATCAAAAACCTCCACCACTTGGCGTAAGCACCTAGGAAAACTATCAAAGAGGTCTTTTTTAAGGGTTATAACGTTAGGTGTAGGGATATGGAAAACACGGTTAGTTGGATAAAGGGATATTTTACTGGTGGCAAGTCAATTATCGTAGTTAATTACATGTACAATGTGTCGTTGCTAAGCCAACACTCGACTCAACTTAAGCTAATCAAAAACTAACAAAAACATAAACAAGCATAAAAGGAAACGGGATGGTAATCCGTATGTTTTTCTCTTTTTCTTTTTCTCTTTTTTTTCATACACTCTTGCTCTAGCATCCAAAATAATACATCAAGAGGGCTCGGTTCTCCCCATACACTTGAACTTTTACATACTTTACATATAACTATTCTAATGAATCGAATTAAGATAATTAAAACACTTGGAGTACTTTAAAATATTTGTGAACATATGGGGGTAATAGTGGACGTTCTTCCCCATTACTTCATAACAATAGTACTTTACCCATGAGTCCCTATCGTCCCAAAACAATATGTACAAGATATGACTTTACTTAGCAACCATGTAATCAATTAGACAATTAACAAAGGGTTAAAACAAATGTTATAACAATAATGCACTAAAGATGAGTGCATACAAGGAAGGCTAAGGCGATTTGGGTGTACATTTAGGGGTGGATTATAAAAAAATTCTTTCTTTAAGTAAAATGCTTAAAGTTAGAAACGAAAAAGATAGGCTCTGAGGGGAGCACTAGGGGTATCGGGTACTAAAAATGAGTACATCGCAAAGGTGTGAGAAAATTACTTGATCAGTGAAGTCAATGTAATTATATAAATAAACAGGCTTAAAAACATGGGTTATCCTAATGCCTCTTATCATGTACTAATTCCAACTACACGAATGTAGTCTCACGTGTGGTCTCGGAATGAATCATTAACGCAAGTTCTAGAATCTAAATGCTACCGGTACACTCATAAGCACTAAGGCTTTTCCTAACAAATTTAGGGGCGAACATTACATATTTAGGGTGAAAATTTTGAGTGGTACGGTTTTTTGTGTGCTAGTCATATAACTCCTATCCATGAGACGCTTATTAAGACTAAAGTTTTACTCCTATATGTTGCAAAAAATTTTAAATTTGGTGCTAAAATTACCCTAACAAGTGTTTCTCTAAGTTTTATTACACATCTACTATTAGACAAGATAAAAATCAAGTGCAACTGTAATCTCTAAGGAATCTTTATTTACCCCCTTACACTTAAGCTGAACATTGTCCCCAATGTTCAATTGAAAAAATGTAAATAAAGAAAACGAAAGAATGAAACAAATACTCCCCTGATTTGTTTGGCGTGGATGATGTAGTAACATGGTTAAATTTGTAACACCCCCATTTTTGACTGATCGCAGCGGATAAAGTGTTTGGGGTATTACTCATGGGAACAAAGACAAGATAATAGAAAATGACTCGAAAAGAGACGTTTTTGAAAAAGGTTGTTATCATTCATTTATTCATCAGAGTTTTCACAGTCAAAGATATACTTTTACCAAAAGAGATGTCCCTAAGATACGTTTTATGACACAAAATTGATGAATGATAACTATTCTGGACGTCCTCATGTCCAGTGGTTCTCCGTGCCAGGGTTCCTATAGTGCCTAATTACCTAAGATAACATGCTTAAAAGTCAACACGTATGTTGAGTGAGAGTCATAGGTTTAAAAAGTTAAAGTGTAAATACAAGTTCCACAGAGTTCAGCTTAAACTCTATGAGTGTAAAAGGGTTAGTGTTAGAAATAAGGTATATTGCACTAAGCTCATGAACCACACGTTAACGATCCGGGTCATGGGGTCTGCAGACCAAACCATGAGGGGATGGGAAGGATAACTTGCCAAAGTTAAAACCTTCAGTGGGTTCAAATATAGTACTTATTGGTACCACCTAGTGGGGTGTTAATACCAACGGGAGTTGTCAAACTCCAATAGATCTATCAACTATATTCGCGTTCGTTTGGATAAAACCTTCCAAACGATTAGATTCATGAATTTTGGTTATGTAATGATGGCTGTTAGTTTACTCGTGCAATAACCAGAGCAAAGACTTGTATTTGGTTTTAAAGCATGTATCCCCCTAACAGGGTTTGTAAAACATTTAAAAAGCATTTAAAAGGGTGTGAGGCTATGAAAACTCACCTGAGTCTCTAGGTAGTTTAAGTAGGGGTTTAGACAACTTACTCACGTATCCTGGGGTAGTGTGGGTGTGCGTATGTCAAGTCTTAGTCTAGGTTTTCTTAACTAATTACTATTTAGGTTTTTATATATAACATAACACTGTTCGGGCCATTGTAATTCAGAAGTACATGACTCCTCACATGAAGTTCCCTACTATTATATTATGTGATCAGCATAATACCGTTCGGGCCATCATAATTCAGTAGTTAATACTCCTCACACAAAGTTCCCTATTAATGAGTTATGTTGTTATTAGGGTTTAGTTAAAACATAACACCGTTCAGGCCATCATATCTCAGAAGTATAGGCAATAATCGTTCGAGGAGTCAGGGCACTATAATTCGTAAACCCAACAAACTCGTCAAAACGAAATATCCACATAGTACTCCTCGCATGAAGCTCCCTAGTATTGTGTTATGCTTCTAACTTATATAGGTTTTGATATTTTATGAAAATAGTCCATTTTTACCCTTTATATATATATATATATATATATATATATATATATATATATATATATATATATATATATATATATATATATATACGTTTTCTACCCTAAACTTATAAACTTATAACAAATAGGCATATAACTTTCTAACTATTGCATATTTAGTCCCTAAACTATCATATTTTAAAGAAATAACACATATAGTTCCTAGATTATACTAATTTCTATTATTTACTCTATTTACCCTTATATTTATACTATTTACAGTTTTAGCCCTTTTAGTTTTATATTTGTTTTATTAGTTTATTTCAAGGTTTAATATATTGCAAATTTAGTCCTTACACTAATATCTTCTAGGAAATGTTAAAAACAGTCCCTAGACATTATAGTTTCAGGAATTTATAATATATACCCCTATGCATGTAATAATTTGCAAAACTGGTCCTAAATATATATAATTCTAATTCTAGCATGTCAATCTAGTTTCTAAGCTTATATCTAACTCATATAAGTTCAAATAAGTCACATAATGCAAATTATATCAAGTAGGAAAGCTATATAACACATAAACATGCAATTCGACCTAAAACTAGGGTAACGAGAGTAAACATGCATGCATGGCAATCTACTAACTATCTCAAGCATATACTAAATATCTAAACCTATTCTAAGACTAATTGGATGTAAATTAAGGGTTACTGTCACAACTCACCATTTCAGGTCATTTCCCGAACTTTGGAAAAACACTATTCATCAAACACTATTCATCAAAACACTATTTATCAGTTTACTATTCATCATTTTTGGTGTCAGTTTGACATTCCGAGAAGCATTCAGAAATTTTACTATTCACGGAACACTATTCATTGCGGGAAAAGATTTCATCATTCACGTGCATTACACATTTCATCGTAAATTTAGTTTACGGGTATTCAAATTCGCGTAACCGTATTGGTTCAGGTGCGAATTCATGCATTATCAGTAATGACATTTCATACGGACTGGAGATAGTCTGCATATCATCAGTAGGTCATTTACATGTTATACCACTCTTAGGATTTTCAAATTTATATATATTTGATACATTTAACGTTTTCCTTATAATTATTTATAAATAAACGTTAACACACGGTTTATACACGACGAATATATCTAAATATTCCCACAATGGTCCTGACATATTTTTATATCCATTTTATTATCATAAAAGTTATAACATTCAGTTACCCAGTATTTTGGAAATTTATTTTATTTATAACGTGAGCTTATGAATATTACAACGGTTTTCGTGAAAACTAAACAATAATCACCCGAACACTCAGTAACTGTACCCAACATATTTTTAACATTTTTATGACTTTATTAAGTCCCGGTTAACTTTGTTAACATTTATTTCTATCAAACCCGGTACCCGATTATAACTAATATTTACACAAAACCACAACTAATACTACACTAAATTTTGCTAAGTTATCAAAACCAATTTTTGCTTCTTTCTTTCTTATATAAAACCGGCCACAAGACACCCCTAAACCACTTGACCCTTATTTTTCTAACCATATGTACTTATGTATGCATATTATACTATATAACTTAACACCTATATTTACCAAAAACTCCTAAAACATAATCATATACAAATTTGAGAATCAAAAAGCACAAACCTCATCTCTTTCACCCCAAAACCAAAACCCACGACCCTACTATGATCCATAATCAAAATCCATTATTTTTCAAAGATCAAAGCATCAAAGTTGTTCATTTCATCATCCTAATCAAGAATCATAACACAAAAACACAAGTAATCCAAGGTTTCTCATCATCTCATCACCTATTATTTCAAAGTGAGTATTCAAAATTATTTTCATGTTTTCATCTAATTAACACATGTATCTTATAGTATTCATGCTTAATTTCATGCACAAACTAGTTATACCACTTTATTTTTGAATACTTTTTGAACATACAAACCCTAGATTGTGATTTAGGTGTTTCTTTGTTAAATTAACTTGATTACTAGTCATTAGGAACCCATGGCACCCTAAGAAGGTGTATGGTAGGATTAGTATAGATTTGTAGTGTTTGCAAGAGATTTGGTTGAAGTAAAAACTAGTTTTGAACCTTGGAAATGGATTTCTAACAAGTTTATAAACATGCTGTCCCATTTTGGTAAAATCTGGAAAATCAGTAAACACAAATGAAACTTTGGCAAAATTTTTAGAAAATACTTTCAAAAACGAATCCGTAGGCGAAAGAACGGATTAAAAAGAGTTAATAACGAAGAAGTTATGATTTTTGCAAGATTGTTGACGAAAAGTATTTTTCTGGAAAATAGTTGCTGATGGACGTTTTTCGTTGGACAAAAAGAGGCTTTAGACATAACCCGGAGGAGCCAAGCTTTCCAAAATATATTACTACATGTTAAGTCGTAACCGTGGATATAAAGAACAAGTAAAACGGGCTTATAACGACAAAGATATTCACGTTTCAATATCAGCAAAAATCCTCTATAATTGGCAGCTTTTAGAAATAATAATAACACTACGTACTAAATTCTAGATTTTCTAGAAATATTAACCAAGTACCCAATTTCATAACTAATGATGTATTAGTGATTACAAGTATATTTTCATTACTACAAGGCGATATTTCAAGGATTTCAAACCGAGAATTTCAAAACAAACATTGGTACATACGATATATATATAAGTATATATATTGCAACTAGTTTTATTTTTCTAATAGCCATATTTTTCCTAAGTCTTGGAATATATACTTTTGATAACAACAAGTGTTTTTCAAAGAGTAGAGTGGTATAGGAAACATGTGCATGGACATTCATAACATCATTTCATGATCTAAAGTAGATCGTTCATCATTCATATTAGGTTGCGGCTAGTGTGCGCGCCTTGTTTTTCAGCTCATTACATGTTCATGGTACCATCATATTGGGTTGCGACAGCTAATTGTTCATTGGTGTTCATTTCATTTCATCACAGTATCATCAGCTAGAGGTGAGTTTTCATAGCCCCGTTTTCAATACAATATTTTTTATTGTTTTCAAATCCCACGGGGGGAATACATTGCATCAATCATTTTAGTACGAGCCCAAGTATTCAAACATATGTACATTGCTTAAGTTACCTTGCCATGTGATAAGTCCCCTGTAACATCATGGACCGTTAATTTACCGGTAAGCGAGAGTGAGTGGATAGATCTATCGAGGGTGACGCCTCCATCCGTGGTAGTGATTACCAACAGTAAGCGGATGCATGTCATATCTTTTACATTTGAGTGTTTCGGCAGAACATTCAGGAGGGGCATTGTTTCATCAGTCATAGCTTCGGTGTCATGAGCTTAAGGTCTATTGTACAATTTTCATGAGATTTTTATCTTGCACTTTTACTTGTGGTGGCCGTACATCATTACATTTTACAAACCTATGGAATTCACCAACATTCGTGCTGACGTTTTAGCAATGTATTTCAGGTTATTAAGGTAGCTCATGTGACTTGCATTTGGACCTTCATGGAGTCGCGGAGTCGACGCGTCTCATCATTATTTCATGCACTTATGTAAACGTTTGATCTAGTATGACTTGTTTTTCATAAACATGCAACACATTTTGGGGACCTCATTTTGTAAACTCTGGATTATTTCAATGATCAAATGCAGTATTTTCCAAACGACACTTTAGGTCGTTCAATGTAACTGTAACTGTGGTGCTATGACAGACACCCCCAGGTATTCCATTCCGCTGCAAGTCAGGTAAATTGGGGGTGTGATAGATTGGCATCAGAGCTAAGGTTATAGCGAACTAGGATGTATCTTGGACCCTAGACTATAACCACATCAGCATAGCATGTAACACCCCAACCCGACATGGGTCAAAATGTCACATTATGGTGCCAAATCAGAACATACAACGCAAGCGGAAGACTTATAAACATAACAATTACAAAGGTATTCTAAGGATTACAAAGGAAATACTAACTCTATACAAGAATGAGAATACAAAGCTAAACAAAATCTAATTGAATCCAAGTCCAAGTCTAATCCAAGCGTCAAAGGCTTCTAATCATTGGGGTAGTCCACTAACGCTCCTATGCACTCTTCACCCAAACCCAGCTTCCAACCTAAAACCTGCCGCGGAAGAAAAGAAATGCGGCTGAGCTTAAAAAGCCCAGTGAACAGATATATAACAAAACGAATAATCGAAACGTATATAAGTATAAGAAAAGAAATCATAAGCTCCTGCTGAAATGAGTATCATCTGTCAAATGCATAAGAGATCAACGATCAACTGAACAAATATCATGAGTCAAATGAATGAAGCATCATAAAGATATCAAGTGGAAGAATAATCAGAATCATAGAGCACGTATCAACAAAGGCTTGTCCACCAGAGACACTCGAATGGACAAAAGAAATAAAGGAAAGCCACGAGCCGACCTACCAGAGACACTCGAATAGGTCTAATCACATAATCACATATCCGTCAATTCATAGGGTGTACATAGAGTAGCTAGCTCCAATGTACCAGACGTGAAAGGGGTACAAGGCACGTACAGCCAGTCACAAAATCAAATCATATCAAACATATCCTAGGATGCATCCATACGCCCCCCACAAACAAAATATATATCCAAAGTCGCCAAGTGATCACATATCATATCATAAACAGACGGGGACACCGGGGACTAATCACACCGCCCCAGATAGTGTCATGCCATTAGTGCCTCAATGACACGCCCATGGTACCTCCATGAGTAGACTAAAAACTCGGGCATCAGAACCGAGCATATCAGAACAAACAAAGCAAAGCTATCCATAACAAAATGCTCCCAGAGCATGACAGAACAGAATGCTCCCAGAGCATAATATAATAGAATCTCGCAATCACATAATCATAATCAAAGTGGATAGCAAATCAGAATGAAATCAGAGGTATCATAGCAAGGCTCATATCAAATAGATCATATCAACGAATAATATCAAATGGATCATATTAATCATATCAAATGGGGAACATAGCAATGGCATATTGAAGGAAATCTTAGCAGTGTCAAGGATCGAAAGAAAGTCATGAGAAGTCCCTACTGAAAAGGGATAGAATATCTATACCTTAAACCGCCAACGAAATCATATCATAACGTAAGAATAGGAAGTCACTCCTTCTTCAGCGAATCTACACGATTTAATGATCGGCTTATTATTAATAACTCATCTTAAATTAGATTGCTCATTTTAGGTTTGTTTCTATTTTTAGTAACTTTCCACTTTTAGCAAGTTTCCCGAATAGTAAGTTTCTTTACTTAGTAGTTTCCCAAATTAGTAAGTTTCCCGAACTAGCAAGATTAGCCATAAATGATTATAATTAACATTTAATTAAGTTAAAGTGCTCAAATGATTAATATTATATATTGGGGTTCAATTGTGTAACTTATCAAAGTTTAGGGTTTAAATCGTAACTTAATTTTATAACGACCAATTTAAGATTTATTCGATTATTATATACTTATATGTGACCCGACTCGTTTAAACTAAAATAACCACACTCACACGCTTAAAACATTTACCCCACATCTGTTTATAAACTAGTTTATCTTTGTTGAACTTCATCCCATGACACTCATTTTCTCTTGTTAAATAAACCATGCACGCATGAAAATCTCTATATTCAAATACACACGATACACATGCTGTACCATGCAAGCGACACCAGAATTTCACAACCAAAATACTTGCCCCACATTCAGATTTAGACGCATGCATTTTCCTTTTATTTTGGCTCGTATAGGATTATTATTAAACATGTTATGCCGAAAATAAGATAGATCAAGCAAAATATAATACATGAGTCGAATTAACAAAATGTTACGATCGATTAGTTTAAGATTTCAAATCGTTATTTTATGTGACTTTTATCATTTCATGTGGCATTCATAACTTGTAAACATGTATGCTCACGTGCAGCCACTCCATTTGACAACAATTATAACAAGACAAATACATGTGTTTAATAAGGTAACATAGACCTTAACACTTAACCATTTAAATTAGTTGAATATATATGTTTATAGACCAGGTTTAGACCTTTTTCACAACACATACCATGCCTCTCGTACCCTACCTTTTCATGACAGAAATTCAACAAAACCCCATGCATGAAATCCAATCTTTCATATGACCTTATTACAGTAACATCACCAAAATCGATTCACACCCTTCATTGCTTAGTTCTCAGATTTGTTGTTAGATTTGTGATCATATAAGTTATGTCATGAACCCTCGCTAGATCGACATATGCGTTTTTACAGATTCGTAATTTATGTGGCTTATTATTCGTATGCTATCATACATATATTTTAGCCGATCCATTTAAGCCTTAAGTGACATGATATAATGTTTATATGATGATCCAGATGAAAGGAAAAAGATTAAGAATGACATGTTACCCTTTGATGATCGAACAGGAAGGAACAAGAAACCAAAGGACACCCCAAGTCGAATTCAAACAACCCACGTCCTCTCTTGTGATCGGATGGCAAAAGAATGAGAAACCAAGGAACAAAACTACAACCGAAATCAAAACAACCAAGCCCTTGTCGAATCTGTTAACCCACGATCACTACTTTTCTTGTTGCCTTCGTACACCCCTTTTAGATCGAAATGAGAAGAACGTAATGTATGCCGTCATCATATGTTATTTGGGTTTAGTATGTTTTAGGTTGTGATATACGGTTCAAAAAGTGATAGGGAGGAAAACGTGTGATATCATAGGGTGAATCAAGGAATACCGTATAATATGGGATTGTGATTAGCCCATTCCAAATTTAGTTCCATAATGCACTTAGCCTTGTTTTTGGTTCTAGTTTATTTGTACACTTCAAGAAATTTGGCCCATATACCATATTTAGGCGTGTAACATATTGTTATAAATGTGACATAGCTTAAATCGTATAACATAAGTCTTATGGATTAACACGTCGCATAAAGTTCAAGTATAATCGTATAAATGCTTAGGTTATAATTTAAATATACGTTTGAGATTTTACGGGTGTTATATAGCATCTCATCATTTCATCATAAGTGCATAATCATGATACATGTTGTTTCATACATACCCTGTACGAGTTATTTATACTCATATCCGTATATGTATATCATTTTATTGACCTGGTTCACAAGTGACATGTCTTCAGATACTCACACTGACATCTTTTTATCGGATTCCGACATTGAAGATGCCTTGTCATCTTCCACTACCATTATACCACCAGTTGCACTTACACCACCATTAGTACTATTGATTTGCCATAGGAACAAAGTTTTCCTATCATTCAGCCCGTACATAGAATGCCTTTTGGTAGTGTATTCAGAATTAATCTTAATGGACTTATTAGGATGCTTATTGCAAGGAAGATAGTGTGTTTTCTTTCCATCACTAGTAGGGCACTTACTACTCAGGTACTATCACCACCATCAGTTACTTATTACACTATTGGCCTTCCCACAGTGTGTACTTTAGTTTTACCTTTTGGATGTCGCGAGGTAGCGTGAAAGAGGGTAGTGTTCCATACACTAGTACCATCATTGTCATTTTCCTTTTCCATTCCCACTTGCCATGAACTAGATGACACCTAGTAGATAATACCAATAACACGGACTCAACAGAAACATCCGCAGATTCTTCAGGAATGGTTCAGAACCTACATTATCTAAGATTTGATAAATGCACAACTTCAGACACCACTTCAGGACTATCTCGACCTTATGATGCCACAAACCTGATTTCACACAGAGGGACACCAGGAAGTCCCTGGACCAGACTTATATCCTCACTAGCTTTTACTATTATCCTAGCCACAGAAAGTGTGGGACATAGTCTAAAGAACTTGTTGTCTTTTGATTGTTGTACAAACAAAAATATCAAGTGTGACTCCACTATGTAAGAAATGGTTGTGCTATTTGTGATACCGGTTCACGTAGACCAAAATTTTCATGTATTATATTCATGTGTTGTGAATATGATGACTTTGATTACCTATATATACTCATGGTCTCTTATGATTGGATGAAGAGAGATTTAAGCAAACCACTCCAAGCATGATGCAAGCTGCTGTTGGACAAGTCATTGCCAAGAACATAGCCACCGCCCTCACTAAGGAACTTACTCACGTGGAATTTATGGGGTGCAATCCTCCCTCCTTTAGCGGAACTAGAAACATAAAGGAATTTCTCAAATGGTTCAAAGACATAGAAACAATATTTCAATGTGGCGACTGTCGTAAGGAATACAAGGTTAAGTTCGCCACATGCACTTTTCAGGATCATGCCCAGGAATGGTGGACCAAACATATTAAGATGGTAGGAGTTGATACTGCCTACTCACACTCTTGGGAGAAACTAAGAAGGATGATGGGTATAACATTTTGTGTAAGAAGTGAATTATGAACAAGAGAACAGTCAGGATATTAGCAACATCAAGGATAACAACAATGCTTCAGCAGGAGGAGCTTTGTTTCAATATATAAACCGTAGTTCGAGCCCTTTAGGGTTGTATCTCTCCTTTTGTACTTACCGTTGGTACGATGACATAACCTAGTTGTATTAAGCACTTTTCTATCCAATGTAGTATCTATCCTTTGTTACTTAGGTGATAATTATAACCATCGTTTACTCCATTTTCTATCCCAATTGCTCAGACTTCAATCGTTTCGCAACATTTTAGCATTGTCTTATCAGGGATTAGGTTGATTTCGTATTTGACGAATTAGTAGACTATTACCATTCGACAAGATTCACCCACTTATCCAATACACCATTCAAGCTATTTTACTATCATATGGGGAAATTGTTTTACAAAAAAAAAAAAAAAAAAAGTTCTGTAGTAAGCTATTTTATTACCATCCTATAAATTGATTTTCTGTCATTACACCAAGTATTTACTATTATTACGCGAAGCAATTTTCATGTTACTTGAAAGAAAACATCAGGACACCATTTTTATAACAATGCGTTGAACACCATCTAAAACTTTTGATAAAAGTTATGATATTTTGACAAAAATCTAACATCGCATCATTAGTCCTCAATTATACATAGCCTGATCACCTATGTAAAATTCAGGAAGGATTATGCCATGAAGGAAATAAATACCTTTTCAAAGGATTGTTAATAACAATCTTCATGTAAAAGTTTTGTAAACAAAGAAACCTTCCCATAAACATCCCTTTTGCCGAACTATCCCTGGATACTTACCCTACCTGTCACTCACTTAGCCATTAAGTTGGATTTTCCCATTGACTTCCCTAGAAGAGACTTTCCATATCAATTACATGCATGATTCCTCTATACAATAGAAGCAACAAAAGGATTACAGAACTACTAACCAGGACTAGAAGTATATAGTGAGAGAATTCATAACTCAACAACAATCCTAAGATACTGCGAGACTATCCGAATCACCATCTCTGACTTAGTTGTCAAATTCTATCGTTTAAGGGTACTAGCTAGACTGAGCTACAGGATTGAACTCAATATAAATGTCCGCAGGACAACACAATAGAAATAAACCAAGCTTCTAATTGAGACTGTAGAGCATTTCATTTAAACATGGCCTCATCCATACATAAACTTTCCTGCAGTAAGTTTTCACAAAGGACAATTGTTTGAATCAAGAATATCGATGTAGATTCCTCTAAGGCATTATGTCTCTAGAAATTTCAGATAACCTCACCTTCATACCAAGCAAGGGATCAAACCAGAACATATCTCCTCATCTACATGGGAAAACAGAATAGACATTCATCGACACAACATCAAGTGATACCTTCGTCTTGCCAATTACAACGATAAAATATTTCAGGACTTAAGTTAGTCTAAATATCTATGCTTGTAGTTATGACCAGATAATCATCAATAGACATTATCCAACCTCAGGAACTAAGTGTTAGACATCGATGCATTTAAGCGAACATTTCCTATTCTACCATCTCATCCATGTTAGTGTTTTCACTTTTAAATAAAGTTGATGCGTTTACCTAAATCACATACCTTGTGGAAAAATGATTTCTGAAATTCCTATTTTGAACAAGTGCGATCCTTTTTGGTCAAACTTTAGCAACACTATTGTACAATGAGAAATATACATAAACATCAAACTTTGGTAAGCAGTCTTAATCACAACATGTTTGAAAACATTTTTCTACTTCATAACTACTGAAATTTTGAATCATCAGGAAAAATATTACTTAGTAAATCATTTGCTCCATTTTTCTAAGTTCGTTTATTCAGAAAAAGATTTCAACCAAAACTCACAATCGCGAGACAAATTTCCAGAACCAACTTCCCTACAACATCGCTTATGCATTTAGGATTTGTGACTCGACAATAAAGAATATTTGGAATATGTGATGAAGGAATTAGGAAGGACATCACAAATTAATCACGAATTTCAGTAGTGGAGACCAAACCCAATAGACAAAAAAGAACATATGTCTTATCATCCGTGGGAACAAAACACAAGGAATCAAGTTGTTACCTATATTGTCACACCCCCAAAATCGGGTCCAGCGGAAGCATACGTGTAGCTGGGGTGTAACTCAATTGGTATTACAACACTAGTTCAAAAATGGTTTTCATTTCAATCATTTAGAACAAAATAGTTAAGTCAAAATATTGTATTTACATTGTTTAAAGTAGTGCGGAAGTAGGCCCTTAAAATAGTTTGATATGGTCCCCATATAAATAATCAGAGTCTTCTATGACCATGCCATGCCCTACCAAAACCTCCTGTAGCGTGCCATAGGTTAAAACCTGAAAATACATGCTAAAGTGTCAACACGAGGTTGGTGAGTTCATAGAGTTTGTTTAACAAATAATGCCTATAGAGAAAAGATCGCCCAACAAAGGCATCGTAAATCCACTCAGCTACAAGTCCCGCCATAAGAGACTTGTAACCTGTGTGTTTACGACCCACTGCCAAAAGTAATACGTTTACGTGAACAAAAGTAATACTTGTGTTTAAATTCTAAGATAAATATAGCAAAACGGCTATATAAATAATTTAGTCCATGAGGCCATATAATAAATCAGTCAATTGGAGAATCCGTAATAAGGTTGATGCAAAAGCATCGTAATTCAGTAATAAAGTTTATAAAAACCATCAGTATATAACTTTAATCGTATGTACAATAGCCCAAGTATAAAGTAAAGTAATAAGTTTTTCAGTCGTAAAACTACATTGTCTCTTAAGCTCATGACCCCGAAGCTAGACTTTGTAATGCCCCGCCAGAGTGTTTACCAGACACTTAATTCGTTAAGACATGAAATGCATTCGTCCCGTTGGAGCAACCCAAACACGAATGGAGGCGTCACCCTCGATAGATCTATCCACTCACTCTCGCTTAGTACCAGAAATTAACGGTCCATGATAATAAAGGGGACTTAAAGTGGTAGTAAGTTAACTTAAGCAATGTATAGAATTTAATACTTTGGCATTGTACAAAAATAATTCAAGCAGTGTATTCTTCCCCATAAGTAATTCAAATCGTATAAAGACATAGAACAAGTATTTCAACCATTCAGTAATGTTTGAGAAAATGAATTGCGTTCAAGTAAAACAAGCATTGAATTTAAATAGTATCGAGCATGTATCTTCCCCCAAAACAGTTGTAAAACAAGTAAAAGTAGGGGTTATGAACTCACCTGGAGCGATAGCTACGATGACAAGAATGGATACACTGAAATGAGGCACGATCTCTAACCGCAACCTAATATGAGTAATAACGATCTACCTTAGATCATGACATAATGAAATGAATGCACGTGCATATGATGTCTATACCACTCGTAACTTGGAAATACTAGTTATTGTCAAAGTAAAATAGTTTCCATACTTAGGAAAAATAAGTCCAATAGGAGTTATAAAAACTTGTCGTAGTATATCGTATAAAAATGTTAGCGTTCTATTCCTCGTATCAAAAACCTTAAAATAACGTCGTTAAGTCGTATAAATATTCCTTTGGGTCATACGTATTTCATTTGTTAAGAATATAGTCCTTAGTAACATTTCTAGAAAATATATCATTTAGTGCGTAAGTTATTATTTTCTAGTAGTGACAAAATATATATATAGTTTTGACGATGTTAAAACGCGTATAACTTGGTCGTTTTAAGCTCATTTTACTCGTTCTTTATATCCCCGGAATCGTGGGATGGCATACTAATATATTTTTGATAAGTCGGAACGGCTAAATCAAATTTTAGGCCTCGAAACAGTCCATGAAAATCGTGGGACAGCAAGGTATTTTTCAGTAAATAGTTTTCGTCGTTAAAATAGAAAATAGTATATCTTTTTCGTCGTAACTCGGATTTTAGTGATTCAAGCGGCCACGGTTTCGTTTTTGAAAGTACTTTCTGAATATCTAACCCAATGTTACCCGGAAACCCCTGAGTTTTCTGAAATTGGCGATTTGGGACAGAACCTATATTTAAAAGTATTTTTCGTTCTTAATATTCGGAAAATCATATCTCCTTCGTTATTAACTCGTTTTTATCCCCGTTTTCGGCCATAGTTTCGTCTCGGAATGTATTTTCTAAATCTTTGGTCAAAACTTAGTCACCATCTACTGATTTTCCCACGAAATTAAAATAGGGACAGTAGGTATATCAAAAGTTTCAAAAACCATTTTCAAGTCTCTAAACTAGTTCCATCCTCCATCAAACCACTTTCAAACACCACAAAGCTAATCTAATCCTACCATACACCTTCTTAGGGTGTCATGGGTCCTTAAACATCATCAATCCACTAGGTCTAACAAGGGTTTCATATGTTTCCATTTCTAGGGCTTCAAAGTTAATATATACAAAAATGGAGTGGTACAAGTTGATGCATGTATAAGATCTTGTAAGAAAATTATATAAACATAATAATAACTTGTAAAAATCATAAAAATGAGTTTGTTAACTTACTTGAAGGTTTAGGAAGTTTGGATGATAAAAACCTACTAATCCTTGAGTTTTTATTTCAAAACTCCAACAAGGATGACTATATGAACTAGTTTATACCAAGATCTTGTAAAATTTGTTCTCCTTGCTCCTTGACTCACCTAGGTCGATCCACACTTAAGAGAATGAGAGAAAATAAAGTTTACTTGAACTAGAAAATGATTTTGTGATTAAAATGGATGAAAAAGTTTAATTTATACTTGGAGACAATTGTTAGGTTGGCATTTAAGTTGGTTGGTGTAGTTTTAATGCATGAAGACCATGGGGAGGGGGGGTTGGCCGGCCATGGAAAGGAGGAAAAGAGGGAAATATGTTTTGTGATTTATTTAGGAGTATAAGTGTAGTATTAGTGTTGTTTTTAGGTAGTTTAAGTATAATCGGGTACCGGGTTTGCTAGAAATAAATTTTAATAAAGTTAACTGGGACTTAATAATGTCATAAAAATGATAAAAATATGTTGGGCACAAGTATTGGGTGTCTGGGTGATTATTGTTTAGTTTCCACGAAAACCGTCGTAATTAAATTTGACGTACGATATTAATTAGTTAAATTTCCAAAATACCGGGTAAATGAGTTTTATAATTATTGTAGCATTGTAAGAGATATAAAAACATGTCGGGACCTTTGTGGGGATTGTCGGATATGTCAGACTTGTTTATAGCTTGTGTGTTAACGTTTATTTAAAAATAAACATACGTAAAAGTTAATTATACTAAAAGTAGTAATTTAATTATCCTACGAGTGGAATAGTATGCAAGTGACATAATGATGGTACGCAGACTATTTCTAGTCCGAATGAAATGTCTCAATGATAATGCATGAATTCGCTCCTGAACCAATACGGTTACGCGAATTTTGAATACCCGTAAACTAAGTTTACGATGACATGAGTAATGCACGTGAATAGTGGTTTTCTTCCGGGAATGAATAGTGTCAAGTGAATAGTAAAATTTCTGAACGTTTCTCGAAATGTCAAATTGACCTAAAAAATGATGAATAGTGATTGATGAATAGTAAATGGTGAATAGTAACTTGTGAATAGTAAATTGTCGAGGTTTGGAAAATGACCGGAAATTACGAGTTGTGACAGTCTTTCCTTCTAACAGGAACTTCGTCCCGAAGTTCAGTTTTGGTTGGTCTCTGAAGTATATTGGTGAAAAGGTGATAATAATTGAGAATTCCAACGAACTTCCACGATAGGAATTCGACTCCGCTTCAACCGTTTGACCTAACGGTCCATGATTTCTATTGGTTATTACCAAGTCTACGTTTGTTCTTGGGTTGGGTTCCTTTCCAAATGGGATCACGAGTGACTAATCTGAAAGTCATTTCCTGAGATTTGAATAGGTGAAACATGGTTGTGTAATCCGGTTGTTCTCTAACAAGGCTCAAGTCTGACGGCCACCAGGCCTACTCTGTCTGAAATATTACGTGGTCCAGTGTATATCGGGTTCAACTTTCCCAGTTTTCTGAATGATATCATGCCTTTCCTAGGCAGAACTTTCAACATGATCTGGCTACCAACTTGAAGTTTTAATGGTTTACAACTTATAGAATTTGTAATTGATTCTTGACTTGTAGGAAATTTCTGGTTATTTCATGAATGCCTACTAGACTAGTGAGTTAGGATTTTCCAATTTCAATTCGTCAATGGATAGGGGCACTTCGACCATAGAGTGCTTTAAATGGTATAGTCTCTAGGCTCGTGTGGTAACTATGGTTATAAAGGAATCTGATTTATGGAAAATGGTTAGTCCAACCATTTCTAGAGTCAATCACACCCGATTTGGGCATATCTCCCTATGTTTAAATCAATCTCAAATTCTGACCATTGGTCTACAAATGATAGGTGGTGTGGTTCCAAAGAGATCTTAATGAAATCGCTAGGAGTTGAGGTGAATTAAATTCCTTTATTAGGAATAATTGAAATGGGTATCATGAATCTTGTTTTGAAAGACTTACAGGGTTAAATCCGTAAAAGGGTGTTGTTGAAAATAATAGTTTAGGATAAGGTTGGGATCCTCCGCAGGATGTCAGGAATTGAGTCTTTCTCCACCTACGGTGCTTAGTCTCCATTACTAAGATTTTCCCCAAGTTATAGGTCATCAAATTACAAACTCCTAAAGGTATAAGTGATGTATTATAGTGATTGATTTTTCAAAGTTTGTTTTGAGATTGTGTGTTTTGTTCATAACCCTTCCCTGAGTAATTTAATTTAAAATTTTTAAGCAACCGGCTTTTTAAGTAACATTTTTCTTAATGTTTCAAAATTTAATAGTTATGCAAGATAGAACTATTTTCAACATAAGATGGATAATATGATTTATCAAAAATCGATGTTTAACATTTCTTAGCATCTAGTAGTTTTGTAAAAAAAAAAATTAACTAAAAGAAATTAGCTTGTCAAAATAAGTGCCTTAGAAAAGTATTTCTTACAAGATATATGTTTTGCATAACTATAGTTTGAAGAAAAATCCATTTAAGAGTGAAAATATTAAGAGGATAAAATAGTCAGGTATGTATGTCTGCACAAAGGCATAGGTGTCTAACACGTTCGAATAAAGTCTATTGGTGAGGACATGTTCAATTTATAGTCTCGGTTAAAAGGTTGGATTTATCTCTATGGCGTTGCTTAGTGAGCACTCGTATCAAAACGAATCTTTATAATTTAGTTAAGTCAATACTTTCCAGATGATGGAATTTTTGGTGATTAGGCCAGTGATAGTGGTTCGAATGGTTTTGTGATATCTTGGGATTTCTGTTGAGTTTTGAATGGTCTTACTGTACCGAGGGATCCTCCTCATAGATGGTATGGAAAGTCTTTCCTAGGGAGGTCATTGATAATATCCACTTATCAATATTGATAGTAGTGAGTGATGAGTGACATAGGACTCTATAAGGTGTCACCTAATTCCTATATATATATGGGGGTGGAAAAGGAAATGATAGTGATAGTAAGAAGGGAAAAGACTGTGACAAGTGCGACAAAACGAGATTGTGATAAAAGAAAATGTAAGTGCATTGTGTATAAATATGAAGATTCATGAAATAAAATGACTAGTTGACAAGCTTCCAATCGGTGGTTCACGAAGTGATGAAAAGTAGGAATGTTATGACAACGAGAGTATACACACACGTAAATGAAGCATTTGGAAAATGAGTTGAGAATTCAATCCAGACATAATCTTATTATAACCATTCTCAGTGTTGCAAAATTCATCTCTGAGTCAGACATAGGTGGTCAGCCTATATCTCACTATCCCGGGTTGAATATAGATGACCAGTCTATATTCCACCGAGGTTCCATGAATTTTGAAATACTCAGTTCAGTTATACTAATACCATGTCCTTCCCAATACCAAGACGTTCAGAAAGACTAAGGCAGGTGACCAAACTCGAGGTCGAATGATGAAACTATGCAGGGAGAAACATAACAGGGTGACATATATGATACGTGAACATGCTTATATGAAAGACAATGATAGAAATCAACTAGAATAAGTGAGTATAATATACCAGATAATGAGACACAAATCTCATCACCTAAGTCAGCAACAAACCACAAGTGAGGCATCATCTTGGCAGGCAGGCACGTGACGGTCATAGGGTTAAGTTTTTCGTAAAAGTAGCTATAGTCTAGGTTTTAAAAACACTTAGTTCGCTATAGCCAAAGCTCTGATACCAATCTGTCACACCCCCAAAATCGGGTCCAGCGGAAGCATACGTGTAGCTGGGGTGTAACTCAATTGGTATTACAACACTAGTTCAAAAATGGTTTTCATTTCAATCATTTAGAACAAAATAGTTAAGTCAAAATATTGTATTTACATTGTTTAAAGTAGTGCGGAAGTAGGCCCTTAAAATAGTTTGATATGGTCCCCATATAAATAATCAGAGTCTTCTATGACCATGCCATGCCCTGCCAAAACCTCCTGTAGCGTGCCATAGGTTAAAACCTGAAAATACATGCTAAAGTGTCAACACGAGGTTGGTGAGTTCATAGAGTTTGTTTAACAAATAATGCCTATAGAGAAAAGATCGCCCAGCAAAGGCATCGTAAATCCACTCAGCTACAAGTCCCGCCATAAGAGACTTGTAACCTGTGTGTTTACGACCCACTGCCAAAAGTAATACGTTTACGTGAACAAAAGTAATACTTGTGTTTAAATTCTAAGATAAATATAGCAAAACGGCTATATAAATAATTTAGTCCATGAGGCCATATAATAAATCAGTCAATTGGAGAATCCCTAATAAGGTTGATGCAAAAGCATCGTAATTCAGTAATAAAGTTTATAAAAACCATCAGTATATAACTTTAATCGTATGTACAATAGCCCAAGTATAAAGTAAAGTAATAAGTTTTTCAGTCGTAAAACTACATTGTCTCTTAAGCTCATGACCCCGAAGCTAGACTTTGTAATGCCCCGCCAGAGTGTTTACCAGACACTCAATTCGTTAAGACATGAAATGCATTCGTCCCGTTGGAGCAACCCAAACACGAATGGAGGCGTCACCCTCGATAGATCTATCCACTCACTCTCGCTTAGTACCAGAAATTAACGGTCCATGATAATAAAGGGGACTTAAAGTGGTAGTAAGTTAACTTAAGCAATGTATAGAATTTAATACTTTGGCATTGTACAAAAATAATTCAAGCAGTGTATTCTTCCCCATAAGTAATTCAAATCGTATAAAGACATAGAACAAGTATTTCAACCATTCAGTAATGTTTGAGAAAATGAATTGCGTTCAAGTAAAACAAGCATTGAATTTAAATAGTATCGAGCATGTATCTTCCCCCAAAACAGTTGTAAAACAAGTAAAAGTAGGGGTTATGAACTCACCTGGAGCGATAGCTACGATGACAAGAATGGATACACTGAAATGAGGCACGATCTCTAACCGCAACCTAATATGAGTAATAACGATCTACCTTAGATCATGACATAATGAAATGAATGCACGTGCATATGATGCCTATACCACTCGTAACTTGGAAATACTAGTTATTGTCAAAGTAAAATAGTTTCCATACTTAGGAAAAATAAGTCCAATAGGAGTTATAAAAACTTGTCGTAGTATATCGTATAAAAATGTTAGCGTTCTATTCCTCGTATCAAAAACCTTAAAATAACGTCGTTAAGTCGTATAAATATTCCTTTGGGTCATACGTATTTCATTTGTTAAGAATATAGTCCTTAGTAACATTTCTAGAAAATATATCATTTAGTGCGTAAGTTATTATTTTCTAGTAGTGACAAAATATATATATAGTTTTGACGATGTTAAAACGCGTATAACTTGGTCGTTTTAAGCTCATTTTACTCGTTCTTTATATCCCCGGAATCGTGGGATGGCATACTAATATATTTTTGATAAGTCGGAACGGCTAAATCAAATTTTAGGCCTCGAAACAGTCCATGAAAATCGTGGGACAGCAAGGTATTTTTCAGTAAATAGTTTTCGTCGTTAAAATAGAAAATAGTATATTTTTTCGTCGTAACTCGGATTTTAGTGATTCAAGCGGCCACGGTTTCGTTTTTGAAAGTACTTTCTGAATATCTAACCCAATGTTACCCGGAAACCCCTGAGTTTTCTGAAATTGGCGATTGGGACAGAACCTATATTTGAAAGTATTTTTCGTTCTTAATATTCGGAAAATCATATCTCCTTCGTTATTAACTCGTTTTTATCCCCGTTTTCGGCCATAGTTTCGTCTCGGAATGTATTTTCTAAATCTTTGGTCAAAACTTAGTCACCATCTACTGATTTTCCCACGAAATTAAAATAGGGACAGTAGGTATATCAAAAGTTTCAAAAACCATTTTCAAGTCTCTAAACTAGTTCCATCCTCCATCAAACCACTTTCAAACACCACAAAGCTAATCTAATCCTACCATACACCTTCTTAGGGTGTCATGGGTCCTTAAACATCATCAATCCACTAGGTCTAACAAGGGTTTCATATGTTTCCATTTCTAGGGCTTCAAAGTTAATATATACAAAAATGGAGTGGTACAAGTTGATGCATGTATAAGATCTTGTAAGAAAATTATATAAACATAATAATAACTTGTAAAAATCATAAAAATGAGTTTGTTAACTTACTTGAAGGTTTAGGAAGTTTGGATGATAAAAACCTACTAATCCTTGAGTTTTTATTTCAAAACTCCAACAAGGATGACTATATGAACTAGTTTATACCAAGATCTTGTAAAATTTGTTCTCCTTGCTCCTTGACTCACCTAGGTCGATCCACACTTAAGAGAATGAGAGAAAATAAAGTTTACTTGAACTAGAAAATGATTTTGTGATTAAAATGGATGAAAAAGTTTAATTTATACTTGGAGACAATTGTTAGGTTGGCATTTAAGTTGGTTGGTGTAGTTTTAATGCATGAAGACCATGGGGAGGGGGGGTTGGCCGGTCATGGAAAGGAGGAAAAGAGGGAAATATGTTTTGTGATTTATTTAGGAGTATAAGTGTAGTATTAGTGTTGTTTTTAGGTAGTTTAAGTATAATCGGGTACCGGGTTTGCTAGAAATAAATTTTAATAAAGTTAACTGGGACTTAATAATGTCATAAAAATGATAAAAATATGTTGGGCACAAGTATTGGGTGTTTGGGTGATTATTGTTTAGTTTCCACGAAAACCGTCGTAATTAAATTTGACGTACGATATTAATTAGTTAAATTTCCAAAATACCGGGTAAATGAGTTTTATAATTATTGTAGCATTGTAAGAGATATAAAAACATGTCGGGACCTTTGTGGGGATTGTCGGATATGTCAGACTTGTTTATAGCTCGTGTGTTAACGTTTATTTAAAAATAAACATACGTAAAAGTTAATTATACTAAAAGTAGTAATTTAATTATCCTACGAGTGGAATAGTATGCAAGTGACATAATGATGGTACGCAGACTATTTCTAGTCTGAATGAAATGTCTCAATGATAATGCATGAATTCGCTCCTGAACCAATACGGTTACGCGAATTTTGAATACCCGTAAACTAAGTTTACGATGACATGAGTAATGCACGTGAATAGTGGTTTTCTTCCGGGAATGAATAGTGTCAAGTGAATAGTAAAATTTCTGAACGTTTCTCGAAATGTCAAATTGACCTCAAAAATGATGAATAGTGATCGATGAATAGTAAATGGTGAATAGTAACTTGTGAATAGTAAATTGTCGAGGTTTGGAAAATGACCGGAAATTACGAGTTGTGACATATATTCTATCCCTTTCAGATAACGCCAAGTTCGAAGGACCAAACGTTATGGAATTAGTCACAAAGGTTTATTGTACCCATTTTAGTTATTCCTATTAAGGAAACTGTTTCAACTTGGACTTCAGGTAATCATTCCAGGATTTCCTTCAGAAACCCATTTAGATGTAAACATCACCTATCATTCTCAGACCAATGGTCAAAGCGAGAGAACAATTCAAACATAGGAAAGTATACTCAAAGCATGAGTGATTAACCCTAGAAATGGTTGGACTAATCACTCAACGTAAATCAAATTCATCTACAACAATAGTTATCACACCAACAACGGGAAACTGGCAGAAGTTAGGTTGGTACATAACACACATCATTTGGATTGGATATCCTGAACAACAAACCATCCAGATTCAAGTGGGAGAACAAATTAAGTTAAAAGCAATGCCTTGGATTGGCATGATACAAATTGGATAACAAGAGAAGTTGAACCTTTAGCATATTGGGCCATTTAAGATTCATTTTAGAATCGACCAACTAGCATACAAACTTGAGTTCTGGCAGAATTCAGCAGTATATATTACCAGTACCACATTTAAAACATTAAGAAGCGCAGACCATCGATTGATGGGCCAAACTCAGAAAAAGCTCAACTCACTAGTTCAGTAGGCATTCATGAGATAACCAGAAATTTTCTACAAGTCAAGAATCAGTTACAAGTTCAATAAGTCGTAAACCATTAAAACTTCAAGTTCTGCAGAGTTAGCAGAAAGTTCTACCTAGGAAAGGCATGTTATCGTTCAGAAAACTTGGAAAGTTACACCATTATACACTGGATCATTTATATTTTGACAGAGAAGGCATAGTGGCCGTCAGACTTGAACATTGTCAGAGAACAACAGGATTACACGAACATATATCACATTTTCAGATCCCCAAAAAAAAAAATGACTTTCAGATGAGTCACTCATGATTCCATTGGAAGGGATCCAACCCAAATGACAATCTCAGACCTTGCAAGAGAACCAATAGAAACCATGGACCGTGTGGTCAAACAGTTGAATCAGAGTCGAATTCCTATCGTTAGAGTTCGCTGGAATTCTCGAATATCATCACCTTTTCACCAATACGTTTTCAGAGACCAACATAAACTGAACTTCGGGACGAAGTCAATTTTAGAGGGGAAGAATGTCACAACTCACCATTTCAGGTCATTTCAGGTCATTTCCCGAACTTTGGAAAAACACTATTCATCAAAACACTATTCATCAGTTTACTATTCATCATTTTTGGTGTCAGTTTGACATTCTGAGAAGCATTCAAAAATTTTACTATTCACGGAACACTATTCATTGCGGGAAAAGATTTCATCATTCACGTGCATTACACATTTCATCGTAAATTTAGTTTACGGGTATTCAAATTCGCGTAACCGTATTGGTTCAGGTGCGAATTCATACATTATCAGTAATGACATTTCATACGGACTGGAGATAGTCTGCATATCATCAGTAGGTCATTTACATGTTATACCACTCTTAGGATTTTCAAATTTATATATATTTGATACATTTAACGTTTTCCTTATAATTATTTATAAATAAACGTTAACACACGGTTTATACACGACGAATATATCTAAATATTCCCACAATGGTCCTGACATATTTTTATATCCATTTTATTATCATAAAAGTTATAACATTCACTTACCCAGTATTTTGGAAATTTATTTTATTTATAACGTGAGCTTATGAATATTACAACGGTTTTCGTGAAAACTAAACAATAATCACCCGAACACTCAGTAACTGTACCCAACATATTTTTAACATTTTTATGACTTTATTAAGTCCCGGTTAACTTTGTTAACATTTATTTCTATCAAACCCGGTACCCGATTATAACTAATATTTACACAAAACCACAACTAATACTACACTAAATTTTGCTAAGTTATCAAAACCGATTTTTGCTTCTTTCTTTCTTATATAAAACCGGCCACAAGACACCCCTAAACCACTTGACCCTTATTTTTCTAACCATATGTATTTATGTGTGCATATTATACTATATAACTTAACACCTATATTTACCAAAAACTCCTAAAACATAATCATATACAAATTTGAGAATCAAAAAGCACAAACCTCATCTCTTTCACCCCAAAACCAAAACCCACGACCCTACTATGATCCATAATCAAAATCCATTATTTTTCAAAGATCAAAGCATCAAAGTTGTTCATTTCATCATCCTAATCAAGAATCATAACACAAAAACACAAGTAATCCAAGGTTTCTCATCATCTCATCACCTATTATTTCAAAGTGAGTATTCAAAATTATTTTCATGTTTTCATCTAATTAACACATGTATCTGATAGTATTCATGCTTAATTTCATGCACAAACTAGTTATACCACTTTATTTTTGAATACTTTTTGAACATACAAACCCTAGATTGTGATTTAGGTGTTTCTTTGTTAAATTAACTTGATTACTAGTCATTAGGAACCCATGGCACCCTAAGAAGGTGTATGGTAGGATTAGTATAGATTTGTGGTGTTTGCAAGAGATTTGGTTGAAGTAAAAACTAGTTTTGAACCTTGGAAATGGATTTCTAACAAGTTTATAAACATGCTGTCCCATTTTGGTAAAATCTGGAAAATCAGTAAACACAAATGAAACTTTGGCAAAATTTTTAGAATATACTTTCAAAAACGAATCCGTAGGCGAAAGAACGGATTAAAAAGAGTTAATAACGAAGAAGTTATGATTTTTGCAAGATTGTTGACGAAAAGTATTTTTCTGGAAAATAGTTGCTGATGGACGTTTTTCGTCGGACAAAAAGAGGCTTTAGACATAACCCGGAGGAGCCAAGCTTTCCAAAATATATTACTACATGTTAAGACGTAACCGTGGATATAAAGAACAAGTAAAACGGGCTTATAACGACAAAGATATTCACGTTTCAATATCAGCAAAAATCCTCTATAATTGGCAGCTTTTAGAAATAATAATAACACTACGTACTAAATTCTAGATTTTCTAGAAATATTAACCAAGTACCCAATTTCATAACTAATGATGTATTAGTGATTACAAGTATATTTTCATTACTACAAGGCGATATTTCAAGGATTTCAAACTGAGAATTTCAAAACAAACATTGGTACATACGATATATATATAAGTATATATATTGCAACTAGTTTTATTTTTCTAATAGCCATATTTTTCCTAAGTCTTGGAATATATACTTTTGATAACAACAAGTGTTTTTCAAAGAGTAGAGTGGTATAGGAAACATGTGCATGGACATTCATAACATCATTTCATGATCTAAAGTAGATCGTTCATCATTCATATTAGGTTGCGGCTAGTGTGCGCGCCTTGTTTTTCAGCTCATTACATGTTCATGGTACCATCATATTGGGTTGCGACAGCTAATTGTTCATTGGTGTTCATTTCATTTCATCACAGTATCATCAGCTAGAGGTGAGTTTTCATAGCCCCGTTTTCAATACAATATTTTTTATTGTTTTCAAATCCCACGGGGGGAATACATTGCATCAATCATTTTAGTACGAGCCCAAGTATTCAAACATATGTACATTGCTTAAGTTACCTTGCCATGTGATAAGTCCCCTGTAACATCATGGACTGTTAATTTACCGGTAAGCGAGAGTGAGTGGATAGATCTATCGAGGGTGACGCCTCCATCCGTGGTAGTGATTACCAACAGTAAGCGGATGCATGTCATGTCTTTTACATTTGAGTGTTTCGGCAGAACATTCAGGAGGGGCATTGTTTCATCAGTCATAGCTTCGATGTCATGAGCTTAAGGTCTATTGTACAATTTTCATGAGATTTTTATCTTGCACTTTTTACTTGTGGTGGCCGTACATCATTACATTTTACAAACCTATGGAATTCACCAACATTCGTGTTGACGTTTTAGCAATGTATTTCAGGTTATTAAGGTAGCTCATGTGACTTGCATTTGGACCTTCATGGAGTCGCGGAGTCGACGCGTCTCATCATTATTTCATGCACTTATGTAAACGTTTGATCTAGTATGACTTGTTTTTCATAAACATGCAACACATTTTGGGGACCTCATTTTGTAAACTCTGGATTATTTCAATGATCAAATGCAGTATTTTCCAAACGACACTTTAGGTCGTTCAATGTAACTGTAACTGTGGTGCTATGACAGACACCCCCAGGTATTCCATTCCGCTGCAAGTCAGGTAAATTGGGGGTGTGACAGTTACCTAGGTCGAGGGAGGGCTGAACTAAGGTTCTAGGGTTTCTAGGGTTTCCTTTTGGCTTGTACGACTTCAAAACACAACACCACCAACCAAGCCATGAAAGGCGGTTCGAGCCAAGAAGGTGACAAGGAGGTGATGCACCTCCTTGAATGGGTGCTTGGAGGTGCTAGGGTGCTAGCGTATCCATATTAAGGTGCTAGGGTGGTTGCTTGTTCATATCAAGGTGCTTAAGTAGTATAGTTTAGGTGTTTAGGTCAAGTTTTAATCTAGTTTTGTTTTATAAGTGTTTAGGGTTTTATCTATGTTTTAGTATCTTAATTAAGGTCCTAATGATGTTTAGTAACTATTAGTAGCTTATACTAAGTGATGGTAGCTAATGGTAAAGTTTTAACCTAGTTTTGACCTAGTTTCAGGAAGTTATGACTTAATTAGGGTTTAGTGCTTATATGACTTATACCTAAGTTTCTAGGGGTTGTACTATATCCTAAGGGTTCTAATATATCCTAAGGTTTCTATTCTAACTTATATCTAAGTCCTAAGCAATTTGCATGTAAGTTCAGATAGGCAGTTAGGGTTTTAAAACTAATTGGAAACACGTAGGTGCATTTAGGGTTTTCTAGCAAGTATAGGGTAGTATAGTACTAGTTTTCTTAATGAAAATATGTTTATTACCTTGACTTTACATACTATGATGTTTACATCAAGTAAACATAGTAGTGGTTGGCATAGGTGGATACGTGAGCCTGTCTGAGGGTTAGTTAGGTTATAATGATATATATTAAAGCAAAAATTTAACTCAGGAAAATCCTATAGGCATTTATAATCCTAGTGTGCTCTAATAAGGGCCTAAGTTAAGTTAGTAATGCATTTCTAATCCTAGGGTGCTAGTGAGGGCCTAATCTAAGTTAGTAAGGTATTCTAACCTAAGGGGAAGTTAGTGGTTTGTGACAGTCTCCCATCCTGAAAGAAAATCTCGTCCCGAGATTTAACTATCACTGGTACAAAAAGTTGTATTGGTCACGCCAAAAATGTGTGACGACATGCATATAGTCACACACGTTTTTTTCGTTGAGTGTCACTGATTGATGCCAAAACCACCTAACTTATATTGACCAAGGAATGGTCAACAAAGTCAAACAGCCTAGATCAATGCTCCGAGGAATACAGTGTTTTCCCGGGTCGTTTAAGTCCCGACGAGGTGTGAATTGTAAACAAAACGGTTATTTGATCGGGTGAAATTGGACAGGAAAAGGTTTTGAGTGATTAGAACTAAGGAATCTACAAGAGAATAGCTTAAACAAGCTATACGAATAAGACGGGAAAGTAGGAAAAACTAGAAACGATTAAAACCTAAAACCGCGTACGTTACGTTTAAATAAAACGTAAACGTACGAAATAAAACGCGAGTTTTAACAAAATAAAATACTTACAAAAGTGAAAATCACATTTTTACAATCCTAATAATAAAAGAAACTTTTTAGAAAATTAAAATTACTTTTTACACTATTTAATTATTTAATATTAATTAAAAACTATTTAATAATTATTATTAATATTTAAATAACTAAAATACACTTACAATATTATTTAAATACTAAAAAGGTAAAAATAAAATTCCTAAACTTATAAAATAACTAAAAATAAGTTTTAAAAATAAAAATAAGTGTTTTTGTCTTTTTGTGCTTTTTATATTAATTAATTACTTATTAATTACTAATTATCTAATTAACTATTTTAAATTAGGAAAAATACCAAATGAACAGTAAAAATGCTAAGAAAATTTCTAAAATTACTTTATAACATATAAAAGCTATAAAAAATATAAAAACTAAGTTTTGATTAATAAAAACTAATTATGCTATTTAAAACTTAATATTACTTAATAATTAATAAAACTAATATTAAATATAATAAATACCAAATGATGAAATAAAAATCTGAAAAATTTATTATAAATACTTTAATATAAGAGTAATTTAATAAAAATATAAAAATGACAAGTACTTAATAAAAATATAAAAATGAAAATTAAAATTAAATTACATTAAATAGAAACTATCACTTAATTTTAAATTTGTTTCTCTTGATTTTTCTTTTACAAATCTATTAAATACTTAAAAACAACAAACTTTTATAAAAACAAACTTTTTGAAAACTTAAAATAAACCAGAATAAGCAAATAAGGTGTGACAGTTGACTTTGGTTGACCAGATTTGGAAATAAGCTAAATTGGCTAAAAGTGGGGTCCACTCTGGTTGAAACTGATCCAAATAAGCTTATGGGACTTGTATAAGCTGGAATAAACCAAGATGGACCCACAGAATAAGCAATAAGTAGCAATAAGCACTTGGAAACCTTGCTTAGGAACTGAAAATGGGACAAACTTATATGGTAATTCCAGGTGGGGCCCAGTGGTTTCTAGGTCAACCCAATGGTCAAAAACCCAACCCTAGTAGGAGGGGGTGGAAGTGAGCAATAATGGTGGCCTTGGGCCCACTGAGGTGGTCAGAACACCACCACAAAGTGGTGGTGGTGGTGGGGGTGCTGACTGATGCAGGGGAGTTATGCCCCCTGCAAGTGTCTTTTGGGCAATGTGGGGCCCAGGGATAAAATCACAAAAATATAGGCACCATGGAACCTTGAAATCTAGCTGATAGACAACAATTAGAAACAGATTTCACATCATAAAAGCAAATACATAAATCAAATTAAATCTTTGAACTTTTGTGAAAATCTGAGCTTGTGCACAATTGACTTTTTGAAAACTTATAAAGGTTTGACTTTGGTGAGTTTTGATTACACTTTACTGACTAAAAATGAAGTTATGAACTATGTTAAGGCCAAATTACACTATATTGACAAGCCAAGTATCTAAAGTAGTGGACTTGAGATCCCAAAACCCTCACAGTTGACTGTGAGGGTACAAAACCTAAGATTTGACTTTTTGTAATAAAAACTACTTATGCAATGGTTGTTTTATGTTACTTTAATACAGAGAAAAGTGTTCAAACCAACATTTGACCATAAAATCAACAACTACTTAGCAAAACAGATAATTCCAAACACCCCCTATGAAACTTGATTTGATGATTTTGCAGGCAAATGAACAATTTAGACTAGGGAACTGTTTTACAATGATCAATGATGATTAAGTAAGCATAAATAAACACAAAGGCATAAGTTAAAACTGCAACAACCAATATTTCTACAAAAGACCACAATATGACAGTTGGCTCACTACTATTGTTTAGAACATGAAACAACTTAACAAGACTACTTGAACAACTAAACTAGGCAATAATTAACACAAGTAGCAATAAACTTATAACTAAATATTACTGTAGAGAGAAAGCAAAAAAAATGAGACAGAGCCTTACTTTGAGAATAAAGCTCATAAGAGCTTGCAAGCTGAAATGATCAGATGAGCTCACATAAGCTATTGCAAAGCTTGCTGAGCTAATTTGGGATGGAATTAAACCAATACACACCAGAACCAACAACTGTGAGCTCTTATAACAAGAATTTAAACTTTTAACTGAAATTGTAAATTGGAAAATGAAAGCTGAAAATCTTAGATTAATGAGTACAATGAGTTTAAAAAACACTAATAACACTTGATTCAATGATTTTAAGCAAAGAGTTACAACTGAGTTTTGAAATTAAAACTAAGACATAAAAACTAAATTACACTAAAACTAAACTACTTAACTACTAGCCTATTCTTCTGTTTTCTTTTTCTTTTATAGTCCCTGAGACATCCTTGGACTTTCCCACTTCATCTTTAGCCGTTGGATGGCTTGGAATGATCTCAATCGTTCAAACTTGTTTTGGCGGGAAAATAGGAAAAGGCAGGTTGAGTGTTGTTTGGTGAGCATTTATTGAGGGTAGGAGGGGGAAGGTGAGGTATTAATGAGAGTTGGTGGAAAAGTGGAAGGAGGGGGGAACATAAACCTGGTAATTAGGGGTGTTTAGGGGAGACGATGAACAGTAATAGGTGTGGGGGTGTTGACTGGTCAAAGACCAGGGTTGGGTTTATTTATTTAAAATGGTTTTGGGCTTGGGTGGGCTAAAAGGTTGGATCAGGCCAGGGTGGTTTTGGATTAGGATTAGTTTGGTTTGTATGAAATGTAATCACAAGGACCAATTTTGTAGATTTTAAAAACCAAGGGACTGAAAATGTAAAATTCCCAAAGTAGTCACAAGGGACCATTCATGCATAGCTTAAATAACCAAAATCCATTTTTGCAATTTTTGTATTTTTCAAAAATTCCCGGGGATTAAAAATGATAATTTTCAAAGTCCGGGGACTAAAATTGCCAATTTATGAAAATCTTTTATCCAAGGACCAATATTGAACATTTTGAATTTCCAAGGACTAAAAATGAGTTTTCATCCAAAAATATTCTACCGGGGACCAAATCTGCCAAAGTTTGAAACTCCAGGGACCAAAAGTGTAAATTTCCAAAACTTTTCCAATTTTTCACCAAAGGACTAAATATGACCACTTATGATTTAAAAAGGACCTTTGGTGATAATTTTCCATATTTTGAATATCCAGGGACTAGATTTGTAATTTTATGAAAGTTGAGGGACTGAAACTGCCAATTTTGCAAACTTTGTGCGTTTTTCATTTGTTTTTGCTCATTTTGCATCTAAGACATATAAAACACAATTTTGAAATATTTTTAGTATTTTGATGCATTACTGAGTGTTTTTGTATGTTTTGCAGTTCAGATTAGACCAAAAATGATGAGTGTTTGAGCACTCATCAATCCCCCACACTAAACTATTGCTAGTCCCTAGCAATAACTGTTTTGAAAACTTGATGGATTTGAAAAACTCTTTACCAAAAGCCATCACTTCTGGAGTAGTCAGGTGTAAGAACTGTGGCACACCTGATAACCGTGTGATTTTGAGCAAACCACCAGCTGTCAACGGATTTGAGTAGTCTTTACCAAAAGCCGTTTGCTTCTGGACTAGCCAGCTCTTGATGGAATAGTCAACATCTTGGTGAGCTGATTACCAATTATGGATTTTCCACGGCCTTTACCACAAGCCATAATCTTGCGGGCTAGCCAACTCATTTGTTTTCGGGGAGTTGATGAACCATACAATTTTGGGCAAATTGCCAGCCGTCAACGGATTTGATATGTCTTTACCAAGAGCCGTTTGCTCCTGGACTAGCCAATCCCTTTTGTCAGTTAGACAAGGCGGACTGATTACCAAAAATTTTGAAGCACCAGTGAAAAATTTTTGAAAAATTTTTGAAATTTTGGCTAAAAACGGGGGTATTATATAGTAAAATGTGATAAAATTCGCTAGAATAGCGAATACCCCCCCACACTAAGCATGAATATTGTCCTCAATATTCAAAATCCCGGCTATTATGCCGACATTTTGAACGTAAAAGGGCAACATTACAAGCTAAGCGTGGAAAACACCATTTTGTTTTTTCACTCTATTTGTAACCATAGCATGGGGGACTCCCCCACACTTAGGGTGAAAACCCTATAAGCATGCTATTGTTTTTGTTTACCGAGTCGCTAGCTTGACTCGACCCCGAATTCATTTGTCCTTGGGGAGGCATGATGTGGAAGGAACAATCTCAATCGGACTTTCATTCAAAATGTTTGGACAAACATATGAAGCACGTAAAAGTTCCACACCGATGAGATATGTAGCCGGCTCAAGATAATGATACATGAAAATGCCGGGATCAAATATAGTGTCCTCATTCCCGAAGGAGTGAAGAACAGGAGAAGTCACCCTGTAGGTGAAGAAAAGGAAGAAAATCATGATAAAAAGCATGATTTGATCTTCTCCCTCGAGAGTAGGCTCCGTAGCCTGAGTTTGGATTTCAAAGGGTAAGCTCGTAAACAACCCGGGAGGGTGGGTGGGAATTTGCAAATTCTCAAGATTGAGAGCATCTCCCCCCGGGCTATCAAACTCCGGAGGAGTTATGACATGATGAGCGAGTTCACCGGAGAACTCCTCAAAGGCGAATGAATCATATATGGGAAGAGAATTATGAGAATGAGAAGTGGTAGTGCCACTAATCTTCTCTCCCATATGATCAAAGCTGAAGGCTTCAAATTCCGGTATAGGATCATCGGAAAGAATCTCACTATCCCTTATGGGGATAGGGGAAGAAATAGGTTTCATATTGAAAGCCTCGATTTTAGAAATGAGGAGACTGACATTCAATAATGTAGCACGAAGGGCTTCATCTTGGATTTCAGTGTCAATCTCATCATTCTCTTCTTCCAAGCTGACTAGCTCAGAAGGTAATTCTTCCACGTAACTGATGTCTCCACAAGATAACAAATCGTCATCATCAGAATCGGATAACATCTCAACATTATCATTCGGGAAGACAAAAGGAGGAGGGATATCACACATATGATCAAGAATTCCCTGTGACTCTCTTGGGATTGGGACAAGGATCTCAACACTAGACTTTATTAATTCGTCTGATTCCTTATTAGGAACAGTGCTAAGATGCTCATCCCCCATGCTCAGAGAGTGAGTGTGAATCTCGGGTGTGATAACAGCAGACTCAGGGAGTTGAGAAGGACTAGCAGCCATGGATTCTACAAGTTCCATTATTTCTACTGCTAGTGATTCAGTCATGTTCTTTTCTCCCATTATTTCCACTGAAATAGTTTCAACTGAAGTCGAATCAGAAGGCTCCTCAGATACCTTTGGGATTGGAACAAGGTCATTTATTTCCTCGAAAGGATTGACTTTAACTTCCTTATCCCCCATTATCAAGATATCTGAAGTTTCCTTAGGGATTTCTTCTTCAAAGGGTTCATCCTCATCACTTTCATCCTCAAAATAAAATGAGTTAACAGGAGGATTTTGTCTCATGTGAATCAGACCTTTAAGACAGTTTATTTCCTCTTGAATGTTCTGGTTGAATTGAATTTGATTGATCATCATTTTATTAATCAATTCAGCTCTAGCTAACTCGTCTTGAGGAGGTGGTTGAGGGGTTGTGTATTGTGAAGGCGGGTTAAAACCAAATTCATGATTGTTACAAGGAACCGGTTCATAGACAAACTGATTCCTCGTTTGACAATCAGAGCTGTAGTGAGGGCCTCCACAATACTGACAACAGTAAAACTACAGGGTATCATGGTGTGGAAGCTGATGGAATAAATCAGTCGTGTCATGGTAGGAATAGGGATTCTGGTTATAGACAGACCCGTTTCCTGACTCTACCATGCCACAACCGGGGCAATTACCACCATTATAAGAGCTACCACACCATTGGCAAACAAGAAGGTGTGGGTGAGACATAGAAAGAATCAAAAGGTTTGGGAGGGCAATGAATGAAGAATCAAAAGGGTAGGAGGGTAAAGATGGATATTTTTGTGGTTTTTGGAAAACATTTTATACAAATGATAAAGAAAATGTTTTTGTGTTTTGTTTTTATGAAAATATGAACAAGGATGGATAAATGTACAATGGAACGAATTCCAAAGACACTAATCAGAAAAACCGTTTAGATAAACGTGCACAACCTCCCCGGCATCGGCGCCAAAAGTTGATTGATGCCAAAACCACCTAACTTATATTGACCAAGGAATGGTCAACAAAGTCAAACAGCCTAGATCAATGCTCCGAGGAATACAGTGTTTTCCCGGGTCGTTTAAGTCCCGACGAGGTGTGAATTGTAAACAAAACGGTTATTTGATCGGGTGAAATTGGACAGGAAAAGGTTTTGAGTGATTAGAACTAAGGAATCTACAAGAGAATAGCTTAAACAAGCTATACGAATAAGACGGGAAAGTAGGAAAAACTAGAAACGATTAAAACCTAAAACCGCGTACGTTACGTTTAAATAAAACGTAAACGTACGAAATAAAACGCGAGTTTTAACAAAATAAAATACTTACAAAAGTGAAAATCACATTTTTACAATCCTAATAATAAAAGAAACTTTTTAGAAAATTAAAATTACTTTTTACACTATTTAATTATTTAATATTAATTAAAAACTATTTAATAATTATTATTAATATTTAAATAACTAAAATACACTTACAATATTATTTAAATACTAAAAAGGTAAAAATAAAATTCCTAAACTTATAAAATAACTAAAAATAAGTTTTAAAAATAAAAATAAGTGTTTTTGTCTTTTTGTGCTTTTTATATTAATTAATTACTTATTAATTACTAATTATCTAATTAACTATTTTAAATTAGGAAAAATACCAAATGAACAGTAAAAATGCTAAGAAAATTTCTAAAATTACTTTATAACATATAAAAGCTATAAAAAATATAAAAACTAAGTTTTGATTAATAAAAACTAATTATGCTATTTAAAACTTAATATTACTTAATAATTAATAAAACTAATATTAAATATAATAAATACCAAATGATGAAATAAAAATCTGAAAAATTTATTATAAATACTTTAATATAAGAGTAATTTAATAAAAATATAAAAATGACAAGTACTTAATAAAAATATAAAAATGAAAATTAAAATTAAATTACATTAAATAGAAACTATCACTTAATTTTAAATTTGTTTCTCTTGATTTTTCTTTTACAAATCTATTAAATACTTAAAAACAACAAACTTTTATAAAAACAAACTTTTTGAAAACTTAAAATAAGCCAGAATAAGCAAATAAGGTGTGACAGTTGACTTTGGTTGACCAGATTTGGAAATAAGCTAAATTGGCTAAAAGTGGGGTCCACTCTGGTTGAAACTGATCCAAATAAGCTTATGGGACTTGTATAAGCTGGAATAAACCAAGATGGACCCACAGAATAAGCAATAAGTAGCAATAAGCACTTGGAAACCTTGCTTAGGAACTGAAAATGGGACAAACTTATATGGTAATTCCAGGTGGGGCCCAGTGGTTTCTAGGTCAATCCAATGGTCAAAAACCCAACCCTAGTAGGAGGGGGGTGGAAGTGAGCAATAATGGTGGCCTTGGGCCTACTGAGGTGGTCAGAACACCACCACAAAGTGGTGGTGGTGGTGGGGGTGCTGACTGATGCAGGGGAGTTATGCCCCCTGCAAGTGTCTTTTGGGCAATGTGGGGCCCAGGGATAAAATCACAAAAATATAGGCACCATGGAACCTTGAAATCTAGCTGATAGACAACAATTAGAAACAGATTTCACATCATAAAAGCAAATACATAAATCAAATTAAATCTTTGAACTTTTGTGAAAATCTGAGCTTGTGCACAATTGACTTTTTGAAAACTTATAAAGGTTTGACTTTGGTGAGTTTTGATTACACTTTACTGACTAAAAATGAAGTTATGAACTATGTTAAGGCCAAATTACACTATATTGACAAGCCAAGTATCTAAAGTAGTGGACTTGAGATCCCAAAACCCTCACAGTTGACTGTGAGGGTACAAAACCTAAGATTTGACTTTTTGTAATAAAAACTACTTATGCAATGGTTGTTTTATGTTACTTTAATACAGAGAAAAGTGTTCAAACCAACATTTGACCATAAAATCAACAACTACTTAGCAAAACAGATAATTCCAAACACCCCCTATGAAACTTGATTTGATGATTTTGCAGGCAAATGAACAATTTAGACTAGGGAACTGTTTTACAATGATCAATGATGATTAAGTAAGCATAAATAAACACAAAGGCATAAGTTAAAACTGCAACAACCAATATTTCTACAAAAGACCACAATATGACAGTTGGCTCACTACTATTGTTTAGAACATGAAACAACTTAACAAGACTACTTGAACAACTAAACTAGGCAATAATTAACACAAGTAGCAATAAACTTATAACTAAATATTACTGTAGAGAGAAAGCAAAAAAAATGAGACAGAGCCTTACTTTGAGAATAAAGCTCATAAGAGCTTGCAAGCTGAAATGATCAGATGAGCTCACATAAGCTTTTGCAAAGCTTGCTGAGCTAATTTGGGATGGAATTAAACCAATACACACCAGAACCAACAACTGTGAGCTCTTATAACAAGAATTTAAACTTTTAACTGAAATTGTAAATTGGAAAATGAAAGCTGAAAATCTTAGATTAATGAGTACAATGAGTTTAAAAAACACTAATAACACTTGATACAATGATTTTAAGCAAAGAGTTACAACTGAGTTTTGAAATTAAAACTAAGACATAAAAACTAAATTACACTAAAACTAAACTACTTAACTACTAGCCTATTCTTCTGTTTTCTTTTTCTTTTATAGTCCCTGAGACATCCTTGGACTTTCCCACTTCATCTTTAGCCGTTGGATGGCTTGGAATGATCTCAATCGTTCAAACTTGTTTTGGCGGGAAAATAGGAAAAGGCAGGTTGAGTGTTGTTTGGTGAGCATTTATTGAGGGTAGGAGGGGGAAGGTGAGGTATTAATGAGAGTTGGTGGAAAAGTGGAAGGAGGGGGGAACATAAACCTGGTAATTAGGGGTGTTTAGGGGAGACGATGAACAGTAATAGGTGTGGGGGTGTTGACTGGTCAAAGACCAGGGGTGGGTTTATTTATTTAAAATGGTTTTGGGCTTGGGTGGGCTAAAAGGTTGGATCAGGCCAGGGTGGTTTTGGATTAGGATTAGTTTGGTTTGTATGAAATGTAATCACAAGGACCAATTTTGTAGATTTTAAAAACCAAGGGACTGAAAATGTAAAATTCCCAAAGTAGTCACAAGGGACCATTCATGCATAGCTTAAATAACCAAAATCCATTTTTGCAATTTTTGTATTTTTCAAAAATTCCCGGGGATTAAAAATGATAATTTTCAAAGTCCGGGGACTAAAATTGCCAATTTATGAAAATCTTTTATCCAAGGACCAATATTGAACATTTTGAATTTCCAAGGACTAAAAATGAGTTTTCATCCAAAAATATTCTACCGGGGACCAAATCTGCCAAAGTTTGAAACTCCAGGGACCAAAAGTGTAAAGTTCCAAAACTTTTCCAATTTTTCACCAAAGGACTAAATATGACCACTTATGATTTAAAAAGGACCTTTGGTGATAATTTTCCATATTTTGAATATCCAGGGACTAGATTTGTAATTTTATGAAAGTTGAGGGACTGAAACTGCCAATTTTGCAAACTTTGTGCGTTTTTCATTTGTTTTTGCTCATTTTGCATCTAAGACATATAAAACACAATTTTGAAATATTTTTAGTATTTTGATGCATTACTGAGTGTTTTTGTATGTTTTGCAGTTCAGATTAGACCAAAAATGATGAGTGTTTGAGCACTCATCAGTCACCATAGGTCCCGCCACCGTAGGTGGCATATGGTCACATTGTTGAGTTCGTGGCCTTTTCCATTGAAAAAGAGTGACCAAAACCCCGAATACGTGTGACAAATTAGGCACAAGTTTTGTTGGATTAGTCATTATCAGTGACTGTAAACACTTTATAGTCACGCGAATGTTTTTTGAGAGTAACTATTTTTCAACCTTTGGCCACATAAATATATAATATATGTGACATTTGAGATGATTCTTTCTAGTAAATGTGTATTTTGTGTGACTATTTCCCATCCTGTGGCCACATGAATATACAATAAATGTGACGTTTGTGATGATTTAGTCACACAATGGGTGTTGCTTTTTTGGAGTTAGTCACATACAATTTAAAACAAAGTGGCCAAAAGTGTTAATAAGTGTGACCATATGCTTTTTAAAGTGAACAAGTATGTATTTTGTGTGACTATTGTTCATCCAACGGTCACATGAATTTTTAGTTTGTGTGGCCTTTTGTAATATGTAGTCACACAAAGCATATTTGTTTTGGGTATTTAGTCACATACAATTAAGCATCAAGTGGCCAAAAGTGTTAATAAGTGTGACCATATGCTCTTTAAAGTGAAGAAATGTGTATTTTTTGTGACTATTGATCATCCAATGGCTACATTAATTTTATGTTTATGTGGCCTTTTGTAATATTTAGTCACACAAAGCATCTTTGTTTTGGGTATTTATCACATACAATTAAGCATCAAGTGGCCAAAAGTGTTAATAAGTGTGACCATATGTTGTTTAAAAGGAAGAAATGTGTATTTTGTGTGACTATTGATCATCCAATGGCCACATTAATTTTATGTTTGTGTGGCCTTTTGTAATATTTAGTCACACAAAGCATCTTTGTTTTGGGTATTTAGTCACATACAATCAAGCAAATAGTGGCCAAAAGTGTTAATAAGTGTGACCATATGATGTTTAAAGTGCAGACATGTGTGTTTTGTGTGACTAATGTTCATCCAATGGTCACATGAATTTTTAGTTTGTGTGGCATTTTGTAATATTTAGTCACACATCGAATTAAAAAAAGAGTGACCAATAATGTTAGTACTGTTAGTACTACGTTAGTACTGCTAGTACTACGTTCGTACTGCTGGAGCAGAGTTACAACTGCTATGTGGAAAACTAGAAGGGGGGGGGGGGTTGAATAGTTTTACGTCTTTTTCATTTTATTTGTTTTATAAAAGTTTGCTTCTAAAGAATAGACGTAAATTTCAAAACTCTTTAATGCAAAAATATAGATACTAGTATACTTACGGTTTTCATATAAACACTACTTATATATAATGTTGGGAAAGAATCTACAATTTCATATATCATATATATATATATATATATATATATATATATATATATATATATATATATATATATATATATATATATATATATATATATATATATATGTCTTTTAATAAGAGTTTATGTACTTGGTTTGTTTTTAAAAAATTAATGTTATGAATGAATCCTAGTTTGATCTTTATGTGAAATCAATATATGCACAACACAAGCAATTATAATTATGTATGAAATGCTAACAAGTAAATAATCAAAGAGTGAGAGATGGAAAGATCAAACCGAGAGACAAAGGATTTATAGTGGTTCGGCTACAAGGACACCTTCCTTGCCCTACTCCACTCCCCGAGTCACCTACTTGAGAGTTTTCTTCACTAGATCAATAACCTCCCTTATGGCGGAGAAAGCCTTACACACCAAATTACACACCACAACTACGTCACAACTCAATCACAACGTCTACACAACTTCTTCACACCAATCTACTACACACCAATTATTCTTCACACCTTTCTACTTCACACCTATCTTCTTCACAACTTTCTACTTCCTAACTCTTCTTCTTCACGTCACTTGTTTCTTCACACCTTCACTACTTAGTTCTATCCACTACTCCAAGATATATACTTCTTCACAACTTCTAGGCTTCAAGGTCTTCTCAACTTCAAGGCTTCAACTTCTTTGTCTTCACAACTAATCTCTACTTCAGTATACTACCACTTCTTATTTATTCTACCACTAATCCTATGCACCTCTACTTCTTCACTTCTAGTACCACTTCACACCTTCAATAAATCTAGATCCTATATCTAAATCTAGCTAACCAATGTATACACTATATTCACCAAAGAATGAATGATATACCAGATGAAATGATCAAACAACTTAGATAGCAAGATGATACTAAGTTGTAATACTTCTAGTCTTGATAAATAGAAGTATTCTTCTCTTTGCACTTGAGTGGATGAGGCTTTGGATCACTTGGAAACAAAGGCTTATGAATTATATGATCAAAGGATTTTTAAGATGGAAATGGAGGTTTGAATCAGAAAGTTTTTAGTGCAAAAAGATGGGGAAAAATTCCAGATTTAAGGTGGTATTTATAGGCAAAGATTTCTAACAACTGGAGCATGCCGCTCCCCTTAAATCATGGCCGGTCCACTTAAAATTAAGGGGACCGCCCTTATAATTAAGGGGGCCGCCTAGTTGTAACGGCAAAAAATTCTGTCTTTTAGTGGGGAAAGTTTATTTGGTGAAAAACTAACTGATTTTGGTTAAAAATTTGAATTCATATATTTAGTGTGATTAAAACTTTTTCTTTATTACCAAAAGTGTTTTTCAAAAATATATAATAAGTTTATATATTAAAATAAACTTTGTAATATTTAATTTAATACCCCTTTGATCTTATAATGCATTATACACTTTGTTTATTCATACCTTAAGTGATTAGATGGTAAAAGTGATTATTGACTACTAAATACTTGTTTACGTCATGATCTTTGGTTTGATGGGTTTTCGTTTTGTGATTATCAAAACATAGAGATATCGAAAGATATGAATAACGTTTTTAGTCATTTATTTATATCAACAATCTCCCCCTTTTTGATGATTACAAAACCTAAACTCATTAAATCCAAAAATTAATTTTTAGACAAGTATTTAGTGAGTTTATATTCACTTCTCCCCCTTTTTATGGAATCAAAAAGGTTTAAGCCGATAAGGTGAAAGCTCCCCTTGATGTATGCTCCCCCTCGTTTGAGGGCACCAAGGGTTCGAGCTATGGAATTCTTGCAAGAAAAATATTAGAAGCACAAGCAAAATTATATAACGTACAAATCACAAATAACAAGCATGGCAAAGAAGAATTTTAAACACATATAAAAACATTCATTAATTCAAAATGATTATGTCAACCACATAATCATTGTTACATAAGCCATAATTATAGAATTCTAAACTAAGTAGAATATCCTATTGTGCCAACAAAGAGTGTCATCAAACTTTCTTGCATCCCAAAATGGTTGAGGTGATTTATTTGAAAATAAGAAACATAAGCATATAAAATGCTTGGGTGAGAATGGTGAATGGGGATCATGTTGGTGGCTTAATGGAGGTAAACTTTTGGTTGCATGGATGTTGGTGAGTGTGGAGATGTGAAGCTTGGAGGTGGTGGATTTGAAGTTGGGTTTTTTGGTTGAGGGTTTTGATGTTATTCAAATGATGGTGTTTGTTGAGATCTAGTAAGAAGATACTCAATCCAAGTAAAGTGCTCATTCAATGCAATGGTTTGTTGTTGGAGGAAGATGCAACAAGGGCAATTGTTAACATGCTTCTCAATTTGGTTAATGTTGTGTGGTGATGATGGTGAGCTTGATTGAGGTGGATCCAAATTGCGTTAAGCAAGATGTAATGCTAAAAGAGCACTAAGCTCATGATCCTCTTTTAGCTCCTCAACGAACTTCAAGTTTTCGGAGGAAGGTGATTGTGGTGGAGCATGATAGTTGTCTTGGGTGAAGGTTTGAACATGCAACATAGGAATGGCATGTGAAGTTGTAGGATGTGGTGGTGGAGACTTGGTTGAGCTTGGATAGTCATGAAAACATTATGAGTGGAAGAGGTTCTTCATGAGTGGATGGTGTTTTTGTTGAATGAGCAACATGTGAAGTATTGATTGAGAGATTGGGGTTGTTGTTTTTGGATTGAGCATGCTCATCATAAGAAGAAGCATTAATGAGGGCATGAGTGGATGATAGGTTGTGAGATGAGTCATTAGTGTGGGTTTGAGGTTTAGTTGTTGGTTGACTTGGAACAACATCACTTGAGTTATGATAAGAATCAAGTTTCCTCCTCCAAACGGGTTTGACGGAGATCCTTGCAGTTCTTGAAATCTTGGGTTTTTGGTTGTTGGGAGATGACATGTTTGGATGCGATGGCATTAATGATGGGAAGAAGGTATTTATAGTGTATGAGAAATGTGGTTTAGGAAGGTAAATTTTCAGGGATAGTATGGAATAAAATATGTTTGTGAATTTTGGGAAGTATAGGGTGAAATGGGTTAAAAAGTTATAAAGAAAACAGTAACCCCGAGCATCAGATGGCCGGTCCCCTTAATTAGGGGCCGGTCCCCTTAAAATTAAAGGGGCCGCCCATCTGGTGAATTCCAGAATGCCATAATTGGGTTTTTGGCAGAAAATTTTCAGAAAGGTTGTGTTTTTGGGTTTGGATTCAAGTAAGTTCAACTCTTTGAGGCAATATAGGGTATACTATTCATAAATCTAGAGAATGTGACAAGAATGAATAAAGTAGACAAGTTATTTCTAATATACATGCAATCTACTTATTGGCCAATTAAGTTAAACAATCAAGGAAGCAATAAAGCATACTAGTTAAATATGCAACTATATGAAAATGATAATATGTAGGCTAGATCAAACATATTGATGAGTGCTTACAAGTAAATAGTAGGAAGATATGATTATATGGACTTCAAGTCTTGTTACAAACAAGATCCATATGGGCAAACCATGATTCTCATGAAATGATTTGATTAAATTGTGAATGTCATTTCCATAGAAGTGTATGACATATGTGAAATAATCAAATATGTTTTTAATAAAACATTTTTAGTTTTATTCAACAATGCTTTGAAATAGATTCAAGTGTGCATTAAAATGAAATAGATTGAGTTTTGCTTCATAACATGTTGACAATTTGGATAAGAGAAATTTTTCCAATCTTGATTTTGATTAAAATGAAGTTATGGTAGCTTATAGTTAAACATGTTGTTTGAAGATAGATGGGATAGATATTTTAAAGATTATAATTCAAAGCGAGAGGTTTTAAACATGATATTTTAATTTTGATAGCAAGAAATTACAAGTGAAGGATTTGAAATAGAAACTTATCATACTCAAGAGAATCAATTGAGCCCAATGTCACATATAATCATCTTTAATGGCAACTAAAGATATGGATGAGTGATGGTAGATTCTAATGATCTAAACGCAATATGATTGAGAGGGATAAAGTGAATCATCTACAGATACAAGATAGATATATGTATATATATATATATATATATATATATATATATATATATATATATATATATATATATATATATATATATATATATATATATATGTATACTAAACACATCATAGTATTAAGATACTAAAAAGTCTTAGTTATAGCACATATATTAATGCAACTAGAATAGTCATTTAGTCCAAATAGTAAGTATTCAACTATAGATCATAGATGATTTTCAATATAAATGATAAATAAGAAGAATGGTAATAGACTTAACAACAAGAGGGTTAACTAGCCTAATATCATGTATACATATATTAGTATTAATGATCTATGGACATGAAAACCTATAAATTTAATCATATTAATATATTAAATAAAGCATACTTTAATACAAGTTTTTTTTTTTAAAAAGAAAACTTACCTCAGGTCCAGCTTTTCCTTAAGAGTTAGCATGTAAGAAGACGTCTTTAAGATTAGCCCAAAGCATGTCGAAGTAGCAAGGTAAAGTCCCAACGCAATAAAATTCAAGGAGGCTTGATCCGAAATATTTAATTGGTCACAACAATTAAATTAAGTCGTGTAGATCAAGGATAATTCCGCAAGAATCCTTCATCATGAGGCAGTAACGAACACACCGTAAAACCAATACTCCAAAAGTGAAGAACACAACGCCGAAACAGTAAATGACCGCAACAACGTCATAAGCAAATCGCGTGTAGAATGTGAATCAGAGTAATAGGAACCAATAATCATCAAATGTAAGAGAGCAAGGTGAGCGACCCAAAAAGTAATAGTCTCTTCATTCGTTAACTACCTAAACATGAAAAAGAGCTTGGTACCCATATTCTCATGGGTCCGAATTTGTAAAAGGATCATTTGCGGTAAATCCTAAATCGATTTTATCATAAAATAACTTTTGAATGTTAAGTAGATATTTTAAAGATTTAGAACTATTTTCAAATTTGGCTAACATTTTTGCTTTTTCATTTTCCATTTTAATTTCATGTTTGTAATCTTGGCATTTTTTACATTCAAGATCAATTTCGATATTACTTTCAAGTCTAGACATTTTATCTTCTAAAATTATTTCTTTTTCAAAGTTATTTTCAACGGAAATTGAAGATGCAATTTTAAAAATGATTTTTGAGTCAATGTTGCAAGGATGTTTGAAGTTGTTTTCCAATTTTGAAAATTCTAATATAAATTGATCATAGCAAAAATGTTCGGTTTCAGATTGTACCTTATTTGTAGTTGTACAATCTTCACATGCTATATGTTGATCAATTCCATCGTCCATGTCGCTCCATGTTTTATTTGTAGTTTCGCTTAGATCTTGAAGCATGTAGTCTTTGCCATCAATACTTGTATTCACATTTGTTTGAATATTCTCACAAACCATATTTTCATCATCTTCTTCGTCCTTGTTGCACCAAGATTTATTTACACTCTTTCTTCAGATTTGGCTCATGTATTCTTCGTTATTGATAACTTCAATGATCACATTTGAACTAGTAGTACATGTATTTGTTTCAACTAAATATTTATCTATCAAATTTTCTAGAGTAACTAATTCTTGTGCAACATCAAGTTTATCATCTTTGGTTTTACATTTCTCTTGGTGAAATTTTAAAAGACATTTCCAAATATCATTTGCCGTTTTACAAAATAATACTTTTTCATATTCAACTCTTGGTAGAGTTTTGAAAATAACTAATTTAGCATTAGTATTTTTATGAATCTTTGTTTGAAGATTTTTATATTGATTTTCGAAATCCATTTTGGTTGGTTGAAGATCACCAATTGAAATGATATGCCAAAGATCAATATCTATTAATTTCACATAATTTTCAAATTTCTTTTTCCATTCAAGAAAATGATCATTTTCAAATAATGGTGGTTTTTGCGTAAATTTCCCTTCTAGATATTTTTCAAATTCCATAGATGGTTACAAGTTTTAAAATACAATATATTTTAAAAATCTTGCTAGACGTGGCTCTTGATACCAATTGTGGAAAACTAGAAAGGGGGGGGGGGGGTTGAATAGTTTTACGTCATTTTCGTTTTATTTGTTTTATAAAAGTTTGCTTCTAAAGAATAGACGTAAATTTCAAAACTCTTTAATGCAAAAATATAGATACTAGTTTATTTACGGTTTTCGTATAAACACTACTTATATATAATGTTGGGAAAGAATTTACAATTTCATATATCATATATAAATATATATATATATATATATATATATATATATATATATATATATACATATATATATATATACAGATATATATATATATATATATATATATATATATATATATATATATATATATATATATATATATATATATATATATATATATATATTTGTGTGTGTGTGTATATGTGTTTTAATAAGAGTTTATGTACTTGGTTTGTTTTTATAAAATTAATGTTATGAATGAATCCTAGTTTGATCTTTATGTGAAATCAATATATGCACAACAAAAGCAATTATAATTATGTATGAAATGCTAACAAGTAAATAATCAAAGAGTGAGAGATGGAAAGATCAAACCGAGAGATAAAGGATATATAGTGGTTCGGCTACAAGGACACCTTCCTTGCCCTACTCCACTCCCTGAGTCACCTACTCGAGAGTTTTGTTCACTAGATCAATAACCTCCCTTATGGCGGAGAAAACCTTACACACCAAATTACACACCACAACTTCGTCACAACTCAATCACAACTTCTACACAACTTCTTCACACCAATCTACTTCACACCAATTCTTCTTCACACCTATCTACTTCACACCTATCTTCTTCACACCTTTCTGCTTCATAACTCTTAGTTCTATCCACTACTCCAAGATATATACTTCTTCACAACTTCTAGGCTTCAAGGTCTTCTCAACTTCAAGGCTTCAACTTCTTTGTCTTCACAACTAATCTCTACTTCAGTGTACTACCACTTCTTATTTCTTCTACCACTAATCCTATGCACCTCTACTTCTTCACTTCTAGTACTACTTCACACCTTCAATAAATCTAGATCCTATATCTAAGTCTAGCTAACCAATGTATACACTATATTCACCAAAGAATGAATGATATACAAGATGAAATGATCAAACAACTTAAATAGCAAGATGATAATAAGTTGTAATACTTCTAGTCTTGATAAATAGAAGTATTCTTCTCTTTGCACTTGAGTGGATGAGGCTTTGGATCACTTGGAAACAAAGGCTTGTGAATTATATGATCAAAGGATTTTTAAGATGGAAATGGAGGTTTGAATCAGAAGGTTTTTAGTGCAAAAAGGTGGAGGAAAATTCCAGATTTAAGGTGGTATTTATAGGCTAAGATTTCTGACAACTGGAGCGTGCCGCTCCACTTAAATCATGGCCGGTCCCCTTAAAATTAAGGGGACCGCCCCTTATAATTAAGTGGGCCGCCCAGCTGTAACGGCCAGAAATTCTGTCTTTTAGTGGGGAAAGTTTATTTGGTGAAAAACTAACTGATTTTGGTTAAAAATTTGAGTTCATATATTTAGTGTGATTAAATCATTTTTCTTTATTACCAAAAGTGTTTTTCAAAAATATATAATAAGTATATATATTAAAATAAACTTTATAATAATTAATTTAATACCCCTTTGATCTTATAATGCATTATACACTTTGTTTATTCATACCTTAAGTGATTAGATGGTAAAAGTGATTATTTACTACTAAATACTTGTTTACGTCATGATCTTTGGTTTGATGGGTTTTCTTTTTGTGATTATCAAAACATAGAGATATCGAAAGATATGAATAACATTTTTAGTCATTTATTTATATCAACAATCTCCCCCTTTTTGATGATTACAAAACCTAAACTCATTAAATCCAAAAATTAATTTTTAGACAAGTATTTAATGAGTTTATATTCACTTCTCCCCCTTTTTGTAGAATCAAAAAGGTTTAAGCCGATAAGGTGAAAGCTCCCCCTTGATGTATGCTCCCCCTCGTTTGAGGGCACCAAGGGTTCGAGCTATGGAATTCTTGCAAGAAAAATATTAGAAGCACAAGCAAAACTATATAACGTATAAATCACAAATAACAAGCATGGCAAAGAAGAATTTTAAACACATATAAAAGCATTCATTAATTCAAAATGATTATGTCAACCACATAATCATTGTTACATACTCCATAATTATAGAATTCTAAACTAAGTAGAATATCCTATTGTGCCAACAAAGAGTTTCATCAAACTTTCTTGCATCCCAAAATGGTTGAGGTGTTTTATTTGAAAATAAGAAACATAAGCATATAAAATGCTTGGGTGGGAATGGTGAATGGGGATCATGTTGGTGGCTTAATGGAGGTAAACTTTTGGTTGCATGGATGTTGGTGAGTGTGGAGATGTGAAGCTTGGAGGTGGTGGATTTGAAGTTGGGTTTGTTGGTTGAGGGTTTTGATGTTGTTCAAGTGATGGTGTTTGTTGAGATCTAGTAAGAAGATACTCAATCCAAGTAAAGTGCTCATTCAATGCAATGGTTTGTTGTTGGAGGAAGATGCAACAAGGGCAATTGTTAACATGCTTCTTAATTTGGTTAATGTTATGTGGTGATGATGGTGAGCTTGATTGTGGTGGATCCAAATTGCGTTGAGCAAGATGTAATGCTAAAAGAGCACTAAGCTCATGATCCTTTTTTAGCTCCTCAACGAACTTCAAGTGTTCGGAGGAAGGTGATGGTGGTGGAGCATGATAGTTGTCTTGGGTGAAGGTTTGAACATGCAACATAGGAATGGCATGTGAAGTTGTAGGATGTGGTGGTGGTACTCTCGGTGGTGGAGACATGGTTGAGCTTGGGTAGTCATGAAAACATGATATGGGTGGAAGAGGTTCTTCATGAGTGGATGGTGTTTTTGTTGAATGAGCAACATGTGAAGTATTGATTGAGAGATTGGGGTTGTTGTTTTTGGATTGAGCATGCTCATCATAAGAAGAAGCATTAATGAGGGCATGAGTGGATGATAGGTTGTGAGATGAGTCATTAGTGTGGGTTTGAGGTTTAGTTGTTGGTTGACTTGGAACAACATCACTTGAGTTATGACAAGAATCAAGTTTCCTCCTCCAAACGGGTTTGACGGAGATCCTTGCAGTTCTTGAAATCTTGGGTTTTTGGTTGTTGGGAGATGACATGTTTGGATTCGATGGCATTAATGATGGGAAGAAGGTATTTATAGTTTATGAGAAATGTGGTTTAGGAAGGTAAATTTTGAGGGATAGTATGGGACAAAATATGTTTGTGAATTTTGGGAAGTATAGGGTGAAATGGGTCAAAAAGTGATAAAGAAAACAGTAACCCCGACCATCAGATGGTCGGTCCCCTTAATTAGGGGCCGGTCCCCTTAAAATTAAGGGGGCCGCCCATCTGGTGAATTCCAGAATGCCAGAATTGGGTTTTTGGCAGAAAATTTTCAGAAAGGTTGTGTTTTTGGGTTTGAATTCAAGTAAGTTCATCTCTTTGAGGCAATATAGGGTATACTATTCATAAATCTAGAGAGTGTGACAAGAATGAATAAAGTAGACAAGTAATTTCTAATATACATGCAATCTACTTATTGGCCAATTAAGTTAAACAATTAAGGAAGCAATAAAACATACTAGTTAAATATGCAACTATATGAAAATGATAATATGTAGGCTAGAGCAAACATATTGATGAGTGCTTACAAGTAACAAGTAGGAAGATATGATTATATGGACTTCAAGTCTTGTTACAAACAAGATCCATATGGGCAAACCATGATTCTCATGAAATGATTTGATTAAATTGTGAATGTCATTTCCATAGAAGTGTATGACATATGTGAAATAATCAAATATGTTTTTAATAAAACATTTTTAGTTTTATTCAACAATGCTTTGAAATAGATTCAAGTGTGCATTAGAATGAAATAGATTGAGTTTTGCTTCATAACATGTTGACAATTTGGATAAAGTGAATCATCTACAGATACAAGATAGATATATGTATATATGTATATATATATATATATATATATATATATATATATATATATATATATATATATATATATATATATATATATATATATATATATATATGTATACTAAACACATCATATATTAAGATACTAACAAGTCTTAGTTATAGCACATATATTAATGCAACTAGAATAGTCATTTAGTCCAAATAGTAAGTATTCAACTATACATCATAGATGATTTTCAATATAAATGATAAATAAGAAGAATGGTAATAGACTTAACAACAAGAGGGTTAACTAGCCTAATATCATGTATACATATATTAGTATTAATGATCTATGAACATGAAAACCTATAAATTTAATCATATTAATATATTAATTAAAGCATACTTTAATACAAGTTTTTTTTTTAAAAAAAGAAAACTTACCTCAGGTCCAGCTTTTCCTTAAGAGTTAGCATGTAAGAAGACGTCTTTAAGATTAGCCCAAAGCATGTCGAAGTAGCAAGGTAAAGTCCCAACGCAATAAAATTCAAGGAGGCTTGATCCGAAATATTTAATTGATCACAACAATTAAATTAAGTCGTGTAGATCAAGGATAATTGCGCAAGAATCCTTCATCATGAGGTAGTAACGAACACACCATAAAACCAATACTCCAAAAGTGAAGAACACAACGCCGAAACAGTAAATGACCGCAACAACGTCATAAGCAAATCGTGTGTAGAATGTGAATCGGAGTAATAGGAACCAATAATCATCAAATGTAAGAGAGCAAGGTGAGCGACCCAAAAAGTAATAGTCTCTTCGTTCGTTAACTACCTAAACATGAAAAAGAGCTTGGTACCCTGATTCTCATGGGTCCGAATTTGTTAAAGGATCATTTGTGGTAAATCCTAAATCGATTTTATCATAAAATGACTTTTGAATGTTAAGTAGATATTTTAAAGATTTAGAACTATTTTCAAATTTGGCTAACATTTTTGCTTTTTCATTTTCCATTTTAATTTCATGTTTGTAATCTTGGCATTTTTTACATTCAAGATCAATTTCGATATTACTTTCAAGTCTAGACATTTTATCTTCTAAAATTATTTCTTTTTCAAAGTTATTTTCAACGGAAATTGAAGATCCAATTTTAAAAATGATTTTTGAGTGAATGTTGCAAGGATGTTCGAAGTTGTTTTCCAATTTTGAAAATTCTAATATAAATTGATCATAGCAAAAATGTTCGGTTTCGGTTTGTACCTTATTTGTAGTTGTACAATCTTCACATGCAATATGTTGATCAATTCCATCGTCCATGTCGCTCCATGTTTTATTTGTAGTTTCGCTTAGATCTTGAAGCATGTAGTCCTTGCCATCAATACTTGTATTCACATTTGTTTGAATATTCTCACAAACCATATTTTCATCATCTTCTTCGTTCTTGTTGCACCAAGATTTATTTACACTCTTTCTTCGGATTTGGCTCATGTATTCTTCATTATTGATACCTTCAATGATCACATTTGAACTAGTAGTACAAGTATTTGTTTCAACTAAATATTTATCTATCAAATTTTCTAGAGTAACTAATTCTTGTGCAACATCAAGTTTATCATCTTTGGTTTTACATTTCTCTTGGTGAAATTTTAAAAGACATTTCCAAATATCATTTGCCGTTTTACAAAATAATACTTTTTCATATTCAACTCTTGGTAGAGTTTTGAAAATAACTAATTTAGCATTAGTATTTTTATCAATCTTTGTTTGAAGATTTTTATATTGATTTTCGAAATCCATTTTGGTTGGTTGAAGCTCACCAATTGAAATAATATGCCAAAGATCAACATCTATTAATTTCACATAATTTTCAAATTTCTTTTTCCATTCAAGAAAATGATCATTTTCAAATAATGGTGGTTTTTGCGTAAATTCCCCTTATAGATATTTTTCAAATTCCATAGACCGTTACAAGTTTTAAAATACAATATATTTTAAAAATCTTGCTAGACGTGGCTCTTGATACCAATTGTGGAAAACTAGAAGGGGGGGGTTTGAATAGTTTTACGTCTTTTTCGTTGTATTTATTTTATAAGAGTTTGCTTCTAAAGAATAGACGTAAATTTCAAAACTCTTTAATGCAAAAATATAGATACTAGTTTATTTACGGTTTTCCTATAAACACTACTTATATATAATGTTGGGAAAGAATTTACAATTTCATATATATATATATATATATATATATATATATATATATATATATATATATATATATATATATATGTGTGTGTGTGTGTGTGTGTGTGTGTGTGTGTGTGTGTGTGTGTGTGTTTTAATAAGAGTTTATGTACTTGGTTTGTTTTTATAAAATTAATGTTATGAATGAATCCTAGTTTGATCTTTATGTGAAATCAATATATGCACAACACAAGCAATTATAATTATGTATGAAATGCTAACAAGTAAATAATCAAAGAGTGAGAGATGGAAAGATCAAACCGAGAGACAAAGGATTTATAATGGTTCGGCTACAAGGACACCTTCCTTGCCCTACTCCACTCCCTGAGTCGCCTACTCGAGAGTTTTATTCACTAGATCAATAACCTCCCTTATGGCGGAGAAAACCATACACACCACAACTTCGTCACAACTCAATCGCAACTTCTTCACACCAATCTACTTCACACCAATTCTTCTTCACACCTTTCTACTTCACACCTATCTTCTTCACACCTTTCTACTTGATAACTCTTCTTCTTCACGTCACTTGTTTCTTCACACCTTCACTACTTAGTTCTATCCTTTACTCCAAGATATATACTTCTTCACAACTTCTAGGCTTCAAGGTCTTCTCAACTTCAAGGCTTCAACTTCTTTATCTTCACAACTAATCTCTACTTCAGTATACTACCACTTCTTATTTCTTCTACCACTAATCCTATGCACCTCTACTTCTTCACTTCTAGTACCACTTCACACCTTCAATAAATCTAGATCCTATATCTAAATCTAGCTAACCAATGTATACACTATATTCACCAAAGAATGAATGATATACAAGATGAAATGATCAAACAACTTTGATAGCAAGATGATACTAAGCTGTAATACTTCTAGTCTTGATAAATAGAAGTATTCTTCTCTTTGCACTTGAGTGGATGAGGCTTTGGATCACTTGGAAACAAAGGCTTGTGAATTATATGATCAAAGGATTTTTAAGATGGAGGTTTGAATCAGAAAGTTTTTAGTGCAAAAAGGTGGGGAAAAATTCCAGATTTAAGGTGGTATTTATAGGCAAAGATTTCTGACAACTAGAGCATGCCGCTCCCCTTAAATCATGACCGGTCCCCTTAAAATTACGGGGACCGCCCCTTATAATTAAGGGGGCCACCCAGCTGTAACAGCCAGAAATTCTGTCTTTTAGTGGGGAAAGTTTATTTGGTGAAAAACTAACTGATTTTGGTTAAAAATTTAAATTCATATATTTAGTGTGATTAAAACATTTTTCTTTATTACCAAAATTGTTTTTCAAAAATATATAATAAGTTTATATATTAAAATAAACTTTGTAATAATTAATTTAATACCCCTTTGATCTTATAATGCATTATACACTTTGTTTATTCATACCTTAAGTGATTAGATGGTAAAAGTGATTATTTACTACTAAATACTTGTTTACGTCATGATCTTTGGTTTGATGGGTTTTCATTTTGTGATTATCAAAACATAGAGATATCGAATGATATGAATAACGTTTTTAGTCATTTATTTATATCAACAATCTCCCCCTTTTTGATGATTACAAAACCTAAACTCATTAAATCCAAAAATTAATTTTTAGACAAGTATTTAATGATTTTATATTCACTTCTCCCTCTTTTTGTAGAATCAAAAAGGTTTAAGCCGATAAGGTGAAAGCTCCCCCTTGATGTATGCTCCCCCTCGTTTGAGGGCACCAAGGGTTCGAGCTATGGAATTCTTGCAAGAAAAATATTAGAAGCACACGCAAAACTATATAACGTACAAATCACAAATAACAAGCATGGCAAAGAAGAATTTTAAATACATATAAAAGCATTCATTAATTCAAAATGATTATGTCAACCACATAATCATTGTTACATAATCCATAATTATAGAATTCTAAACTAAGTAGAATATACTATTGTGCCAACAAAGAGTGTCATCAAACTTTCTTGCATCCCAAAATGGTTGAGGTGTTTTATTTGAAAATAAGAAACATAAGCATATAAAATGCTTGTGTGAGAATGGTGAATGGGGATCATGTTGGTAGCTTAATGGAGGTAAACTTTTGGTTGCATGGATGTTGGTGAGTGTGGAGATGTGAAGCTTGGAGGTGGTGGATTTGAAGTTGGGTTTGTTGGTTGAGGGTTTTGATGTTGTTCAAGTGATGGTGTTTGTTGAGATCTAGTAAGAAGATACTCAATCCAAGTAAAGTGCTCATTCAATGCAATGGTTTGTTGTTGGAGGAAGATGCAACAAGGGCAATTGTTAACATGCTTCTCAATTTGGTTAATGTTGTGTGGTGATGATGGTGAGCTTGATTGTGGTGGATCCAAATTGCGTTGAGCAAGATGTAATGCTAAAAGAGCACTAAGCTCATGATCCTCTTTTAGCTCGTTAACGAACTTCAAGTGTTCGGAGGAAGGTGATGGTGGTGGAGCATGATAGTTGTCTTGGGTGAAGGTTTGAACATGCAACATAGGAATGGCATGTGAAGTTGTAGGATGTGGTGGTGGTACTCTTGGTGGTGGAGACATGGTTGAGCTTGGGTAGTCTTGAAAACATGATATGGGTGGAAGAGGTTCTTCATGAGTGGATGGTATTTTTGTTGAATGAGCAACATGTGAAGTATTGATTGAGAGATTGGGATTGTTATTTTTGGATTGAGCATGCTCATCATAAGAAGAAGCATTAATGAGGGCATGAGTGGATGATAGGTTGTGAGATGAGTCATTAGAGTGGGTTTGAGGTTTAGTTGTTGGTTGACTTGGAACAACATCACTTGAGTTATGACAAGAATCAAGTTTCCTCCTCCAAACGAGTTTGACGGAGATCCTTGCAGTTCTTGAAATCTTGGGTTTTTGGTTGTTGGGAGATGACATGTTTCGATGTGATGGCATTAATGATGGGAAGAAGGTGTTTATAGTGTATGAGAAATGTGGTTTAGGAAGGTAAATTTTGAGGGATAGTATGGGACAAAATATGTTTGTGAATTTTGGGAAGTATAGGGTGAAATGGGTCAAAAAATGATAAAGAAAACAGTAACCCCGACCATCAGATGGCCGGTCCCCTTAATTAGGGGCCGGTCCCCTTAAAATTAAAGGGGCCGCCTTATATAATTAAGGGGCCGCCCATCTGGTGAATTCTAGAATGCCAGAATTGGGTTTTTGGCAGAAAATTTTCAGAAAGGTTGTGTTTTTGGGTTTGGATTCAAGTAAGTTCAACTCTTTGAGGCAATATAGGGTATACTATTCATAAATCTAGAGAGTGTGACAAGAATGAATAAAGTAGACAAGTAATTTCTAATATACATGCAATCTACTTATTGGCCAATTAAGTTAAACAATCAAGGAAGCAATAAAGCATACTAGTTAAATATACAACTATATGAAAATGATAATATGTAGGCTAGAGCAAACGTATTGATGAGTGCTTACAAGTAACAAGTAGGAAGATATGATTATATGGACTTCAAGTTTTGTTACAAACAAGATCCATATGGGCTAACCATGATTCTCATGAAATGATTTGATCAAATTGTGAATGTCATTTCCATAGAAGTGTATGACATATGTGAAATAATCAAATATGTTTTTAATAAAATGTTTTTAGTTTTATTCAACAATGCTTTGAAATAGATTCAAGTGTGCATTAGAATGAAATAGATTGAGTTTTGCTTCATAACATGTTGACAATTTGGATAAGAGAATTTTTTCCAATCTTGATTTTGATTAAAATGAAGTTATGGTAGCTTATAGTTAAACATGTTGTTTTGAAGAAAGATGGGATAGATATTTGAAAGATTATAATTCAAAGCGAGAGGTTTTAAACATGATTTTTTAATTTTGATAGCCCGAAACTACAAGTGAATGATTTGAAATAGAAACCTATCATACTCAAGAGAATCAATTGAGCCCATTGTCACATATAATCATCTTTAATGGCAACTAAAGATATGGATGAGTGATGGTAGATTATAATGATCTAAATGCAATATGATTGAGAGGGATAAAGTGAATCATCTACAGATACAAGATAGATATATGTATATATATATATATATATATATATATATATATATATATATATATATATATATATATATATATATATATATATATATATATATTTATATTTATATATATATTTATATATATATATATGTATACTAAACACGTCATAGTATTAAGATACTAACAAGTCTTAGTTATAGCACATATATTAATACAACTAGAATAGTCATTTAGTCCAAATAGTAAGTATTCAACTATAGATCATAGATGATTTTCAATATAAATGATAAATAAGAAGAATGGTAATATACTTAACAACAAGAGGGTTAACTAGCCTAATATCATGTATACATATATTAGTATTAATGATCTATGAACATGACAACCTATAAATTTAATCATATTAATATATTAATTAAAGCATACTTTAATACAAGTTTTTTTTTTTTAAAAGAAAACTTACCTCAGGTCCAGCTTTTCCTTAAGAGTTAGCATGTAAGAAGACGTCTTTAAGATTAGCCCAAAGCATGTCGAAGTAGCAAGGTAAAGTCCCAACGCAATAAAATTCAAGGAGGCTTGATCCGAAATATCTAATTGATCACAACAATTAAATTAAGTCGTGTTGATCGAGGATAATTGCGCAAGTATCCTTCATCATGAGGTAGTAACGAACACACCATAAAACCAATACTCCAAAAGTGAAGAACACAACGCCAGAATAGTAAATGACCGCAACAACGTCATAAGCAAATCGTGTGTAGAATGTGAATCAGAGTAATAGGAACCAATAATCATCAAATGTAAGAGAGCAAGGTGAGCGACCCAAAAAGTAATAGTCTCTTCGTTCGTTAACTATCTAAACATGAAAAAGAGCTTGGTACCCAGATTCTCATGGGTCCGAAATGGTTAGTTGAGAACATCGATTGCATTTAAATGTACATGATGCGGATGTCGTCGAGAAGTACAAGAATTCATCAAAAGTTTGTTTTAACTAACAAACAATGACTTTCTTGACTAGAGAGAAAAATAATAGATGTAAATAATAATAGTTCTAAATTTCTCCACTAGGTTTAACAAATTTTATTTGTTTTGATATATTTGTTAAAGGATCATTTGCGGTAAATCCTAAACCGGTTTTATCATAAAATGACTTTTGAATGTTAAGTAGATATTTTAAATATTTAGAACTATTTTAAAATTTCGCTAACATTTTTGCTTTTTCATTTTCCATTTTAATTTCATGTTTGTAATCTTGGCATTTTTTACATTCAAGATCAATTTCGATATTACTTTCAAGTCTAGACATTTTATATTCTAAAATTATTCCTTTTTCAAAGTTATTTTCAACGGAAATTGAAGATCCAATTTTAAAAATGATTTTTGAGTCAATGTTGCAAAGATGTTTAAAGTTGTTTTCCAATTTTGAAAATTCTAATATAAATTAATCATAGAAAAAATGTTCGGTTTCGGATTGTACCTTATTTGCAGTTTGAATTCGGATTGTACCTTATTTCCATGTTTTATTTGTAGTTTCGCTTAGATCTTGAAGCATGTGGTCCTTGCCATCAATACATGTATTCACATTTGTTTGAATATTCTCACAAACCATATTTTCATCATCTTCTTCGTCCTTGTTGCACCAGGATTTATAGTGGTTCGGCTACAAGGACACCTTTCTTGCCCTACTCCACTCTCCGAGTCACCTACTTGAGAGTTTTCTTCACTAGATCAATAACCTCCCTTATGGCGGAGAAAGCCTTACACACCAAATTACACACCACAACTTCGTCATAACTCAATCACAACTTCTACCCAACTTCTTCACACCAATCTACTTCACACCAATTCTTCTTCACACCTTTCTACTTCACACCTATCTTCTTCACACCTTTCTACTTCCTAACTCTTCTTCTTCACGTCACTTGTTTCTTCACACCTTCACTACTTAGTTCTATCCACTACTCCAAGATATATACTTCTTCACAACTTCTAGGCTTCAAGGTCTTCTCAACTTCAAGGCTTCAACTTCTTTGTCTTCACAACTTATCTCTACTTCAGTATACTACCACTTCTTATTTCTTCTACCACTAATCCTATGCACCTCTACTTCTTCAATTCTAGTCCACTTCACACCTTCAATAAATCTAGATCCTATATCTAAATCTAGCTAACCAATGTATACACTATATTCACCAAAGAATGAATGATATACAAGATGAAATGATCAAACAACTTAGATAGCAAGATGATACTAAGTTGTAATACTTCTAGTCTTGATAAATAGAAGTATTCTTCTCTTTGCACTTGAGTGGATGAGGCTTTGGATCACTTGGAAATAAAGGCTTATGAATTATATGATCAAAGGATTTTTAAGATGGAAATGGAGGTTTGAATCAGAAAGTTTTTAGTGCAAAAAGGTGGGGAAAAATTCCAGATTTAAGGTGGTATTTATAGGCAAAGATTTCTGACAACTGGAGCGTGCCGGTCCCCTTAAATCATGGCCGGTCCCCTTAAAATTAAGGGGACCACCCCTTATAATTAAGGGGGCTGCCCAGCTATAACGGCCAGAAATTCTGTCTTTTAGTGGGGAAAGTTTATTTGGTGAAAAACTAACTGATTTTGGATAAAATTTTGAATTCATACATTTAGTGTGATTAAAACATTTTTCTTTATTACCAAAAATGTTTTTCAAAAATATATAATAAGTTTATATATTAAAATAAACTTTGTAATAATTAATTTAATACCCCTTTGATCTTATAATGCATTATACACTTTTTTTATTCATACCTTAAGTGATTAGATGGTAAAAGTGATTATTTACTACTAAATACTTGTTTACGTCATGATCTTTGGTTTGATGGGTTTTCGTTTTGTGATTATCAAAACATAGAGATATCGAAAGATATGAATAACGTTTTTAGTCATTTATTTATATCAACATGCTAGTAAATATATAAAACAAAATGTATACAAATTAAGCAAATATATGCACAATTTTATTTCAAATTGAATAAAACTCGAATGTATATAAATGAACCAAATATATATATATATATATATATATATATATATATATATATATATATATATATATATATATATATATATATATACAATTGCATCATTGCCATCATCAACATTTAAGATTCCTTACTTGATCTTTTGATCAGCTTTTTTCTAGAAAAAAATATTGGAAATGTTGGTATTAAAAGTTAGTACGGCTAGTACACAGTCAATGCTGCAGGTATATAAGCATGGTAATAGAATTTGAAGTAAAATTTACAAGTTTATCTGCCAATGAACTAATCTCATCATCTGGAGATTCTCCGTCTTTGTTTTCCCTTCCTTTGATCCACAATACACTACGCCATTAGTTTTACCTGTGAATAATAATCGTCCATTTCTTAGTCTATCTGCTGAAAAGCAAGTCATCCTATAAACAGATGCTATGAACTATAAGAAACCAAGGCACTAATAATGCTGCATAATATAATATAAGATCTGCCTACCATGAAACCGTAAAAACATACTACATGGGTTGGCTTTTGGTGACTGAGATGGAGCATACCCACGCCTCAATTTAATTCCAGTCCCCCGAATATGAAGTGTGCCAGAAAATCTAGATGAGGGAATTTTTAGCCAGGCATCCCATGTATCATCCTCACTCGTGAAAACAGGATATAGCCCCAGCAAGAAACAAGTAACGTGCTTAATGCTAACATAAAAGATGACAAAATTATTTGTGTTTAGCATCAAAAACCAACATACCGGGGTATACCCTTGCATATCAACTCGGGCAACAAATAATCCAGATGGTTGAAGTGTTCTGCCGTGCCAAATTACCTGGAACGAATAAATGTCAAACACATTACCAAGCAAGCAAATCACTCACATCTGGTACAAATGAAACAGTTTGACAAAAAAGCAACGATATTTGAGTTAATTTCCTATATAACAGATGTTATGTTAATCTTTTGATAGATCACTTACGCGACTGCGATAAGCAAACTCCAACTGTTCAGCAACATCCTCCCGGAGTGGAAACCAATCAAGACTCCCTTTATGAGCAAAACAGTGGCCTCTTAGAACACGTCGATTGTCTCCATTCCAATAAACAGGAAAACTATTTCGTCTTTATAAGTCTACCTGCAACAATTACCACCACACGAATTTGTAATCAAAAACATGTTTTAGGCTAGTTTTAATCCATGAAAATCAATATAAATCATTTTATATTTGATTACACATTTAAGAAAATATAAATTAAATATGTGTTTGAGTGTACCCATGAACATAGTAGGATAGGTGAGATGACGGTGATGGTGGTTCGACTGTGATGGTGGTGGATGTGGTGGTTATCTCGAACCAAACAACCGAAGAAAACAAAGTCTCCCATATAGTTCCCTTGTCTTGATGACGGTGATGGCGTGGAGGAGCGATGGTTGGTGGAACCACGACAAGATAAGGCGATGAAGTGTGGCTGTGGTGTGAGTCGGTTCTAGAGAGAAGGAGAAGAGATGAATAGATACAAGATAGATCTGACTAAGCTAGTTTTGTTAATGTTTTGATTTTGGGTAAAAAGGGTGCCATATGAGCGGAGCGGGAGATTGAAATTTTGGGGAAAATTAAGGGGCGGGATGAGCACTATATTAAATTTTTTGAGATTGAAAGCCTATCAAATGAGCTCGAAATGTTTAATGAGTTGAGCTCAACCTTATATAAGTTCGACTCGAGTTATTGTTGAGTTCTCGAGCTTGTAAGTGATATAAAATATGTGCTTTTTTTAATATGTAAGTGTACTAAGTGTAAATACTTATTTATGAATGTATCAAGCTTTTCAAGTTGAAGTCGAACCAAATTCAATTCTTAGGTTATATTTCAAATTTAATTTTTGTAATAAAACACATCTTTACAGATAAATTGAGCTTTTCGAGTCGAGCTCAATCCGAGTTCAAACTTTCTCGATCCCGGATAACATATGATCGGGAGGTCCCTGGATACTTGCTTCTTAGTGTTTGTAACAAATGGTATACAACTACCAAGCCGGTGCAACCCATGCATGACCAGTGATAATGGCTAATTCACATGGGTCATAGGTCATGTGCATTAGGTTATCACTGGTCACATTCATTAATTAATGGGTATTTGACATCGATCATATGGGTCATATGCATTGGGTGGATAGTTTCTTAGAGTGTCATGTTACGACACATCCATGACTGTTGACAATTGGTAATTAACATGCATATGTCATGGGTCATGTGCATTGGGTTATAGTGGCTTTTAGTGTAATGGAAACCATGCATGACCGGTGATAACGGCTAATTCACATGGGTCACGGGTCGTGTGCATTAGGTTATCACTGGTCACATTCATTAATTAATGGGTATTTGACATCGATCATATGGGTCATATGCATTGGGTGGATAGTTGCTTAGAGTGTCATGTTACGACACATCCATGATTGTTGACAATTGGTAATTAACATGCATGGGTCATGGGTCATGTGCATTGGGTTATAGTGGCTTTTAGTGTAATGGAAACCATGCATGACCGGTGATAATGGCTAATTCACATGGGTCACGGGTCATGTGCATTAGGTTATCACTGGTCACATTCATTAATTAATGGGTATTTGACATCGATCATATGTGTCATATGCATTGGGTGGATAGTCGCTTTGAGTGTCATGTTACGACACATCCATTACTGTTGACAATTGGTTATTAACATGCATGGGTCATGGGTCATGTGCATTGGGTTATAGTGGCTTTTAGTGTAATGGAAACCATGCATGACCGGTGATAATGGCTAATTCACATGGGTCATGGGTCATGTGCATTAGGTTATCACTGGTCACATTCATTAATTAATGGGTATTTGACATCGATCATATGGGTCATATGCATTGGGTGGATAGTTGCTTAGAGTGTCATGTTACGACACATCCATGACTTTTGAAAATTGGTAATTAACATGCATGGGTCATGGGTCATGTGCATTGGGTTATAGTGGCTTTTAGTGTAATGGAAACCATGCATGACTGGTGATAATGGTTAATTCACATGGTTCATGGGTCATGTGCATTAGGTTATCACTGTACATTCATTAATTAATGGGTATTTGACATCAATCATATGGGTCATATGCATTGGGTGGATAGTTGCTTAGAGTGTCATGTTACGACACATCCATGACTATTGACAATTGGTAATTAACATGGGTAATGGGTCATTTGTATTGGGTTCTAGTGGCTTATAGTGTCATGTTATCAACCAATACATTCCTGGTGATCGACAATGTAATAGGTAATTGATGAGGTAAAAAATGAACCATTTTTCGGGGGTCATTTAAGCCCGGATTCAAGATTATTTGACCAAATATTGTCCTGAATCGTTCCATTTGTCATTTTAGGTACTTTTGGAGAGAAATCTGGAAAAGGAAGCATTTTAGATGTTTTTGAAGCATAAAAGTGAAGAAAACGACAAAGTCTCAATTGTCCTTGCTGGGAACAGTACCTGACGGCGTCAAGAGTCTCCAAGTGATGGTGTCAAGAGTAACAAAAGAGGTGGAATTGGAAGATACACGTGACGGTCCAGAGTGTTTTGTGCATTGGAGATGACGGCGTCACCTAGGCCGTCATGGTCCATTTTCTAGTGACGGCCCAGAAGAAATTCCTACATGACGGTGTCAAAAGTAGATCTAGGCAATAAAATTTCATTATAGGCGGCGAGTTGACGGCAACACAAATTCCTTCTTGACGACGTCAACCTATAAAATCTATATATAGTTTTCCAAATCTCATTCATTAGTGTGCAACTTTGAGGGAAAAACCCTAGGTCGAATTTTCCAGCTTTTTCAAGGGTTTCAACCCTCTGAACCTTTCATGTTCAATTTGAGATAAGTACTCTTTCAATTCAATCAATATGTCTATGTGTTGTCTGAATATATCTTACACTTGTCTTCAATTTAACATGCTCGGCTAGATTACTTTTGTGTTTGCTTAGATGTAGTGAAACCTAGATGTTAATTGTGGGTTGATTATTTGTTTATAGTTGGTACGGATGATTGTATTCGATGTTAGGCTTAAGAAAACTGGCAGACTTCCATTGGTAACTTGCTTGAAAGTCTTAAGAAACATGATCGGAGGTGTACTACGATATTTGGTTGTATTTAATGCGTAGGAGAATTCTAATGATCCCATGTTAGGAGCTTCTAACGGCTCGACATAGGAGTGAAGTAGGATCCTATAGAGTTAGGGAATATTGTACACGGCCCTACGACTAGTATTAAGGAATATGACCCGTCATCCATGCAATTGTAACAAGCTATCAACCTGTAAAAGATATCTAGGGAGTAATGAAACCTAAGTAAACACAACTTTCCCCATCATTGTTTACACAACATTAGTATAATTAGTTTCATTTCATTTTTGTTATTTTATTTTGATTGCATTTGTAGTTAATTGGGTTAGTTGACTAGCAACTAATTCCGCCCACTCTTCCAAAACCCGAGATTTTAGTTGCTTTTATAAAACATAAAAATACAAAAAGAATCATCCCTCACCTTTAGACTTAGTTTAGGAGACTTTCTAATCCTAGCGACACTATTCCTGAGTTGAACGATCAATCCCCCGGTACTTGTCACTATACTATACTACAACGATTAGGTACACTGCCTACTGGGGGTTGTAAGCTTCTTGAAATCCCTCGAGAGGTGAAGCCTGGTGCGAATCACACGTATCAAGTTTTTGGCGCCGCTGCCCGGGGAATAGTTACTGTCTTAGTTAGGATTTCTTTTTATTAGGTCTACTTGCTAGATTCCTTTGTAGTAAGATTTTATTTTTATTTTTAGGTTTTCATTAGTATATCTTATTTCTTTGTTTCTTTTGTTCGTAAACTATCTCGATGGATAACAATAGCATTGATCGTTTGATTCCTGTTATTCATGTTTTTCGTAGTAGGATTTTCCAAATGCCCGCCCTAATTCTTTTAGTGGAAAATGAGAACCCACCTAATCTCTCACCTAACCATCACTTTGACAATAACTCTGAGATGGAGGAGTCCGACCATGATAATGACCATAGGGCTAGTCCTTTTTACTATTCGGACTCCGATGAGGACCTAGATGATGGTGACGTAATTAATGAGAATAGGATGGATGATGAAGTGGACCCTCTTAGGTATGTCGACCCTAGAACAAGGATTGAGAATGATAACCCATTTAATATGCAATTTCCTTGTAAAATTGGATTTAAGAGCTTTGATGCCTACCTTAACTCATCTCTACAAATGAACATAATCTCGCATAGTGAATACAATAAAATTATGGTAGATGAGTTAGAATACAAAGGAGATAATATTATTGCTAGGGCAATGTCATTGCATGTGTTTGTAGGAAGCTTTGTTTAACTTGTCGAGTTCATGGTTATGGAGAATCTAGGAAAATTTATCGATAGTAAGTTAACCAAAGTTGTGTTTGGGAAACCCTTCAAAAGGTTAACCAACCTTGATGAAAAACTTATGGAAGGGTTAATTACATTCTCGGATGGGGATGAAGATTTTGTTTACCAAATGCCCCGTGCACACCCTAGGTTCAAGGATTTTTCTATGGAGAATAGGTATCCACCCCTAGAAATGCTAAGTGAGAATGATAGAAGAAAAGGGCTTAAATATCCACATGAAAAGAATAAAAGGTATTATCGCGGATGTTTAGAGCTAAGTGATGACTATAAGAGAGATGAGGCGACTATTAGATGGCTCACCCTAGGGTATGTGAGCATAAGTGACACACGATAGCCCATGACCTTGAGTCTAGCTACAAGACTCGTAAATAAAGAAAAGCGCTTCTTGGGAGGCAACCCATGTTTTGTGTGATTTTTATTTGTTTGATTTTTATTTGCTTCTGTATGCATGCTTTATTTTATTGTTGGTAGATCATGTTTCAAACTAAAATTGTGAAAATGGTTTATTTTATTGTTTAACTTCGTCTTAACTTCATATAAAGGTATTTTGCAAAAGCTAAGTGTAAGGGGAAACCCCAAATTTGTTTCTAAGAACGGAATTGATCTTGATTTGCCATAATATTAAATGGACATGTGTATTAGTACTTGTTAGACTCAAATGCTTGTATCGAGTCATAATGATGTTTTGTAGGATTTTCCAGGAAGTAGGACATAAGTTTTTCTAGAAATTTTTCGGAAACTTAACGTAAAGATTTCTGCAGGTCACTTCTGTTTTTCTAACGGAGTCTTAAAGTTTTTGCTAATTCTTTAGTTTTATAAACTCCAGGAAATCTGCAAACATTCATTCCACAAGCATTATATCTTAATTTGTTTTCTAGGACTTGTTAGTATATATAGATTGCCGCCGATTTTACGCGAGGTTGCCTTGTTTGTTTTCTCAGGTTTAACAGGTTATGAATGACAAGAAGATGATTTATTTTTCTGGAAGGGAATCTTTGAATGTTCATTTTCTTGGAGGAAGATCTAACCTTGTTGCCACACTATCCACACCGAATGAATCAGGGGAGTACTTGCTTTCATTCTTTTACCTATTTCACTTTTACATTCTTTAATTGAACATTGGGGACAATGTTCATCCTAAGTGTAAGGGGAGGGTAAATGATGATACCTTATAGGATACAATTGCACTTGAGTTTATTTGTTTGATGGTAGGTGTGTAATAAAACTAAGAGAAATACTTGTTAGTGTAATTTTAGCGCCAAATTTAAATTTTTTTTACAACATTTAGGAGTGAAACTTTAGCCTTAACAAGCGTCTCATAGATAGGAGTCGTATGACTAGCATAAAACCGTACCATTCAGAAAAATTTTCCACCCAAGTATGTGAGGTTCGCCTTTAGATTTGATAGGAAAAGCATTTACTATTAGTGCTTATGAGTGTACCGGTAGTATTTAGATTATAGAACGTGCGTTAGTGATGCATCCCGAGACCGCTAGTGTGACTACATTCGTGTAGTAGGATTTACTACATGATAAGAGGCATTAGGATTACCCTTGTGTTAAACCCGTATCATAATTACTTGACCATTTAAGTCATATTACTTGGCTAGTAAAGTCAATTAATTTTTCCCATACCTTAGCGTTGTACTCATTTTTAGTACACGAAACCCCTAGTACACCCCTTCGAGCCTATCTTTTCGTTTCTACCTTTATGCATCTTACTTAAAGGAAGAATTTGTTACAACACACTCAAATGTGCAACCAAATCGCCTTAGACTTCCTTGTATGCACTCATTTTTAGTGCATTATTGTTACATGTTTAGACCCTTAGTTAATTGTCTAATTGATTACATGGTTGCTAAATCGAGTCATATCTTGTACATATTGTTTTGGGACGATTGAGACTCATGGGTAAAGTACTAATGTTTTGGAGTAATGGGGAAGAACATCATATATTACCCCTATATGTGCGTTAATCTTAAAAGTATTCCAAGTGTTTTGATTATCTTGATTCAAGTCATTAGAGTAGTTTATTGTAAAGTATGTAAAAATTCAAGTGTAAAGGGAATGTACATTCCCTATGATGTATTATTTTGGATTGTAGGGTAAGAGTGTATGCGGAAAAAAAATCGAAAAAATTAAGAAAAAGAAAAAAAAAATAGAAAAAGAAAAGAGAAAAACATACGGACTACCATCCCGTTTCATTCTATGTTTGTTTTATGTGTCTGTTATTTTTGATTTATTAGCTTAAGTCGACTCTAGTCTTGGCTTAGCAACGCCATATTATACATGTAATTAACCAAGATGATTAACTCGCCACCGGTAAGTATTGCCTTTATCTAACAAAACTGTGTATTCCATATCCCTACACCTAACGTTATAACCCTTTAAAAGACATCTTTGATAGTTTATCCTAGGTTCTTACGCTAAGTGGTGGAGGTTTGATCCTTTCCCAAGCCTATGGTTATCTACTTTGCTATGACAGGTAGTGAGAGATGTTTTCCATTTCCATATTGTGATATATACTTTATTACACCCGAGAGATGTGAGTATCTAAACACTATTTGTGAGGTGCTAGTGTATGACCTCCGTGCTTGTCTTTGGTCTTTAGTGGAACAATTATTTGTTGTAATTACTTTTATATTAGTGTTAAATGACACTAACTTGTATTTTGATTAGAATAAAAGCGCATTTGCTTGAGGACAAGCAAATCTCAAGTGTAAGGATATTTGATGAGGCGAAAAATGGACTATTTTTAGGGGGTCATTTAAGCCCGGATTCAAGATTATTTGATCAAATATTGCCCTAAATCGTTCCTTTTGTCATTTTAGGTACTTTTGGAGAGAAATCTGGAAAAGGAAGCATTTTGGACGTTTTTGGAGCATAAAAGTGAAGAAAACCACAAAGTCTCAATTTTCCTTGCTGGGAACATTACCTGACGGCGTCAAGAGTCTCCAAGTGACGGCGTCAAGAGTAACAAAATAGGTGGAAGTGGAAGATACACCTGATGGTCCAGAGTGTTTTGTGCATTGGAGATGACGGCGTCACCTAGGCCGTCATGGTCCATTTGCTAGTGACGGCCCAGAAGAACTTCCTACATGACGGCGTCAAAAGTGGATCTAGGCAATACGATTTCATTATAGGCGGCGAGTTGACGGCGTCACAAATTCCTTCTTGACGCCGTCACCGTGTAAAATCTATATATAGTTTTCCAAATTTCATTCATTAGTGCGCAACTTTGAGGGAAAAACCCTAGGTCGAATTCTCCAGCTTTTTCAAGGGTTTCAACCCTTTGAAACTTTCATGTTCAATTTGGGATAAGTACTCTTTCAATTCAATCAATATGTCTATGTGTTGTTTGAATATATCTTACACTTGTCTTCAATTTAACATGCTCGGCTAGATTACTTTTGTGTTTGCTTATATGTAGTGAAACCTAGTTGTTAATTATGGGTTGATTGTTTGTTTATAGTTGTTACGGATGATTGTATTCGATGTTAGGCTTAAGAAAACTGGCAGACTTCCATTGGTAACTTGCTTGAACTTCTTAAGAAACATGATCGGAGGTGTACTACGATATTTGGTTGTATTTAATGCGTAGGAGAATTCTAATGATCCCATGTTAGGAGCTTCTAACGGCTCGACATAGGAGTGAAGTAGGATCTTATAGAGTTAGGGATTATTGTACACGGCCCTACGACTAGTATTAAGGAATATGACCCGTCATCCATGCAATTGTAACAAGCTATCAACCTGTAAAAGATATCTAGGGAGTAATGAAACCTAAGTAAACACAACTTTCCCCATCATTGTTTACACCACATTAGTATAATTAGTTTCATTTCATTTTTGTTATTTTATTTTGATTGCATTTGTAGTTAATTGGGTTAGTTGACTAGCAACTAATTCCGCCCACTCTTCCTAAACCCGAGATTTTAATTGCTTTTATAAAACATAAAAGTACAAAACGAATCATCCCTCACCTTTAGACTTAGTTTAGGAGACTTTCTAATCCTAGCGACACTATTCCTGAGTTGAACGATCAATCCCCCGGTACTTGTCACTATACTATACTACAACGATCAGGTACACTGCCTGGTGGGGGTTGTAAGCTTCTCGAGATCCCTCGAGAGGTAAAGCCTGGTGCGATTCACACATATCAGTAATTAACATGGGTCATGGGTCATGTGCATTGGATTGTAGTCGCTTATAGTGTAATGGAAACCATGCATGACCAGTGATAATGGCTAATTCACATGGGCGACTTTATAAATACAAAATACACTAAAGGCCGGGTGCGCTTGGTTCAAACTTGGGAAAGGGAAAGGGAAAGTGTAAGCTAATGGTCGGGAAAGGGAAATGTAAAGAAGATCAATCCCCCCAATTTATTGGGTAATGATCCATTACCCACTATTGGGTAATGGGTTATTGCATTATGCTTTGCCAAACATATTTTTTCTCTACCTTTCCAATTCTTCACCCCCTATAACCCCCTACCAAGCATTAGGGGTGTTCAAAAAACCCGAGAAACTGACAAACCAAGCATTCGGTTTCGGTTTTTACTTTTAGATATCCTTGGTTAACCGAACCGAACTGTATATAAATAAATTACCCGCCCCGCGATGTGTAGGATCTACACTTGATAGATCTCGAGCCAATAGATCGTTAATCTACTAATGTAATCACTAGCAAACTAAATAGACAATCTCTGTTAGCTTATACTTATTGCGGAATATAAATATAAACTGCATGCTAAACTTTGATCCTCTATGGATCGATATAATTCACTAATAATCGTTTTGAAACTCATATGTATTACAATAACCTTGGGTTCCTTATATACTAGTGGAAACCCTAAATTCTTCTACAAGAAACGTATAAACATAATACTCTAGAAGATATTCTACATATCTTATCTATAAATAACTAATCTCTATCTACGGATTAACTATAGCCGCAGTAACACTATTCTTCAGCAGGAACCAGTCTTCAGCAGAAACCACTTTATCCATCCGCAGGAACCTGTCAGCAGAATCCTTCAGTAGTATCTAAATACTGACTTCACTAATTCCTTACAATCCTCCCCTAATCTTGAAGTTGACATGGTTAATTCCAAGATTCTTGATAGATCTTCAAAGGCAAGAAGAAGAGGATTGAGGATGAACTTCAGCAGCAAAGAATTTTTATTAAAAAAATCTGAATGATTAGCAACAAGTTGAAAAGCACCATTCTTTGCAGCAACAAATGACCAAATGTACATCAAAACATATTAGTTTCATACTATTCTCATCACATCCACGTGTGTTAACTCCTGTGAGAGGTGAATCATTGAAAATAATGGATTTGATGTCTATTTACCAATAGCCATTACTACTGGAGTAGCCAAATGTTTCAGTTCACAAACTATGGTACACTGATGACCATATGATTTTTTGCAAATCGTCAGCTATAAACGGATTTGAGATGTCTTTACCTGTAGCCGTTTGCTCAGGACTAGTCAATTATTTGATGAAAAATCATCTTGGTCAATTGAATACCAAATATGGTTTTCCACTGCCTTTACCACAAGCCATACTCTTGTGGGCTAGCCAATAATTGGGAATCCATAAAGGAAAAATCCATGGTCAATTGACAACCATCCAACTCTCAGCTGTTAAGCATAGGTAAGTTGAGTACCCAATAGTTTTTAGCGAACTATTATAGCTATCAACAGATTTGACTTGTCTTTACCAAAGCTGTACCCTTTGGACTAGCCAACTTTTTGATGGAATAGTCAACATCAGGTAAGTTGATAACCAGAGAAGGTGTGGAAATAACCAACACCAATTCCTGCAAACAACATACACAATACTTATACAAATCTGTTAGTTTTTTTTTTTTTTTTTTTTTTTTTTTTTTTTTTTTTTTTTAATAAAGAAAATAAAAAAATATACAACAAAATATCATACCAATACCTAATCATTGCAGATAAGTCTCAATATGAACACCATGCTGAGTTTCCAGTTCCATCTTAACCAAAATACTCCTCTTGATAGCCCTAATCAATTGTTCAGCCATATGCATATCATTCCCAATCATATCCATAGGAACAGTGAGTTTCACCTCCAGCATTTGGTTCATCACATCTATAGTGATTGGATATGTCACATCTGCCCAACAATACAAGGTTTTGCTAGTGGTAGTGATGATCATATGAACATCAGGTAGAGGAAAGTATTTCCAAGTATCAACTACCCAATTCTTCTGACCTTTCCAAACATGAAATCCAGTACCCGTAAAAAGATGAGAATCACAGAGCACTTGTAAGTCTCCCAGCAAAAACATACTGATGAGTGCTCAAACACTCATCATTTTTGGTCAAATCTGAACTGCAAAACATACAAAAACACTCAGTAATGCATCAAAATACTGAAAATATTCCAAAATTGTGTTTTATATGTTTTAGATGCAAAATGAGCAAAAACAGATGAAAAACGTATAAAGTTTGCAAAATTGGCAGTTTCAGTCCCCCGACTTTCAAAAATTGGCAAAAATAGTCCCTGAGCACATATTTTAAAAGAAAAATCACCAAAGGTCCTTTTGAAATCATAAGTTGTCATATTTAGTCCTTTGGTGAAAAATTGGAAAAGTTTTGGAAATTTACAAATTCAGTCCCTGGAGTTTCAAATTTTGGCAGATTTGGTCCCTGGTGGGATATTTTTGAAAGAAAAATCATTTTGGGTCCTTGGGAAGTCACAAAATTCATCTTTAGTCCTTGGTGTAAAATGTTTAAGAAAATTGCAAGTTTAGTCCCTGGACTTTTCAAAAATGACAATTTTTGTCCCTGGGTATTTTTAAATGGAAAATATTATTTGTGGTCCTTGGACTATTGACATGTGGCAACTTTGGTCCTTGAAAAAAGTTTGAAAAGTATACATTTTCAGTCCCTTAAGTTTCAATTTATTACATGTACGGTCCTTGTGATTTGATACTTACCAAACGGACCCTTGAAGTTATTAAAATCCAATCCATTAATACCCTTTACCCCAATCCAGCCCACATCCAACACCCAAGGCCCAACCATACAAGCCCACCACCAAAATATACTTCCCCCATCCATTTTAATACTTCACCTGGGCAAACCAAAGTCAACACCACTTCACCTCCTTCCCCACTTGGTCTGCCAAACTCAACCAACACACCACCCCCTCCTCACCTCCAGCTCACTCTCCCATACCTTATCCCTCCACCTCATCACAACCTTCCAAACCCAATTAAACTTTTTAAACACCCACAAGTTACCCCAACCTGCTCCATTACCAAATTCGCGCCAAAATACATTTGAACGGTTGGGATTGATTAAAGCTATCCAATGGCCTATAATGAGTTGGGAAAGTCAGAGAAAGCTCCCCTGAAGCATATAAGTCAAATGAAAAGCAGTGAAGAGAGCAAGTAGTGTAGTAGCAGTCAGTAGAAAAATAGAAGTAGTGTAACTTAGTATAGCTTATGTCGAATTTGTAATCTTATTTTATCTAGTGTAATTTAAAGCTTTGAAGTACTCTTTCTAGCAAATTCAGTGTATTCATAGCATATTTTCAGTTTCAATTTCAGTTTATGATTTCATAATCAGGTTGTGCAATTTTTACTTCAAAATCTTACTATTAGCTTAAAGTGGTTGGAAGTTGTTGTTTAGTGACCAGTATGCTCATATAACTTTCCTAGTTTAGTGTGAGTATTACTATTGCTTGATATTTGTGTAACTGAAGAAATCCCAAGAAAGTCAATGAAAGTCAACTGGGATACCTCAATAAGCAGTTCAGCTTATTTGAAGGAAATGAAGACCTTAGGACCTGTTAGTGCTTATTCATAAGTCCTAGCAACCCATTCCTCCATGTCATGCTTAAACTTTGGACCATTGTGAGTTTTCAGCTTAACTTTCATTAAATAAGCATTAGCTTAATTACTGCTTATCATTGTAATATTTGGAGTTACTTCTGCTTAGTTTAGCTCAATATAGTCACTGGTTGTTTTATTTCTCTTTGATAATTGTTAGGTTCTTTTTTTTCTCATCTATTTACTTTTGAGCATAATATAGCTTAACTAGTTTTTGCTTAAGACTGAGCTTTATATTTAGTTTTTTCAGCTTTTACTGAGTAATTTTAGCTTAACTAATATATTTATACCCCTAGAGTAGGTCAATCCATCTCAAAACACCATCAAACCTAAAACAGTTAGTTGCTTCCAGGGTGTTTGGAACAGGGTTGTTCCCTGTGTTCTTGCTGGTTTTCTTTGATGAAATTAGTCTACACAAGTCACATTAGGTATTACCATAACTAATCAAGCATAAAAGAGGTAGAGTATTTAGCAGAAAGTCAAAAGCTTCATTGATTCAATCTCACAGCTTCACTGTTGATTGTGCATGCTTCAAAATCATTCAAATCACATCACAAGTTGTTAAGGTAGATCAATTTCACCTCCTTATAGCTTCTTACATCAGTTTTAGTGTTTATGATCCATTCAAAGTTCAAGAAAGTCAACATTACATGTTCATCTAAAAAGTCAAAATGTGCACTCTTTCAATTTTTATCAAAATGGCATGAATTGTTTTGATTTATGTAGTATGTTTTAAGCTTTGAGCTTTTTAGGAAAGATAGCCTCCCACCTCATCTACAAAATCCCATCATCCCTTCATTTTTAGGAATTTTTCCCTGGGCCCCACACTTGGCCAAACACACCTGCAGGGAGGAGTACCTCCCCTGCACCAGCAGACATCAGCCACACCACCACCTTCGGTGGTGGTTTCTGGCCTCCACAGTGGTCTCACATGCCAAAACTTTGCTCCATTCAACCCCCCTCCTACCCCTCTCTCAATATTGACCTTTAGTTTCACCTAGGAACCTGTGGACCCCACCTTAAATCCTTTTGAGTTTCTGTCCCATTTTCAGTTAAGCACCAAGAATCCAAGTGCTTATTTGCTTATCCTGTGGACCCCAGTGGCTTTTTATTGCTTAAACATGTTCACTTAACCCATTGTAATCAGAATTAACCTTTGTGGGTCCCACTTAAGCTCATTTGAGCTTATTTCCCCTCTGGGTCAACAAAAGTCAACTTTGGTGCTAAATAGCATCCACAGTGCTTATTTTTAAGTTATAAAAAAGTTGTTTTCACAAAAAGTGTTTGTTTTTAGGTGCAAATTAGTTTTCAAAAATAAAAATCAAGAAAAAACAATTTAATTATAAGTGATAGTTTCTATTTAATATAATTTTAATTTTAATTTTCATTTTTAGATTTTTATTAAGTACTTGGCATTTTTATATTTTTATTATTTATCTTTTATATTAAAGTAATTTTTGTAATTTTATCAGATTTTTATTTTGTCATTTAGTATTTATTAGATTTAATATTAGTTTTATTAATAATTAATTAATAATTAAGTTTTAAATAGCATAATTAGTTTTTATTAAGTAAGACCTAGTTTTTATATTTTTTCTAGCTTTTATATAGTATAATATAAGTTCAGAAATTTTTCTAGAGTTTTTACTTTTCATTTTCTATTTTTAATAATTTAAATAGTTTAAATAGGTAATTAATGTTTAATTAGTAATTAATTAATATAAAAATCACAAAAAGACAAAAATACATATTTTTAATTTTAAAACTTATTTTTAGTTATTTTATAATTTTAGAAATTTAATTTTCATTTTTCTAGTATTTAATTAATATTATATTGTATTTAAGTTATTTAAATATTAATAATAAGTATTAATTAGTATTTAATTAATAATAAATAATTAATTAGTGTAAAAAGTAATTTTATTTTTCTAAAAATTTTCATTTACCCTTAAGTTTGTAAAAAAGTCATTTTCACCCCCTGGGGGTTTTCAGATTTCAGCTTTCACGTTTTATTTTGTACGCTTACGTTATTTTAAACGTAAACGTACGCGTTTTAAGTTTTAAACGTTTCTGGTTTTTCTAATTTTCCAGTCTTGTTCGTATAACTTACTTAAGTTATTTCCTTGTACAAATCAGTAGCGTAAGCAATCACAAACCCTTTTCTGTCCAGATTCACCAGATCACAAACCCGTTTGTTAACCATCACACCTCGTCGGGACATAACGATCCGGGGAAACCCTATATTACCCGGAGCATTGAGCCTCAGGAGTTTGACTATATTGACCACATCTGTGGTTGACTTTAGTTGACTGCTTTTGCCTCAATCAATTTTTGGCGCCGCTGCCGGGGAGGTCGTGCGCGTATTCTAAACGGTTTTACAGATTAGTGAACCTGGATATACATCCATTGTATATTTACCATCCTTTGTTCATATTTTCTTATTATAAAACAAAACTGTTCACGAAAACATTTTAAATCAAGTTTTCAACGAACACAAAAACACAAAAACATTTTCTTTCCTATTTGCACAAAATGTTTATTCAAAAATCCAAAAATAATCACCTTTACCCTCTCACATCTTTGATTCTTCATCCCTACCCCTCCCAAACATTTTGATTCTTTCTATGTCTCATCCACACCTTCTGGTTTGCCAGTGGTGTGGTAGCTCTTATAATGGTGGTAATTGCCCCGGTTGTGGCATGGTAGAGTTAGGAAACGGGTATGTCTATAACCAGAATCCCTATTCCTACCATGACACGACTGATTCATTCCATCAGTTACCACACCATCAGTCTCAGCAGTTTTACTGTTGTGAGTACTGTGGTGGTTCACACTACAGTTCTGATTGTCAATCGGGAAACACGCTTGTCTATGAGCAGTTTCCTGATAACGATTATGACTCTAGCACATACAACCCACAGCCACATCAGTTTTACTGTTGTGATTACTGTGGAGGTCCATACTTCAGCTCTGATTGTCAAACAAAGAATCCATTTCCTTGTAACAATTGTGACATATCGTATTATGACGAACCTCCATCTCCACCAATTCCTCAAAGTCTTCTCCTTGATCTTTTGGATTTAGTGAAAGACTTGAAAGGAATCATACACACCCCTGATAATCCAAACCAAAAATCGATGGAAGAATTGTTAGCTGAAGAACAGGCTGCTAAAATAAATTCCCAAGACGCTTATGAAAGATCTATTAGGGAATCAATTGCAAAAGAAAAGGCAGCCAGATCTAGCTCTCGATTCCGTCTCATTCCTAATGACAGTGATGATGAGGATATCCTTGATATTCTTCAATTTTACAAAGATTCATCAGATGAGATTCCATCAGTTGAGATTCCATCTCAACCCACTGTTATCACACCCGAGGTTCCCACTCACTCTCTGAGCATGGGGGACGAGCATCTTGACACTGTTCCTGATAAGGAATTGGACGAATTCATAAAGTCTAGTGTTGAGAACCTTGTTCCAATCCCAAGAGAGTCACAGGGAATTCTTGATCATTTATGTGATATCCCTCCTCCTCTTGTCTTCCCGACTGATCATGTTGAGATGTTCTCCGATTCTACTAATGATGATTCGTTATCTTGTGGAGACATCATTTTTATGGAAGAATTACCTTCTAAGCTAGTTAGCTTAGAAGAAGAGAATGTCGAGATTGACACTGAAATCAAGGATGAAACACTTCGTGCAACATTATTGAATGTCGATCTCCTCATTTCTAAAATCGAGGCTTTTAAAATGAAACCTATTTCATCTCCCATCCCGATTAAGGATAGTGACATTTTCTCTGATGATCCCATTCCGGAGTTTGAAGCCTTTACCTTTGATCATATGGGAGAGAAGATTAGTGGCAGTACCACTTCTCATTCTCAAATTTCTCTCCCCGAATATGATTCATTCACCTTTGAGGAGTTCTCCGGTGAACTCACTCATATCATATCTCCACCGGAGTATGATAACTTTTACTTTGATCTAGACAAAGTTGATCTTTGTTTTCCGGAGGGAAATATTCTCAACCTTGAGAATTTGATTGATATCAAAATCCCAACCCTCCCACCCATAATATGTCTAGATCATACGAGCTTAAATGATGAGATTCATGATACACCAATCATGAATTCTCTTTCTGATGATGATGAATCAATCTTGATTGTCATCAAGATCTTTCTTCCTTTCTTCACCTATCGGGTGACTTCTCCTGTTCTTCACTCCTTCGGGAATGAAGACATTATCATTGACCCCGGTATCACCGCTTATAGTTTATACTATTTCAAGCTAGGGTCTGTATATCTCATCGGTGTAGAACTTTCACGTGCTTCAAATGTTTGTCCAAACATCTTGAATGAAAGTCCGATTGAGATTGTTTCTTCCACATCATGCTTCCCCAAGGACAAATGAATTCGGGGTCGAGTCAAGCTAGCGACTCAGTAAACAAAAACAGTAGCATTTACTTGGGGTTTTCACCCTAAGTGTGGGGGAGTTACCCCTGTTATGGTTACAAATACAGTGAAAAGAAAATGATGTTTTCCACGCTTAGCTTGTAATGTTGCCCTTTTACGTTCAAAGAGTCGGCATAATAGCCGGGACTTTGAATATTGAGGACAATATTCATGCTAAGTGTGGGGGGTATTTCGCTATTCTAGCTAATTTTATCACATTTTACTATCTAGTACCCCCATTTTTGGCCAAACTTTCAAAAAAATTTCAAAATTTTTTCACTTGAGTTCAAAATTTTTGTGGTTATCAGTCCGCCATGTCTAAACGACAAAAAGGATTGGCTAGTCCAGGAGCAAACGGCTCTTGGTAAAGACATCTCAAATCCGTTTATGGCTTGCAATTTGCCCAAAATTGTATGGTACCTCAACTCGTCATATCCCATAAAGCGAATGAGTTGGCTAGCCCGCAAGATTATGGCTTGTGGTGAAGCCAGTGGAAAATCCATAATTGGTAATCAGCTCACCAAGATGTTGACTTTGTCCATCAAGAGTTGGCTAGTCCAGAAGCAAACGGCTTTTGGTAAAGACTAATCAAATCCGTTGACAGCTGGTAGTTTGCTCAAAATCACACGGTTATCATGTGGACCACAGTTCTTACATCTGGCTACTCCAGAAGTGATGGCTTTTAGTAAAGAGTTTTTCAAATCCATCAAGTTTTCAAAACAGTTATTGCTAGGGACTAGCAATAGTTTAGTGTGGGGGATTGATGAGTGCTCAAACACTCATCATTTTTGGTCAAATCTGAACTGCAAAACATACAAAAACACTCAGTAATGCATCAAAATACTGAAAATATTCCAAAATTGTGTTTTATATGTTTTAGATGAAAAATGAGCAAAAATGAGCAAAAATAGATGAAAACCGTATAAAGTTTGCAAAATTGGCAATTTCAGTCCCCCAACTTTTAAAAATTGGCAAAAATAGTCCCTGAGCACATATTTTAAAAGAAAAATCACCAAAGGTCCTTTTGAAATCATAGGTTGTCATATTTAGTCCTTGGTGTAAAATGTTTGAGAAAATTGCATGTTTAGTCCCTAGACTTTTCAAAAATGACAATTTTGGTCCCCGGGTATTTTTAAATGGAAAATATTATTTGTTGTCCTTGGACTATTGACATGTGGAAACTTTGGTCCTTGAAACAAGTTTGAAAAGTATACATTTTCAATCCCTTAAGTTTCAATTTATTACATGTATGGTCCTTGTGATTTGATACTTACCAAACGGACCCTTGAAGTTATTAAAATCCAATCCATTAATACCCTTTACCCCAATCCAGCCCACATCCAACACCCAAGGCCCAACCATACAAGCCCACCACCAAAATATACTTCCCCCATCCATTTTAATACTTCACCTGGTCAAACCAAAGTCAACACCACTTCACCTCCTTCCCCACTTGGTCTACCAAACTCAACCAACACACCACCCCCCTCCTCACCTCCAGCTCACTCTCCCATACCTTATCCCTCCACCTAACCACAACCTTCCAAACCCAATTAAACTTTTTAAACACCCACAAGTTACCCCAACCTGCTCCATTACCAAATTTGTGCCAAAATACATTTGAACGGCTTGGATTGATTAAAGCTATCCAATGGCCTATAATGAGTTGGGAAAGTCAGAGAAAGCTCCCCTGAAGCATATAAGTCAAAAGAAAAGCAGTGAAGAGAGCAAGTAGTGTAGTAGCAGTCAGTAGAAAAATAGAAGTAGTGTAACTTAGTATAGCTTATGTCAAATTTGTAATCTTATTTTATCTAGTGTAATTTAAAGCTTTGAAGTACTCTTTCTAGCAAATTCAGTGTATTCAAAACATATTTTCAGTTTCAATTTCAGTTTATGATTTCATAATCAGGTTGTGCAATTTTTACTTCAAAATCTTACTATTAGCTTAAAGTTGTTTGAAGTTGTTGTTTAGTGACCAGTATGCTCATATAAGTTTCCTAGTTTAGTGTGAGTGTTACTATTGCTTGATATTTGTGTAACTGAAGAAATCCTAAGAAAGTCAATGAAAGTCAATTGGGATACCTCAATAAGTAGTTGAGCTTATTTGAAGGAAATGAAGACCTTAGGACCTGTTAGTGCTTATTCATAAGTCCTAGCAACCCATTCCTCCATGTCATGCTTAAACTTTGGACCATTGTGAGTTTTCAGCTTAATTTTCATTAAATAAGAATTAGCTTAATTACTGCTTATCATTGTAATATTTGGAGTTGCTTCTGCTTAGTTTAGCTCAATATAGTCACTGGTTGTTTTATTTCTCTTTGATAATTGTTAGGTTCTTATTTTTTTCTCATCTATTTACTTTTGAGCATAATATAGCTTAACTAGTTTTTGCTTAAGACTGATCTTTATATTTAGTTGTTTCAGCTTTTACTGAGTAATTTTAGCTTAACTAATATATTTATACCCCTAGAGTAGGTCAATCCATCTCAAAACACCATCAAACCTAAAACAGTTAGTTGCTTCTAGGGTGTTTGGAACAGGGTTGTTCCCTGTGTTCTTGCTGGTTTTCTTTGATGAAATTAGTCTACACAAGCCACATTAGGTATTACCATAACTAATCAAGCATAAAATAGGTAGAGTATTTAGCAGAAAGTCAAAAGCTTCATTGATTCAATCTCACAGCTTCACTGTTGATTGTGCATGCTTCAAAATCATTCAAATCACATCACAAGTTGTTAAGGTAGATCAATTTCACCTCTTTATAACTTCTTACATCAGTTTTAGTGTTTATGTTCCATTCAAAGTTCAAGAAAGTCAACATTACATGTTCATCTAAATAGTCAAAATGTGCACTCTTACAATTTTTATCAAAATGGCATGAATTGTTTTGATTTATGTAGTATGTTTTAAGCTTTGAGCTTTTTAGGAAAGATAGCCTCCCACCTCATCTACAAAATCCCATCATCCCTTCATTTTTAGGAATTTTTCCCTGGGCCCCACACCTGGCCAAACACACCTGCAGGGAGGAGTACCTCCCCTGCACCAGCAGACATCAGCCACACCACCACCTTTGGTGGTGGTTTCTGGCCACCACAGTGGTCCCACATGTCAAAACTTTGTTCCATTCAACTCCCCTCCTACCCCTCTCTCAATATTGACCTTTAGTTTGACCTAGGAACCTGTGGACCCCACCTTAAATCCTCTTGAGTTTCTGTCTCATTTTCAGTTAAGCACCAAGAATCCAAGTGCTTATTTAAGTGCTTATTTGCTTATCCTGTGGACCCCAATGGCTTTTTATTGCTTAAACATGTTCACTTAACCAATTGTAATCAGAATTAACCTTTGTGGGTCCCACTTAAGCTCATTTGAGCTTATTTCCTCTCTTGGTCAACAAAAGTCAACTGTGGTACTAAATAGCATCCACAGTGCTTATTTTTAAGTTATAAAAAAGTTGTTTTCACAAAAAGTGTTTGTTTTTAGGTGCAAATTAGTTTTCAATAAGAAAAATCAAGAAAAAACAATTTAATTATAAGTGATAGTTTCTATTTAATATAATTTAAATTTTAATTTTCATTTTTAGATTTTTATTAAGTACTTGGCATTTTTATATTTTTATTAATTATCTTTTATACTAAAGTAATTTTAGTAATTTTCTCAGATTTTTATTTTGTCATTTAGTATTTATTAGATTTAATATTAGTTTTATTAGTAATTAATTAATAATTAAGTTTTAAATAGCATAATTAGTTTTTATTAAGTAAGACCTAGTTTTTATATTTTTTTTCTAGCTTTTATATAGTATAATATAAGTTCAGAAATTTTTCTAGAATTTTTACTTTTCATTTTTTATTTTTCATAATTTAAATAGTTTAATTAGGTAATTAATGTTTAATTAGTAATTAATTAATATAAAAATCACAAAAAGACAAAAATACATATTTTTAATTTTAAAACTTATTTTTAGTTATTTTATAATTTTAGAAATTTAATTTTCATTTTTCTAGTATTTAATTAATATTACATTGTATTTAAGTTATTTAAATATTAAATTAATTAATAATTAGAATAATAATTAGTAAATTAGTTTAAAAATACATAAAATTAACTTTTTATAATTTTTTAGATTCCCGTGATGGTTAATTAGATTTATAAAAATTTTCTTAATTATCTAAGTCTTTTTAGTAATTTTCAGTACTTCAAATCAATATAATTAGTTAATAAATAAATAATTAGTAATTAATTGATAATAAATAATTAAATAGTGTAAAAATATTTTTTCTTTTTCTTAAAATTTCCTTTATTTATTAGGATTGTAAAAATAATAATTTCAAACTCATAGCCTTTTCAGTTCATCGGTTGTACTTTCTTTCACGTTCGTTAGTGTACGTTTTTAATTAAAACGTACGTTTTTAGGTTTTAGAACAATTCTTCTCAATCTTAATTCCAGTAATCAATCACATAGCTTTCCTAAGTTATTTCAGTTAATAATTCTCAAATAAATCTCATTACAACCCCTTTCTGTGAATAATTACTCAATCACAAGCACGCTAAAGCACAATCCACACCTCGTCGGGACATAACGACCTGGTGATACTCTATATTACCCGGAAGCATTGGTCTAGGTAGTTTGACCTTGTTGACCATATACTTGGTCAATTTAGGTTGACTGTTCTGAGGCAACCAAAATTTGGCGCCGCTGCCGGGGAGGTGTGCGCATTTCTATAGCGTCATTTGAGATTAGTGTTATTTCACCATCATCACTGTACAAAAACCACCACTTTTGTAAATTTTAAATCAAAACATAAAAAAGTCATTAACACTTTTCCTAAAGTGTTAAAACACCAGAAAAAAAAAAAAAAAAAAAAAAAAAAACAACAAAACAGATCGTTACGTTTTCTATATTGTGTCTCTTTTAAGGTGATTCTTAAAGAAATACGATTTTGGTAAGTGAAACGATACCAAAAATATTGTCCAAAAGTTTTTAACCCATACACAAAAACCCAAAAACATCCGTCTTTTCTTGTGAATAATAATAAATACATAAAAACCAACCGTCGCAAACCAAGACAGAACACCTACCAACTCGGGGTGTGGACATAATAAGTTCCCAAACCAAAGATATAAAACTTGCCTTTGTATCCCTGTGAGTGGTGTACCTTTCTTAAAGAAGTCACTTGCTTGTGATTATTGGTTTAAGTTCACTGTGGATTTGCCTCGATTTTGTTTTGATTGGTTTTAATCTCTAGTGCATGCGTACTCGTTCTTCAAGGTCCACGAGTCCATTACGTGAGCTTCTTCGAAAACCTCGAAGACCTCGTAGACGTTCAACACCAACAGTCGGATCTGAGATCCGTACTGTTGCCACACCCACTGTCACCATGGCGGAAGACCGGCCCATGTATGAGCTTCTCCAAGCACCCATCGAGGGTTACGGAGATGCCATTGTTGTTCCAGCCATCGTGGCTGATAATTTTGAGCTCAAAACCGGGTTACTCAATCTTGTAACCTCAAGTCAATTCTACGATTTTGAGAGGGACGATTCTCATGCTCACATTCGATGGTTCAATAAAATCACATCGACCATCAAATACGAAAATGTCCCTTGTGAAGCAATAAAACTTCTTCTCTTCCCATTCTCCCTGGAGGGACAAGCCCGGATTTGGCTTGAAAAACAACCTCCTCGATCTATTGAGATATGGGAAGATCTTGTGAAAAAATTTGTGAATGAATTCTTCCCACCTTCCAAGACCACGAGTCTTAAGAACGAAATCACCAAATTCACTCAGAAATATGATGAATCTTTTAGTGAAGCGTGGGATCGTTTCAAAGAATTACTTCGCAAATGTCCACATCATGGTTTCTCAGAGTTGATGCAACTCGATACTTTTTACAATGACGTGAGCCAAGCTGATCAGGAGTCTCTCAATGCCTCCGTGGGAGGTAATTTCTTGAGTAGAACCACAAAAGAAGCTTTGCAAATCATAGAAAACAAGTCCAAGGTCCGCTCTAGACGAAGCAAACCGATTGTTTCTCAAATCAATGCGGGTCCTTCCACTTCATCTTCTGTGAGTCAATCTAGCACGGATGCTAAAATTGACAAGCTCACTTAAGCTATTCAAGCTTTGGTTCTCGCCCAAACAAAGAAAGTTTCATTTCCACAACATCCTCCACCTGCTGAGGTTAAAAAAGTGGAAGTCTGTGTGACTTGTGGTGGGCCACATGCCTACTACAATTGCACAACTACTGATGGTACTCCATATGAAGCTCATGCTGTAGCCGGGTCCCAAAATCAAGGAGGCAATCAATATCGCCCTCCTATGGACCCTAGCTATCGTCCTCCTCATCATTATCCTGGACCTCCCGGTTTTAATCAAAACCAAAATGTCCAAAACCGTGGCCAAAATCAAAATAGAGTGAACCAAGGTTTTCAAAACCAAGGTAACTTCAATCAAGGTCATGGTTTTCACAATAAAAACCAAGGTTTCCAAAATCAAGGTTTCCAACATCAATGAAACTTTAATCGAAACCAAGGTCAGGGTAATTTCAATCCGGGATATTTTCATGGAAACAACAACCCTAATCAGGGTAATTTTCAAAATCAAGGTCCCAATCCGAACAATCGAGCTCCAAATATTCCTAATCCGAATCAAGCCATTGTTCCAACCGGGCCTTCATCTGACGAGTTGTTAAAACAATTCATGAAGTCCTAAGAAGAGTTGAACAAGATGTTGGTCAGCCAGATTTCTGACATCAAGAAGTCTTTAAATGATCGACCCTCGGGCTCAGGTCCTACTTTACCGAGCAACACGATCGCTAACCCGAGGGGTGATGTTAAGGCGATCACAACACGAAGTGGTGCTTCATATGATGAACCCGCGATTCCTACTACCCCTTCTTCCTCTCCTCCAAAGGTATTGGAACGTGAACCTGAGGTGACAAAGGACAGGGTGCAACCTACTTGCTCACGAAGTACAGCACACGTTCAACCTCAGGTTATTCCTGAAACCAGATGTAAGCCTGGAGTTGTCTTTGAACCACCAGAAACTCCAGTGGACAACCCTAAGTCAGAAACTTCTATTCCTTACCCATCACGTCTCAGTGAACAAAAGCTCCGCGAAAAAGCTAATCACCAAATGGATAAATTTTTCCAAATCTTCCAAGATTTGCATTTTGATATCAGTTTCGCGGATGCTATTCTCTTGATGCCCAAGTTTGCATCGACAATCAAAAATCTGTTAAGTAATAAAGAAAAACTCTTTGAGATGGCAAGAACTCCTCTGAATGAGAACTGCTCAGCAGTTCTTTTGAAAAAGCTTCCTGAAAAGCTTGGAGACCCCGGGAAATTTCTCATTCCTTGTACTTTTCCGGGTATGGTTGAATGCTTCGCCTTGGCCGATCGAGGTGCTAGCATTAACCTGATGCCATATTCTATGTGGAAGAAACTCTCTCTTCCCGAACTTACTCCCACGTACATGACTTTAGAGCTTGCTGATCGTTCGATTTCTCGTCCTCTTGGCATTGCCGAGGACATATTCGTTAAAGTGGGAAAGTTCCATTTTCCGGCAGATTTTGTGATTGTTGACTTTGATGCCGATTCTAAGGTCCCTCTCATTCTTGGAAGGGGATTTCTTAGAACTGGGCGTGCTCTTATCGATGTATTTGAGCATGAGATCACATTACGTGTTGGAACGGAAGCCATCACCTTCAACCTAAATCAAACTTCGAGATACTCCTCCAATTATGACTGTGAATCGGTGAATCAAATAGATGTCATCGATGTTGCTGCTGAGGAGTATGCTCAAGAGATTTTAGGTTTCATTGATGATTCTTCGAGTGAAAATCTCACTTAATCTTCTCATCCCATCATTGCCAATTCTTCTCCTTCCCTCACTCCGTTTGAGGGAAGTGACTTCATCTTAGAAGAAATTGAGGCCTTTCTCAAAAGTGACTCGATTCCCGATGGAATCGATAACCAAGAGATTGACCCCGAGAGGGATATTCTCCTACTTGAGAAATTATTAAACGAAGATCCCTCTCCTCTTCCTGTTCTACCACAAACACTTCATAAAGAGGAGGTCAAAAATGTTGAGAAAACTGATGACTTCCCTGAGGTTGAACTTAAGGACTTGCCGCCTCATCTTGAATATGCATTTCTGGAGGGTGATGATAAATTACCCGTCATAATTGCTAAAGACTTAAGTGTTGAGGAAAACGCTGCTCTAATAAAGGTTTTGAAGTCACATAAACAAGCAATTGCTTGGCAACTCTCCGACATCAAGGGCATTGACCCTGAATTTTGTACTCACAAGATTTTAATGGTGGACGACTTCAAACCTGTAGTCCAACAACAAAGAAGGGTGAATCCAAAAATTCATGAGGTAATCAAACAAGAAGTCTTAAAACTTCTTGATGCTGGATTGATTTACCCTATCTCGGACAGTCCTTGGGTTAGCCCAATTCATTGTGTTCCAAAAAAGGGTGGCATTACTGTTGTCACAAACGAGGAAAATGAGTTGATTCCAACTCCATTGGTTACGGGATGGTGTGTCTGCATTGACTATCGCAAGTTAAATGACGCCACCCATAAAGATCATTTTCCTCTGCCCTTTATGGACCAGATGCTCGAGAGATTAGCGGGGAATGAGTATTATTGCTTCCTCGATGGTTTCTCGGGCTACTTTCAGATTCCCATTTATCCGCAAGATCAGGAAAAGACCACTTTCACGTGCCCCTATGGAACTTTTGCTTATAAACGTATGTCATTTGGCCTATGTAATGCTCCGGGCATGTTTCAAAGATGTATGATGGCCATATTTTCCGACATGATCGGGAAAACTATGGAGGTCTTTATGGACGATTTTTCGGTCATTGGGGATTCGTTCCAATCATGTCTCTCCCATTTAGACAGCATGCTAAAACGTTGTGAAGACACAAAGTTATGTCTAAATTGGGAGAAGAGTCACTTTATGGTCAAAGATGGCATTGTCCTCGGCCATAAAATTTCAAAGAACGGGATTGAGGTTGACAAAGCCAAAGTGGATGTCATCGCAAAATTACCTCATCCCACTACTGTCAAGGGTGTTAGGAGCTTTTTGGGTCATGCCGGTTTCTATCGTAGGTTTATTCAAGATTTTTCTAAAATCGCCCGGCCTATGACCCATCTCCTCGAAAAGGATGCTCATTTTATCTTCTCCCCCGAGTGCATCAAAGCTTTTGAAACATTAAAGAAAAAGCTTACCGAGGCACCGATTCTTGTTGCCCCCGATTGGGACTTGCCCTTCGAGCTCATGTGTGATTCTAGTGATTATGCGATAGGGGCAGTCCTGGGGCAACGAAAAACAAAACATTTTCAGCCTATACACTATGCCATCAAAACTATGACCGAGGCTCAAAGTCATTACACCACCACTGAAAAAGAATTACTAGCTGTGGTGTATGCTTTTGAAAAATTCCGGCCATACTTAATACTGACCAAAAGCATAGTGTATACGGATCACTCGGCTTTAAAGTACCTCTTTGCAAAACAAGATGCAAAGCCGAGACTACTACGTTTGGGTTCTCCTCCTACAGGAATTTGATATCATTATTCGTGATAAAAAAGGAGCTGAGAACCTAGCTGCTGATCATCTCTCCCGATTGGAAAACCCGCACCAAGATGTCTTCGAGAGGAAAGAAATTAATGAAACATTCCCTCTCGAGACACTTAATGCGGTTACCTTTCGTGGAAACTCTATTACCCCATGGTTTGCCGACTTTGCAAACTACCTTGCGGGTAACTTTGTGGTGAAAGGGATGTCGTCCCAACAGAAAAACAAATTCTTTAAAGATGTAAAACATTACTTCTGGGACGACCCCTATCTTTTCAAAATTTGTGCGAATCAAGTCATCCGGCGGTGTGTTTATGGCCAAAAAGCCACTGAAATTCATAAGGCTTGCCATGCTGGTCCCACGGGGGGGGGGGGGGGGGCACCACAATCCAAACTACACCGCCAAAAAGGTGTTTGACTCCGGTTTTTATTGGTCCTCGATTTACAAGGATGCCCAGGAATTAGTCAAATCCTGTGACGCTTGTCAACATCACGGGAATATTTCACAAAAGAACGAAATGCCTCAAAATGCAATTCAAGTTTGTGAAATCTGTGACGTTTGGGGCATCGATTTTATGGGGCCATTTCCATCATCTCATGGGAATAAGTATATACTCGTGGCTGTTGACTACTTGTCAAAATGGGTTGAAGCAAAAGCTTTACCCACTAATGATGCCCGAGTTGTTTTGAAATTCTTGAAAGCTCTTTTCGCTCGATTTGGAACTCCACGTGCTATTATCAGTGATCGTGGTACGCACTTCTGTAATGACAAATTTGATAAAGTCATGCAAAAGTATGGTGTAACTCACCGTCTTTCTACTGCGTACCACCCACAAACAAGTGGACAAGTAGAAATTTCCAATCGAGGAATTAAGAGAATTTTAGAAAGAACTGTAGGTGAAAATCGTGCATCGTGGTCGGATAAATTAGATGATGCACTTTGGGCTTTCCGTACGGCTTGCGAAACACCCATCGGGTGTACGCCTTACAAACTTGTGTACGGGAAAGCGTGCCATCTTCCAATCGAGCTTGAGCACAAAGCCTATTGGGCTCTCAAGCATGCAAATTTTGACCTCAAAACTGTGGGTGATCATAGAAAAGTTCAACTGAATGAATTAAATGAACTTCGTGATCAAGCGTACGAGAACTCTTTGATCTATAAAGAAAAGACAAAGAAGATTCATGACTCCAAAATCAAGAACCGTGATTTTAACGTTGGTGATCGAGTCCTTCTTTTCACCTCTAGACTCAAGATCTTCTCGGGAAAGCTTAAGCCCCGATGGACTGGCCCATTCACTATCGCTAAGGTTTATCCTTATGGCACCGTCGAATTATCTCAAAATGACGGTCCAAATTTCAAAGTGAATGGGCATCGTTTGAAACATTACTTTGGAGATGACATACCATCCATGGTTGTCCCGGATCTCCAAACTTTTCCCAAGGACAATTGAATTCGGGGATCGAGTCAAGCTAGAGACTCGATAAACAAAATCAATAGCACAATACGGGTTTTCACCTGTATCTCTGATTTCTTTCTACTTTCTACCATCTAAGTGTGGGGGAATGGCCAACCCCCCGCTGTTTGAAAAATGTATATATGTATATAAGTTCCAACAAAAATAAATAAATAAATAAATAAATAAAAAGTGTGTATATATAGAAATAAAGTGAAATATGGTGTTTCCACAGTTAGATTCGAATATTGGCTTCTTCCGTTCAAAGATTCGGCATAATAGCCGGGACTTTGAATATTGAAGACAATATTCATTTCTAAGTGTGGGGGGGGGGGGGAATTCTAGCAAATTTTATCACAAAATACTTTCAAGTACCCCCATTTTTGGCCAAAATTTTCAAAAATTTTTCACTTTATTTCAAAAAAATTTGTGGTTATCAGTCCGCCATGTCTAACCGACAAAGGGATTGGCTAATCCAGGAGCAAACGGCTCTTGGTAAAGATAACTCAAATCCGTTGACGGCTTGCAATTTGCCCAAAATTGTATGGTATATCAACTCGTCATATCCTAAAAAGGGAATGAGTTGGCTAGCCCGCAAGATTATGGCTTGTGGTAAAGGCAGTGGAAAAACCATAATTGGTAATCAGCTCACCAAGATGTCGACAGTGTCCATCAAGAGTTGGCTAGTCCAGGAGCAAACGGCTCTTGGTAAAGACTAATCAAAACCGTTGAAAGCTGGTGGTTTGCTAAAAATCATATGGTTATCAAGTGGACCATAGTTCTTATTTGAATCTAAACATTTGGCTACTCCAGAAGTGATGGATTTTGGTAAAGAGATTTCAAATCCATCAAGTTTTCCAAAAATATTGCTAGGGACTAGCAATAGTTTAGTGTGGGGGATTGATGAGTGCTCAAACACTCATCATTTTTGTCGTATTTAAAATGCCAAAACATACAAAAACAATCGAAAAGTCATCAAAATACTAAAATTATCCCAAGGATTGTGTTTTATGTGTTTTAAATGCAAAATGAGCAAAAACAAATGAAAAATGATCGAAGTTTGCAATATTGGTAGTTTCAGTCCCCCAAGTTTCAAAATTTGTCAAAAATAGTCCCTATGCAGTTATTTTGAAAGAAAAGTCAGCCCAAGTCCTTCAAAAATCAAAAGTTATCAAAAATGGACTTTGGGTGAAAAGTTTGGAAAATCTACATGTTTTGTCCCTGGAGTTTGAAAATTTGAAGAAAAGGTCCCTGGGAATTTTGAAAAGTAAAAAAAAATGCAAAAATGGTTTTTGGATTATTGAACTTTGCATGAATGGTCCTTGGTGATACTTTGGGAGAGTTACAATTCAGGTCCCTCATTTTCAAAATTTTACAAAATTGGTCCTTGTGTTTACTACAATACCAAACGGACCCTTGGCTGTTATGGATCCAATCCACAAACAAAACCCCAACACTCTCCAAGCCCATTCACCCTCCCTTATCACTCCAAGCCCATTCACCCTTCCTTGGCCCAATCACCAACACCAGCCCACTACCACAAAATATACTCCCCCGTTTCAAATAAAACCACCCAGGGTCAAACTTTGACCTCTCCCTCCCACCTAGCCTGCAAACTCACCAAATACTCCACCTCAGCTTCCCATACCCTGCTCCCCCAACTTCCACAAACATCCAAAGAACTTTAATTGCTTCATTTTTTTCTACAAGAAAACCCACATGGTACATTGACAATATTGGCGCCAAAATTCAATTCAACGGCCATGATCATTTCAAGTAATCCAAGGGTTCTAAAAGGAAGTGGGAAGTATTCAATGGGTCAAACAAACCCTAGAGGTTCCCTATAAAAAGAAAAGAAGAAGCAGTTGAAGAGTATGTAGTATAACTTAGTGTAAAATTAGTCGATTAGTAATTTTATGAATCTTATTGTAATTTAAAGCTTTCCAACAGTTGTTTAAGTCTTATTAATGTATTTTGAATCTTTTTAACTAATGAATGTGAGTATTTCAGTTTGAATTTCATTATATACAATTTTCATTTAAAATTCCAATTATGGTTTAAAGCTAGCTTAAGTTGTTATCATGGACTAGAATAGCACACATAGGCTCCTAGGAAGCTTGTAAAAGCTTCTAGTTACCTTAAAATTCAATTTAGATAAAAAATTCACAAATTACAATATGGTCAACGAAAGTCAACTGTGTTAGTATGGATTTGATTTATGGGTTCTGAGAAAGGTTGGAGCAAGGAAGCTTTGGAAAATTGGGTTTAGATCCTCAAGGGAGGAATTAGGAGTCATTGGTTCTTGGTTTGAATGCTCACAGGCTCACTTGTAAGCCAAATTTCCACTTTAAGTTTCATTTTTATGATCAAGCTTTCTATTGCTTAATTTTGTGTTCCTTATCTTTATTTGTAATTTGTTAGTGATTTAGTAACCTAAAATTTCATTGTTGTTCATTAAAATCAATAGTTTTGAGTATTTCCAATTTCAGTCCATTTTAGTATATGGGTGATTTTTGAGTTGTTGTTGTTGTTAGTGACATATTTGTGCTTAAATAGGTTTAAGTAATCATAATATATGATTCTATGTTAGTAGTATGGTTTAAATCACTTTGAAACTTTGAAAACTTTCAAACCAATCCCATTAAGGGAGTGTTTGGCTTAGCCTGATCCAAAGGGTAAAGGCCTGTGATTGTTGTCATTCTCAGTTCTAACATACCACATTAGGTCATATAAAGATTGTAAAACAATAAAAACAAGTATCATTTTGAGAAAAAAGTCAAATGATTGTGAAATGTACCTCTACAGTTGACTGTGTAGGCTTTTGAGACCATTAACCATTCAAATCTTTGAAAAAGTGTTCAAGATAACTTGTTCTAGTTTCATTATAGTTCATAACATCATAACTAATCAGTAAACCTAGATCAAATCTCAAAAAAGTCAATTTGCATAGTTTTCATAAAAAGTCAAAAAGTGTTTATCTCAGTTTTTCTCAAAATGGCAAGGATTTTGTAGATTTTTGTACTTTGTTTGAAGCTTTGAAACTTCTTGGGTGGTTAATCTACCAGCTAAACTAGAGATTCACACACTTGTTGTATTTTTGTGAATTTTTCTTGTGGACTAAATTGCCCTTCAAACTGAGCTGCAGGGGAAGAACCTCCCCTGTGCATCAGCAGACCTTCATCATCACCACCACTTTGGTGGTTGATTGTGGCTACCTCAGTGGGTCCCACTGATCCATTTTGGGTTCTCCCAACCCCTCTCCTGGCAAGCTTCAAGTTTTGACCAATAGTTTGACCTTAGACCTTGTGGACCCCACTTGAAATCACTCCACAAGTCTGTCCCATTTTCTGTCTCAGTCCTCACATAGTTAAGTGCTTATTCAGGTCTCTTAGCTTATTCAGCCTGCTTATTAGAATGAATTTAACTTAAAATTGTTCAAGTAACTCAGTTGAACCAAAATTAACCATGGTGGACCCCACATAAGCCCATTTGAGCTTAATTCCTTTCTCAGTCAAAGAAAGTCAACTGTTGGACTAATAAGCACTCAAAGTACTTATTTCTGAGTTTCAGTGAAAGTGTTTTTGTAAAAGTTTTTAGTTTTTAGTGTTAAATTAGTTTGGAAAAAGAAAAAACACAAAAAACCAACTTTAATTATAGTGATAGCTTCTATTTAATAGAAATTATCTTTTTAATTTTCTTTTTATCTTATTTATAAGCACTTTAGCATTTTTATATTTTTACTAATTCTATTTTATATTAAAGTAATTTTAGAAATTTTTCCAGATTTTTCTTTTGTCATTTAGTAGTTTTAAGAATTAATTTTAGTTTAATTAATTATTAATTAATAATTAATAATTAAATAGCATAATTAGATTTTATTAAGTAACACCTAGTTTTTATAATTTTTCTAGCTTTTATATAAGTTAAAACATTTTTAGGAATTTTTCTAGAATTTCTACTGTTCATTTTCTATTTTTTAGAATATAATTAGTTTAATTAATAATTAATTAATAATTAGAATAATAATTAGTAAATTAGTTTAAAAATACATAAAATCAACTTTTTATAATTTTTTAGATTCCCATGATGGTTAATTAGATTTATAAAAATCTTCTTAATTATCTAAGTCTTTTTAGTAATTTTCAGTACTTTAAATCAATATAATTAGTTAATAAATAAATAATTAGTAATTAATTGAAAATAAATAATTAAATAGTGTAAAAATAATTTTTCTTTTTCTTAAAATTTTCTTTATTTATTAGGATTGTAAAAATAATAATTTCAAACTCATAGCCTTTTCAGTTCATCAGTTGTACTTTCTTTCACGTTCGTCAATGTACGTTTTTAATTAAAACGTACGTTTTTAGGTTTTAGAACAATTCTTCTCAATCTTAATTCCAGTAATCAATCACATAGCTTTCCTAAGCTATTTCAGTTCATAATTCTCAAATAAATCTCATTACAACCCCTTTCTGTGAATAATCACCGGATCACAAGCATGCTAAAGCACAATCCACACGTCGTCGGGACATAACGACCTGGTGATACTCTATATTACCCGGAAGCATTGGTCTAGGTAGTTTGACCTTGTTGACCATATACATGGTCAATTTAGGTTGACTGTTCTGAGCCAACCAATATGCTATAGGATCATGCCCCAAGAATGATAACAAGTCGGATAGGTCATTTGCATCACACTCTAACAGTGACAACAAACATGTTACATTTGATTATCCCCAAACCATGTCACAATCCACCATCATGATCACCGGTAAACAAGTGGAAACTAATCATACTAATGTTCCCGTCATTGCTTCTACAGGAGTAAAAGGTGTATCTAAAGCTAGCAAGTCACAGCCTAGGTGTAATACAAAGAATGAGAGGACCTTGCCGGCTAAGAGTACACTTATGAAGGAAGTAGAAGAATCCTCTAGGAACAATAAAGTTATGCTTAATGAAAGGAATCGAGTTAAATCAAACATTTGTCTTAACAATGATGTAATTAATTCGAATTCTGGTGCTATTTGTAAGACTTGTAACGAATGTTTATGTTTTGGTAATCATGATGCTTGTGTTGTGTCCTTCTTAAAATCCACTATGCAATCTCCGGTCATGAATGTTTCAAGTGCTAAAACGGTTAAACAAGTCTGGAATAAAACAGGGAAGGTGTTCACTAATGTTGGTTATCAATGGAGACCTACTGGAAGGAAATTCACCTTAGGAGAAAACTGCCCATTGACTAGGATCACCAACTCCAAAGTTGTGCTAGTTAAGAAATGGAGACCTACTGGTAGAAAGTTCCCAATTGAACCACTTAGTACCACTCCTAGGTCTAGTGCATCAAAATGTGTTAATTCCAGTGATATATCTGTGACATATGATAATCCAATATTTGTGTGTGCTAACTAAACGGACCCCAAATGTTTGTGGGGCTCCAGCTTTTTCAGTTATCCATCATTGTCTGGTTTCAAATGCAGGTCATACAAATCGTCCTTTGGTATTTGGACTCAGGCTGCTCAAAACATATGACTGGAGATCGCTCGCGGCTCAAGAATTTTGTGGAAAAGTTCATTCATACGGTCAGATTCAGGAACGACCATTTTGGATCTATAATGGGTTATGGTGATTAAGTCTTTGGTGACAGTGTGATATCCAGAGTATACTACGTGGAGGGACTTGGACACAATCTATTCTCTGTTGGTCAATTCTGTGACTCTGATCTTGAAGTTGCCTTCAGAAAGCACACTTGTTTTGTTAGAGAATTAGATGGTGTAGATCTCCTCAAAGGGAGTCGGGGGACTAACCTTTATACCATCTCTATTGAAGACATGCTGCGGTCCTCTCCGATTTGCTTACTCTCAAAAGCCTCTAAGAACAAATCATGGTTATGGCATCGTCTTTTAAACCACTTGAACTTCGGTACCATCAATGAACTCACTCGTAAGGATCTTGTTCGAGGCTTGCCTAGACTTAAGTATGAAAAAGATCATCTATGTTCTGCATGTCAACTGGGCAAGAGCAAAAAGCACACCCATAAACCCAAAACAGTCAATGCCATCATGGAAGTCCTGCATACTCTTCACATGGATCTTTGTAGACCAATGAGGATTCAAAGTATCAACGGAAAGAAATATGTGCTTGTTATTGTTGATGATCACTCTCGTTTCACGTGGGTAAAGTTTTTACGATCAAAAGATGAAACTCCGAAAATCATCATCAAACTCATTAAGCAATTGCAAGTTCGACTCAACAAAACAGTTCGGTTCATTCGTACTGATAATGGAACGGAGTTCATGAACAAACAACTTACTCAATTTTATGAAGGTGTCGGCATTAGTCATTAAAAGAGCATTCCACATACACCTCAACAAAATGGAGTTGTAGAGAGACGTAATCGCACCTTGGTTGAAGCTGCTAGGACTATGCTCATCTTCTCCAAAGCTCCTATGTTTCTTTGGGCTGAGGCAATTGCTACTGCATGTTACACACAGAACCGATCCTTGATACATCCTCTCTACTGCAAGACTCCATATGAACTGGTTCATGGCAGAAAACCTAATCTTTCATTTCTTCGAGTATTTTGTGCATTGTGCTATCCAACAAATGATAGTGAAGACCTTGGGAAACTCAAGGCCAAGGCTGACATTGGTTTCTTCGTTGGCTATGCTCCAGAACGAAAGGGATACCGAATCTACAACAAACGTACCAGAGACATAATGGAAACAATCCACGTTACTTTCTGTTAGGATCATAGTATTTACTATTTTATCAAGTCTCGGTCATTTGTAATAATAGGTTGTTTAAGTTACTAGTTAGTTTCATTTATGTTATGTTATAAGTTTACTAGGCTTAAGACATTGAGTCCATGGGCCTTAAAGCCCACACGTTTCACTTGATGGGGAGGACTAGGAGTGTTGCCCTAGCTCCTCACCTATAAATACAAGTCTTAGGCTATTGTAAAACTTGGTTGTTTATTTGATATCTAAAGGAAACTCTTGCAATTACATTTCTCTCATTCAAATATTCATCCCATCCTTATATCTATCTCATTCTGGTTTGTGTGAAATCAATATGGTGACCTAACAAGTGGTATCATTCGCCATATGAAGGTGTAGTTTTGTTGTTTTCATTGAATTCCATCTTAAACTTGTTTTTCAAATCGATTTTTGTTAAAGTTTTTGTACTTTCTTGTTTGTTTCTTGGTTTTTAGCACATCTTTGCTTACAAACTTGGTCTACAAATCAAAACAAACAAAAAGTTTCAAACTTTTGTCAAAAAAAATCGATTTAGGATTCTTGTACTATTTTTCGAAATCTTTTGTAGTTTTGAAAAAGTTTATAAAGTTTTCGACTTTCTTAAAGATCTTATCATTTTATACATAGAAGTACAAAAATCTTTTTATAAAAACGTGTTTTAGGCAAGCTTTCTTTGAAAACAAAAATCTGCCCAACTTTCGAAATCCCTCACTGCCATACTTTCGAGATCGTGTGATTTAGCCTTCTTTCAACTTACGGATCGTGTACTCAGTTTTTTCTCTCTTGTATAAGAAAGAAAAGTACTCCGACTTTTGGATAAATTTCAAAATTGGACAATTTCGAAATTTGGTATTGTGACTTTGTGTTTTTTCGAAAATACTTCATTTTTTTCGAAAACACATCCTTTCGAAATTTCTTCATATTTTCGAAAACTCACAAGCCTCAATAAGTTTCGCAAAAACTTGAAGCTACTAAGTTTGCAACTAAAAGTTTCGAAATCCTTAATTTCGCAACTTTCAGTTTTTTCGCAATCCCAAAAGTTTCGAGATTCTCTTAACCTCGCAATCACCAACTTTCGAAATCACTGAAAGTGAAAAGTTTCGCAATCCCCTAAGTCACAAGTTTCGCAATCACATAATAGAGCAAAGTTTTCGAGATTTGGCAAATCTATACCTTCTACAAGATCCATCTTTTTCACACAACGTGTTTCATAATGTCTCAACCACCGTACTAGAACTTCAACAATTCTCAGCAACATCAGTATCAACAATATCATCAGCAACAGCAACAGTATCAACAATCACCACAATATTATCATCAACCGGTTTACTCACAACAACATAATTTCATGCAACAAATGGTTCCGATACAACAATCTTATCCGATGTCACAACAACAAAGCCAACTTCCACCAAAACCTACTCACTGGTTTGACAGGATGTGTGAAGTCATTTCAACTCAACAATCCAGACACGAAGCAGGCTCTCCTGACACCCCACCAATGCTAACACCGGGTAATTATGTTCAATGGGCAAGTCGATTCTTAAGGTTTATTGAACTCAAAAAACCCAATGGTAAGTACATAAAACAAGTTATCCTTGAAGGACCATTTCCTTGGCCTGTTAACTACGTTGGCGGTGACCCACAGGCTGATCCTCCAGTAGCTCCAACTACTGTGCGTGTTCCTGAGTCTCAACTTACTGAAGAACAAAATCACCATCGTGAAGCAGATGAGTATGCTATGTCCTACATACTTCAAGGAATACCAAACATCATATTCAGAAGTGTTAATGCTCAAACAACTGCAAAAGCTATGTGGGAACACGTCCATCTACTGATGCAAGGGACACAACTGAACAAGGAAGACATGGAATCTAAACTTTACTTGGAATATACTAATATCATGATCGAACCAGGGGAATCTCATGAGTCTTACTTTCATCGTTTCACTAATGTCGTCAATGATTTAGAGAGACATGATATAACTCTTCCAAGAATCGCTGTCAATACAAAGTTTGTTAGTAGTCTGGGTCCTGAGTGGCAAAAGTATGTGACATTTGTGAGACAAGCTAAGAATCTTCACAGGGATCCATATGGTTTGTTGTACGACTATCTCAAGCATTATGAGTCTGAAGTTGAAAAAGACAAACTCGCTCGAGGAGGATATACATCACCACCTACTTCTAATCCCCTTGCACTCGTTGCTCAAACTCCTGCTTCACATCCTCCGATGTCTAATCATGCTTATGATCAAGAACAGAATTATTTCAGTCACCAGCAACCTCCTACTTCTCAACACGCTTCTAATCAACTTGCTCCATATGGCAACAATGATAGCATGTATTACTCTAATCAGATTGAAGATGATGATGATGATGACGTCAATACGTTGAATCAAGGACTTGCTCTTGTTGCTCATGCTTTTAGCAAATTCTCCAACAAAACCAACAACCGTCTTCGTTCTTCATCAAATACAAGAAACCAAGCTGTCATTCAAGATGGTCGAGTTGAGATTCAGACTCGCAATTCAGGACGTTCAGGTGGGTATACTGGAAATTCTGGATATGGACAAAGAGTCAACAACAATGGGGGATTCAGAAACAATCCAGGTGCTCCTCAGCGAAGTAATGACAATGCTGCTAGTAACAACACAGTCTCTGGGAATGCGATATGGTGCTACAACTGCAACGAAAAAGGTCATATGGCAACTGCATGCCCTCACCCAAGAAAAGGTAGTCAATTTCACAAGCAGGCATTACTTATGGCTCTCAAAGATGAAAAGGAAGGAACTTTGAATGCTCATGAGAATAGTTTCTTTGCTAATGCTTACAATGATGATGAAATGGAAGATCTTGAAGCCAATGCAGCTGTGATGCTTATGGCCAACATGCAGGAACATCAGTTGGATGATTCAGGCCCAGTGTTCTCCACTGATGGCTTGTCTCATGTAAATGACCTAACCACAAGCTCCATACTATTTAATGCATCACCCTCTGTTTCTGAATCAGATCAGGTGCAAGTTGTTCCTTCTGAAACATTTTTCTCTCCTCAAGAGGATGAACAATTAGACACAGTCGTTATACTTGATGATGACACTGTCGTTTCATTTGATGATCCTATTGAGCAAGACGAAAATGACCTTAGTGAACAACATGAACCTCCTTCTGATCCAGCTCCTGATTGTACTGTTACGGCCAAAATACTTAATGATCAACTTCTTTCTAATCACATAACAGACGTGCAAACTAAAGTATTGAAAGAAAACGCCAAGTTAAAAAAGGACATTGAATGTTACAAAAAGCAACTTTCAAACTTTCAATATGTTGTTCATCGTGAACAAAGCTTTGAAAAGTCATTTCAAGAATCATATGTCAAAGAACAAAATCTTCAAAAGCAAATGTATGACATTGTTGAGTCAAACGGTAAAGTGGTTTCCAAACTGGAAAATGAAAAACATGATCTTCAAATACAAGTTGTTCAAAACATCGTTTATAAAACACGAAAAGAAGTAATAACTTGCCAACAGGAACTTTCAAAAACACGAAAAGAAGTAATAACTTGCCAACAGGAATTTTATGAACATAAAGTGCAAAAACGAGAAAAAGAAAATTCTTTACTTGATGATAATATCGCTCTCGAAAGTCAAATTAAAGCTTTTCAAAACATCGTTTATAAACATGTGGAATCTGTAACGACAATTCAAAAGTTTTCTTTAAAACCAAGACCAGGTAAAGGTTTTGGCCTCGGCGATTACAGATCCTCTTTTCTTCGCACTGGGTTCAAAACAAATCCTAAACTGTACAGTATGGACCAATTGATGGATAATAATGTTGTGCGTGTTATTGTACATGATACTAAGGAAGAATACGAACTTGAAGAGAAGAGTCAATCTAAAATGAGTAAAGTTGAATATTGCAAACCATATGATTACTCAAAAGCTCCTCACATTTCCAAATCTTTTGTTCCATCAAGAGAAATACCTGAGAAATCATGGTATGTTACTGAGTCTTATGTTTCATCTTCTGATGGAGCTCCTGTCAAACCCGTGGCACAAGTAAATGGTCCATTACCTTCTTCTGGTCATGTGACACCATTACCTACACACTGTAAAGTTTTAGACTATTTTCAAACATTCATAAAAGGCATCGATACTTTGGAAAACGTCATTGAACAACATTCGGAGATTAAAATTCATACTTTTCAATCAGCTTACGAGCGGGAAAAGCGAGACATTTTTCAAAAACAAATTCTGTCTTTAGTTCATAATTTGCGTTATTGTGCTACTCGTTGGGAATAGGAACTCCAAAAAGAAGTTAAAGATATGAAAGAAATTTTCGCTCTTAATGAAAATGCAATTTTGGTTCAACAAAGCAAAAACCGATTTTTGAAAGCAGATTCTGATCGACTCTTAGAACAACTTCTTCAGGCTGATTTTCATAGTTCTCTCATGAATGAACTCCTTTTTTCTAACAATGCTGAGTACTGTGCTGAACTTGTTTCGTTGAGGTCACAAAATGAATCATTGAAACATCAAAATGAAACATCGCGTCAAAACAGTGATGATGTGATAAACAAACTTTCAAACGAAATTTGTCAACTTAAACACAAGATTGATTGGTGTCAAGCTCAAAGTATTGAAACCGAATTGCAACTATGTACCACGATTGAGTCTCATAAAAACAAATGTCGTCTACGTAAAAAGGAAATTGCGGAGTTAAAAAATGAAATTGCGGAGTTAAAAAATAAAATTACGGAGTTAAAAATTGAAAACACCGACTGGCAACAAAACCGCAATGACATAAGTTATTGCAATGGCTTACTTGAGTCTGAAATTCAGGACAAAAATCGCATCATCATTGATTTGAAAGAGAAAATTAAGCTACTTCAAAAAGGAAAGTTTATTGACACCACTGTGATAGCACCAAGAATGTTTCTCATAGACAGAACAGATAAGGATAAGCATGCTAAGCGTTCTAATGTTAGCTCTTCCACTTCTACAGGTCTAGTTTCCCCTAAGAGCGTTAGAAGCCCAAAGCCAAAAAACGTTAAGAAGACTAAAAAGACTAGGCTCTCGCAACGTAAAAGTGGAACACTAGAAGTGCAACAAGTAGAAGCTCACCTTAGGAACTCGAATAATACTCATGTTGCATCTGATTTAGATTCTAATCTGGAAAATTGTAATCCAAATCTTAATGTAACGACTGCTGAACCTTCTAATGTTTTGAATATTAATGCATCTTGTGTGCTTTGTCGTAAAAGTGTGTTATCTGGTGATCATACCAAATGTGTAGCTAATAATCTCTTACACCGCAAAAAGAAACGTAGATCCAGCTCTTCTTCTAGGTCCACTAATGCCTCTAAGTCTAACTTAAGAAAAACGCCTACTACGGTTTCAAATGATGTTGTAGTCAACCCAAAAGCAGCAATCAACAATTCTAGGAACACGCCAAAAGCTAGTGCATTCACTAAGAACAAAGCAAAAACTAGTTGGAACTGGCAACGTTGGTTACAATACAAACCAAATTTTAAATGGATTCCTAAATTGTTAAATATTTGTGTTTCTAATCAACAGGAACCCACAATTTCCTCGGGTTCCACCCTTACTTCTGTTCGATCTTTGTCGTCTTCTTTTGATGCAGGTGGTTCAGATCATTCTCTGGATTGTTGATAGCGGTTGCACCCGACATATGACAGGTAATCTCAAACTGTTAAAAAACTTTGTCTCAAAGTTTATTGGAACTGTCAGATTCGGGAATGATCAATACGCTTTAATCATGGGTTACGGAGACTACATGCATGGGAACATTGAAATTAGCAGAGTTTATTATGTTGAAGGCTTGGGTCACAACCTCTTTTCAGTCGGTCAATTCTGTGATGGAGATTTAGAAGTAGCATTTTGTGAGAAAACCTGTTTTGTTCGTGATCTACAAGGCAACGATTTAATGTCCGGAAAACGTGGCACTAACCTTTATACAATTTCAATGTCTGACATGATCGCTTCATCTCCAATCTGTCTTCTATCCAAAGCTGAAACGACTAAATCCTGGTTATGGCACAAACGCCTTTCTCATTTGAATTTCAAAACGATGACTGATCTCGCTCGTCACAAATTAGTCGAAGGCTTTCCCAGATTCTGTTATGCCAAAGATCATCTCTGTCCAGCCTGTGAACAAGGAAAAAGTACTCGTGCTCATTTTCCCTCAAAACCTGAACACAGTACTAATCATGTTTTACAATTGCTTCATATGGATTTGTGTGGTCCGATGCGTGTTCAAACGATCAACGGTAAACGCTACATCTTAGTAATTGTTGATGATTACTCTCGCTGGACTTGGGTCTATTTTCTTCGAAGTAAAGATCAAGCTCCTCAAATGATCATCACCTTTCTCACAAAAATACAAGTTCAGCTTCGCAATACAGTCAGAATTGTTCGAACTGACAATGGCACAGAATTTAAGAATCAGACTCTAAGGTCGTATTTTGAGAAAGTGGGAATTGAACATCAAACATCTATTCCACGTACACCCGAACAGAATGGAGTAGTCGAAAGACGCAACAGAACGTTAGTGGAAGCTGCTCGAACGATGTTAATCAACGCTCAATTACCAGATTACTTATGGGCAGAAGCTGTTTCAACCGCCTGTTACACTCAAAACCGTTGCATGATCACAAAACGCCACAACAAAACCCCATATCAGATTGTTCACAAAAGGAAACCTAACATCAGTCACTTTCACGTATTCGGTGCTTTATGCTACCCAGTCAATGATCGTGATGATCTAGGTAAACTTAAAGCAAAGGCTGACATTTGAGTGTTCATAGGTTACTATGAAAATTCAAAAGGCTATCGGATCTGGAATCGTCGTACTCGGGAAATTCAAGAAACTATTCATGCTAATTTCGATGAACTCACTCAAATGGCTTCTGAGCAACACGGCTTAAGACCCGCAACCAACCATCTTAACTTTCCGGTCTCTTCGACTGAACCATTGTAACTTTCTCGTAAAGAAGTGGAAACCTTGTTTGCTACATTGTTTGATGATACGCTTGTTAACCGTCCACCTGAGGCCACACCAAATTCTGCTGCAAATCTTGATCAACATCAAGTACCTGATACACCTCAACAAACAACAACTACTGTTGGAAGAGACGGTCCTCCAGTCATATCACCTACAACAACAGAACAAACCGGGTCCAACTCACGACAATCAGCTGGAGATTCCATACCTTTATCAGTTCCACAACCCGCAGAGCATGACCCAGAACCATTCATTAACCCATTTGCAAATGCACTACCTGTCCCCGACATTGCTGAGTCATCTACACGCAATTTGGGTCCTGCTCACCTGCGAGATACTTATCAACTTTATCTTTTGACACACAAATGGACTAGAGATCACCCCTTAGTTCAAATTATTGGCCATCCAGATGCACCTATCATGACAAGACAACGCCTTCACACAGACGGTGAAACTTGCATTTATGCACTCACAGTTTGTGAAATCGTACCCAAAAATGTCAAAGAAGCAATGACTTATGAAAACTGGATTGAGTCTATGCAAGAAGAATTTGAAACCTTTCAAAGATTAGAAGTATGGGAATTGGTTGAAAAACCTGAAGGCATCATCGTCATTGGTTTAAAATGGATCTGGAAAAACAAACTGGATGCAGAAGGCACAGTCATACGCAACAAATCACGCTTGGTAGCAAAAGGTTATTCTCAAGAAGAAGGCATCGATTTTGAAGAATCATTTGCTCCTGTGGCTAGAATTGAAGCTGTACGGATATTCTTAGCATTTGCTGCTCATCGGAATATGATTGTTTACCAAATGGACGTGAAAACGGCTTTTCTGAACGGTCAACTCCGAGAAGTGGTTTATGTCAGTCAACCTGAAGGATTCGTTGATCCAGAACGTCCCAATCATGTCTACAAGCGTAAGAAGTCTCTCTACGGTCTTAAGCAATCCCCTAGGGCGTGGTATGACAAGCTTTCTAAATTCCTGTTGGCTAATGATTTTACTCTAGGCTCGGTGGATCCAACACTGTTTACAAAAACCTACGGGATGGACTTATTAATTGTTCAAGTTTATGTCGATGACATTATTTTTGCTTTAACCAACACCAATTACTCAATGGATTTTGCAAAATTAATGACAGATAATTTTGAAATGTCCATGATGGGTGAACTTACATTCTTTCTAGGACTACAAGTTCATCAATCACCCCGTGGAATTTTTCTAAATAAGTCCAAATATGCTCTTGAGATTTTAAAGAAACATGGTATGCAAAGTAGTGATACTATGAATACACCGATGGCCAATTCTACTAAACTAGATGCTGATATACATGGGACTCCAGTTGACCCTACCAAATACCGAAGTATTATTGGGTCCCTCATGTATCTCACATCCAGTAGACCTGATATTGTATTTGCTGTGTTTATGTGTTCCTGCTATCAGGCTAATCCTACTGAAAAACACCTCAATGAGGCAAAAAGAATCCTTCGATACATAAAGGGAACCATCCACTTGGGGATCTGGTATCCGAAGGATTCTGGTTTTGAACTAATAGCTTTTTCAGACGCTGACCATGCAGGATGCTTAGACTCGCGAAAAAAGTACATCAGGTGGCTTACAGTTTCTTGGAGATAAACTTGTGTCTTGGCAATCAAAGAAGCAGGATTGCACATCACTGTCATCTACAGAATCTGAATACGTAGCTATGTCTGCTTGTTGCACTCAAGTCATTTGGATGAGATCACAACTTAAAGACTATGGCTACTTATTCAACAAGATTCCGATCTACTGCGACTCTAAGAGTGCCATTGCTATATCCTGCAACACAGTTCACCATCGCAAATCCAAACACATTGATCTCCGATATCATTTCATCAAAGAGCATGTCAAGAAGGGTACAGTTGAGTTATATTTTGTGGGTACTGAATACCAATTAGCGGACTTACTTACAAAACCTTTAGCTCCATCAAGGTTTGCAAGTCTAGTTCACCAAATTGGTATGCGATGTTTAACACCATTTGATTTGCAAAAGTTCTTAAAACAAAAGTAAAGTGTCAAACATCACCTATCTTTGTATAATAAATGTTTTCCTATTTTTATTAAATCTCAAAAAAAATAAAAAAATAAATAAATAAATAAAAAATAAAAAACTAATTGCAAGTATATCGCTCTCTTTCAACACCTTGTTATTTTACAAGTGTTGAGGGGGAGACTCGCCTAAAATTTTATAAATTTTTTTCAAAAACGATATACTTGCATATTTCCTTTGATATGTTGTTTCGGGATCTCATAAGATGTCTCATATCTCGTGTCCTTTTCTCAATATGGTGACGTAAGTTAGTATATCTTGGTGTCTTTACCTATTTCTAAGTTTAGGACTTATCTTGTAACTATTGTAGTTAAGGGACCATATGTGACTTATTTCATAAGTTCTAAAAATAACAAAAACAAACACCCCCCCCCCCCCCCCGTTTTTTTCTTTCCATTAAACTCAAAAATTAAAAACCATTTCAAAAACCCTTAAACCCTTTCTTTCTAATCCACGGCTACGATTCAAACGAACAATCCGTGCTATCAAATTTCAAACCGTAAGTTTCTACATGATCCTTACACTATTTCTAACAATGGTTTTCGTTGAATTGCAATTCTTACGGTTAGATTTCATGTAATATCAATTTGAATACCTAGGGTTTAGTGGTTTTCGGAATTCTTCAAAACATGTTTGGGGGTTAAATTTTTATGGGAGTTTTGTTACATTACATGTCTTTAACCTTTCTATGCTATTTAATCTTCCTTTACTTCATGTTTTTGACAAATTCGAAACCTAGGGTTTTGGTTCGAATTGAGTTTTATTGCTTGGCTGTTTGTTTTAGTGTTGTTAATGGTGGGATATGATATTATGTGTATGAGAATCAAGATTATGCTTGTTAATTCGTACAAATTCCATGTATGCATGATTTTCGAAATATAGGGTTCGTTCTTTAAATGGGTACTCTCGTTCTGTGATTGTGTAAGCTGACTTGTTGTGATCATGTGCTTCTATCATACGTTTGTGATTTACATGAACCTATCTTACTCAATTGAATCATGATTTTGCATTTTATCGAGAACTTGTTCTTGAAAAAATTTCGAAATCACAATATTTGATTGTGTAGTTTGTCTCTAATCATTGAAAAACATCATTTGCAACAGGTCTCATCACTTGGAATACATATTATCACAAAGAAACGTACGTTGGCAAAATTTCAAAATTCTTGTATAAGAATTTTCGAAAAACGGATTTTTCGAAATCACCAGTATTGGTAAAAAATTTCGAGATCACTCAAGTTTTTGTCTTCTCGAAAATTTTTCAAAGAACTGTAGTTTTTTTCGAAATCCTTATTTCGCAAATACTCTTTGACATTTTTCGAGAAACCCAAACTTGGATGTTTGCGAAACTTTCCACCATATTCTGGCTCTTTTCGAAAACACATAATTTGAAAATGTTTTGAGATTCCACAATGGAGTGTTTGCAATAAAACTCTCATAAATCCTGTTCTCTTTCGAGAACACCTATTATGGAGTTTTTCGCAAACATCTTTATTATAGGTTTGCGAAATGTTTTCAGGAGTGCATTTTTTTCGAAATTACTTATAATGTTGTATCTTGTACTTCACTTGTATCATTTCGAGAACATTGTGGTTATGTAATTTCGAAAACATGTTATATGTGACAATGTGATAATGGATTCTAATCATGTATAATGTGATGTAATATGTTTTAATTCGTTGTGCATATGACTTTCTAAGTACACGTCAATTATCAATATACATGCAATAATTGAACCATACGTGCTTACATGAATCTAAATGCTTATTCATAATCAAACATTACAACCGTGCTAACTCGTAACAAATCTCGATGTTTTGTTTATGATAATGCTTTTCAGAATAACATGGCTGAACATAACGAGAATGTCCTTGAACAAGCTCTTCCATTACTCACCATGGATGATATCACTCCCGCTAACTACAATGTTACGATTGGCAACAACAATCCACGAGTTGATTTCGACAAATTGAGAACTACTGAGAACTCGTGCAAGATTGTTAAAGATATTCTACTTGCTCATCCATGCAAACATCTGCTCATCTGTTCTACTTCAGTTCCTCTGTTTTACCTTCATCAGTTCTGGCTTACGGCTAAGGCAAATTTGGATGATGAGTCTTTTACTGTTACATTGGATCGCCAAGTCTACACTGTAAATCACGACGTTCTTCGTACAGTCCTTCTCCTGCCTCAAACTGACAACGAATTTGCTCCAATACTACCTGAACTGGACCTTCTTGACTTCTTTGTTGAGTTAGGATATGATGTTGATGATGACGTACCTCTAGTCAAACATTCCCGATTCAATGCCAAGAATATCCCTCAGCCCTGGAGAACATTTTGTCTGTTGGTTGTAAGATCGATATCAGGAAGAAAAAGTAGTCATGAACATCCTAGGCTTGAACATTTGCAAACATTTTGGGGAATGGTGACTTTGACACCTATTGACTTTGCAGTTCCAATCATGAACGATATAGTCTACAGCATTCAAACCGAACGTGTAAAGACTATGATCCCGTTCACAAGATTCACCAAGCTTCTCATAGAACATTTCTGCAAAGACACACCAGAATTTATCAAGAGGATGGCAGATCCTAATGAACCGAAGCACCTCTTCGAGGACGACTTCACCACCTCATTCATCAAGACGACCACTTCCTCTACCAAGATCAAAGGAATGAGGCTTCCCGAATACCTTCTTGATGACAAGATCAAGAAAAGTCTGAACTACAAATACTATGATAATGCTTACAAAGGGGTACAGGAAGAAGCTACTATTCAGACTCGTAGCAAAGGAAGTGTGAAGTCTGGGAGTACTACAAGCACCACTGGTTCACCTCAGACTAAGTCTAAGGCTGCTCCCAAGACTAAATCATCAGCTAAACCCAAGACTTCCACCAAACCTAAACCAACATCCAAACCCAAACCTGCAACCAAGCCAAAGCAGAAGGTAACTCCTGAGTACATTCTTCATGATGAACCTACACCTCCACCTTCTGAAAGTGAATCAGAGTTCGACACGGAATCAGAAGAAGAAGAACATGACTTTGAAAGAAGAGTTAGAGTACCTGAAGAAACATTTCCTGCAACGGAGATCGCCATACAACAAAGTCTTGAAACTTTTGAAGCAGAGACAAGAAAAAGGAAAGGAATCACTATTAATGAGCCTAATGATGATGATGAAGACGAACCAATCGTTGAACCGTTGGTCGATAAACGCAAACTGAAAAGTATAGTTGTCGACACTCGAGCTGAAGAAAAGCAACTTCACAAAGAACAAAGGAAAGCAGCTCTCGAAAGCCGACTTATGTCTCAACCTTCAACACCACCACCTGTCGATCAGTCAGAACATGAAAGAGCTACAAGCAGCATGATTCCTCCCGTTGTGTCCACTACTTTAGAATCAGCTCCACAGCCTGATGATATTGTTAAAGATACAGATTATACAGGAGATATCACTATGACTGAGACTGCTAATGTAGAACAGAATGTTGGCGGACAAGAGAATATTGCTACGGATCAGGAACATGAATACCTCATTACTCCAGAGTTTCTTGCACGAGAAGCAGAGGAAGCAGAGGAACGTCGAAGAAAAGAAAACGAAGAGAAGAACGCTTTCGACACCAACATATTTCTTAAATCATCTTCTCAGCAGACTTCCTCATCACAACCTCCACCTCCTCAAGCCTCTCCACCAAAGGATCCGACTCCTCCTGCTTCTTCTTCAAGCTCTCACAACGAGTCGTCATCTGAATCATCACCTGAGCATTCATCTCCCACACCTTCAGAAACGGCATCAAAGCAGCATTCAATCAATGAACCGAAACAACCAGTTGATCTTCAGGAGCAAGTCAACAAACTTACCAACATGGTTACCGGTCTTGCCAAACAAGTTGAAGATTTCCAGGAGTCAAAGCAGCTGATCGATAAGTTCTTGAACTCTGATTACACAGGATTTATTAAGACTGTCACACAAGATTTTCTCACTGAAAATCTAGTTGAGATGGTCACTCCTGAAGTAGCAAACCTTCTTGAACCAATCAAGGACAACTTGGATCACAGAATCAGAAGTGTCGTTAGAAAAATGTTGTCAACAACACCATTCACGCTTCACACTGCTAAAGCTTCTACTGCAGCTCCAACCGTCCCTGAATTATCCCTCGATGACCTGCTTGCTAAACTCTTCGACAAAGTTGCCTACAAAACCATACAGACTACTGAAGAAAAAGCACTTGTTGATGCTATGTCGGCTTACATGTCCAAAGAGTCATGCAAAGATGCAGTTGGAACCCTAAAAAGGTCGAGAAAAGATGACGACCCTGACCCAAACTCAAAAGGCAAGAAACCTAAGTCTGGAACCGGTCCCTCATCTTCTCTACAACCACGAAAGGACTCCACTCCTCCTGGAAATCAACAACACCCCTCAGCTACCGGTCAAGGTCCAACTGAAGTAGAAGAAATTTCATGGAACCTACTGATGACTACCAGGGTCAACCTGACACCGATTACCGTGCCTCACCTATTCCCGATTCTCATGCTGGACCATCGTCACCATCCAAGGATAAAGACAAGGATGCTACATCTAAGTCTAAGAAATCAAAGAAGAAAAGACGTCATTCATGGCTCGACAATGATGACACACCTCAGAATGATTGGTTGACAGAAATGGTTCAAGCTCAACCTCCTCTTGAAGATGAAGAACCCCTTCCTGGTAATACTCTACAGTTCACCCAAGTCATAATGAAGGATCTTCAGATTAACAAACTCACAAAGACGAAGCTCAGAAAAATCAATAGGGATGCACAAGAATTCCTTAAGTCCAGATCCGGAAACAAAGTGGAATACGAGTATCATATGCAGAATATAGCTAGTGCAATGTCTGCCGATTTTGACTGGCTAAATCCTGAAGTGAATATCGATGATGCGTGGGAATCGCAACAGGCTTTACCTCTCGAGGGATCTCGAGAATCTTACAACCACCACCAGGCAGTGTACCTAATCGTTGTAGTATAGTATACTGACAAGTACCGGGGGATTGATCGTTCAGCTTAGGAATAGTGTCGCTAGGATTAGAAAACCTAAATACTAGTTCTAAAGGTGAGGGATGATTATTTTTTGTATTTTATATTTTATAGAAAGCAAGTAAAAATCTCGGGTTTGAAGGATTTGGGCGGAATTAGTTGCTAAACAACTAACCCAATACTAAAGATGCAATCAAAATAAAATACTAGAAATGAAAATAAACTAAATTATACTAAAGTTGTGAGCAATAATTGGAGAAAATGTGTTTACTTAGATTTCACTACTCTCTAGACATCTTTTACACGTTAATTACTTGTTATAATTGCATGGATGACGGATCGTATTCCTTAATACCATTCATGGGGTGGCATACTTAACTCCCCAATTCTATGAGCTCTTATCTCCTCCTACACCATGCCCAGCACAACTATAGGGATTGTAAACAGTGGCTCATGCATTAAATACAACCAATAAAGACCTAGTGCGCGTCGGTTCATGTTTCTTAAGACGTTCAAGCATGTTACCAATTGGAGATCTGCCAGTTTTCTTAAGCCTAACATATAAATCATTCATCCAAAACAAGTATAAACAAGTAATCAACACATAATTAACATCTAGGTTTCATTAGATCCAAGCAAACACAAGATAGATCTAGCCTAGCATGATGGAATTAAGACAAGAACAAGATATAGACAACCAACACATAGACATATTGATTGAATTAAAAGAACACTTATCTCAATTACACATGCAAGGTATCAAGGGGTTGGAACCCTTGAAAAACCTGTAAAAGTTGTACCAAAATCGTACTTAGGGTTTCTCCAAAACTTCTCTCCTTTTTAATGTGAAAATTAGAAAACTATATATAGGAAAAGGGGTCTGACGGCGTCAAGACCAACCATGTGACGCCGTCACCTCGCCGCCAAAACTATTCTCGGACTGCCTTGATCTACATTTGACGCCGTCAAGACTTAATCATTTCCAGGCCATCATGACTTTTACTCTTGACGCCCTACCTTCATGACGCCGTCAAATCTGTACTGGGTCGTCATGGAATTTTGCTCTTGACGCCGTCAGGGAATTACTCTTGACGCCGTCACCTACTGTTCCCAGCATGGAAAATTAAGACTTTTGCGTTTCTTCACTTTTATGCTCCAAAAACGTCTGAATTGCTTCCTTTTCCAGATTTCACTCCCAAAGTACCTAAAATCACAAAAGGAACGATTTAGGGCAATATTTGATCAAATAAATTCGAATTCGGGCTTAAATGACCCCCTAAAAACGGATCATTTTTCGTCTCATCATATACCCTTACACTTGAGATTTGCTTGTCCTCAAGCAAATGCACTTTTATTCTAGTCAAAATACAAGTTAGGGGTCATTTAACACTAATATAAAAGTAATTACAACAAATAATCGTTCTACTAAACACCAATAGACAAGCATGGAGGTCATACACTAGCACCTCACAAATAGTGTTTAGATACTCACATATCTCGGGTGTAATAAAGTGTAAATTACAATATGGAAACGGAAGATATCTCTCACTACCTGTCATAGCAAAATAGATTACCATAGGCTTGGGAAAGGATCAAACCTCCACCACATGGCGTAAGCACCTAAGATAAACTATCAAAGAGGTCTTTTAAAGGGTTGTAACGTTAGGTGTAGGGATATGAAATACACGGTTTTGTTGGATAAAGGAAGTTTTACTGGTGGCGAGTTAACAATCTTGGTTAATTACATGTACGATGTGGCGTTGCTAAGCCAAGACTAGACTCGACTTAAGCTAATAAATGAAAAATAACAAAAATATAAAATGAACATAGAATGAAACGGGATGGTAGTCCGTATGTTTTTTTCTCTTTTCCTTTTTCTATTTTTTTCTTTTCTTTTTTTCTTGATTTTTCGATTTTTTTTTATTTTTTTTTTTTTTTTTTTTTTTTTTTTTGCATACACTCTTACCCTACCATCCAAAATAATACATCATAGGGAATGAATATTCCCCTTACACTTGAATCTTTACATACTTTACATTAAACTAATCTAATGACTCGAATTAAGAAAATCAAAACACTTGGAGCACTTTTAAGATTAACGTACATATGGGGGTAATAAATGATGTTCTTCCCCATTACTCCATAAAATAAGTACTTTACCCATGAGTCCCAATCGTCCCAAAACAATATGTACAAGGATATGACTCGACTTAGCAACCATGTAATCAATTAGATAGTTAACTTAGGGTTTAACAAATAACAATAAGGCACTAAAAATGAGCGCATACACGGAAGGCTAAGGCGATTTGGTTGTACATTTAAGTGGGGTGTAACAAATTCTTCCTTTAAGTAAGATGCTTAAAGTCAGAAGCGAAAAGATAGGCTCGGAGGGGTGTACTGGGGTTTCGTGTACTAAAAATGAGTACAACGCTAAGGGTGTGGGAAAAATTAGTTGACTTAACTAGCCAAGTAATATGACCTAAATGGTCAATTAATTATAATACGGGTTTAACACAAGGGTGATCCTAATGCCTCTTATCATGTAGTAAATCCTACCACACGAATGTAGCCTCACTAGCGGTCTTGGGATGCATCACTAACGCAAGTTCTAGAATCTAAAATGCTACCGGTACACTCATAAGCACCAATAGTGAATGCTTTTCCTATCAAATCTAAAGACGAACCTCACATATTTGGGTGGAAAATTTTTCTGAATATACGGTTATGTGCTAGTCATACAATCTCCTATCCATGAGACGCTTGCTATGGCTAAAGTTTCACTCCTAAATGTTGTAAAAAATTTTAAATTTGGCGCTAAAATTGCACTAACAAGTATTTCTCATAGTTTTACTACACATCTACCATTAAACAAAACAAACTCAAGCGAAAGTGCATATGTAAGGTATCATCTTTTTACCCTCCCCTTACACTTAAGATGAACATTGTCCCCAATGTTCAGGTAAAGAATGTAAAAGTGAAAAAGTAAAGAAGAATGAAATCAAATACTCCCCTGATTCGCTCGGTATGGATAATAGGGTGGCCAGGTTAAATCTTCCTCCAAGAAAATGAACAATCAAAGCTTCCCTTCCAGAATGTAAATCATCTTCTTGTCATACATAACCTGTAAAACCTAATAAAATAGACAAGGCAACCTCGCGTAAAATCGGCGGCATCCTATATAAGTTACTAAATCCTAGAAAAGAAGATAAGATATAATGCTTGTGGAATGAAGTTTGCAGATATCCTGGAGATTATAAAACTTAATAATTCACAAAAAACCATAAGTCTCCGTTAGAAAAACAAAACCGGTAAAATTTCCAGATTTTTACACTTGACGCCGTCAGAAGTGACCTGCAGAAATCCTTATGTTAAGTTTCTGGAAAATTTCTGGAAAAACTTGGTCCTACTTCCTGGAAAATCCTGCAAAACTTCATTATGACTCAATACAAGCATTTGACTCTAACAAATACGAATATACATGTTCATTTAATATTGTGGAGAATCATGATCGGTTGGTTTCTTGAAAACATATTTGGGGTTTCCCCTTACACTTATCTTTTGCAAAAATACTGTTAGGTGGAGTTAAGACTAGGCCAAAACAACAAAGTAAAGTATTTCTACTTTTTAATTGAGAAACATGATCTACCAACAATAAAAATAAAGCATGCATACGGAAGCAAATAATAAACAAAAATAAAATCACACAAAACATGGGTGGCCTCCCAAGAAGCGCTTGTTTTTGTTCGAGTCACGAGCCTGACTCTACCCTTATTTAATGGAAATAGAGGAGGTTTTCCCTACACTTAGGATTAAGTGCGGGTAATAGTAGCGATACACACCATCTCGGTGGAAGTATGCCATGTGAGGAAAGAGTGGTGGATGAATTATATGCTCAAAAGGGTGTGCTCCTATCATCATAACCTTACCTAATTCAATCGGGTTAATGAGTGGATTAAGATTTTCTCCTAGAAAGGGATCATTTTCTATCAACTTCAAGAGACTACTAGTTGGGGATCCATCTTGACCTAATAAACCTGGTTTAAACCCATAATGTTTCTTATGATCAATCATGAATGGGTGATACGAGTATGTAAGGTCATGATTCACTCTAATGTCAGCTACCTCTCTACAAGGCTTAGAGTCTACTACCTTTATCCCAAGACTACCCGGACTATATGGTTTGATGGGTGGATCGGGACCTTTTTTGTCTCCTAGAAATATATCTAAGGATGGAAAGGTGTGTAAAGATTGAGGTTCCGGTTCATCAACACTAGGAAATTCCCTAGAACTAGGAGTAAGGTTATCACTACAAGTGTTCAAACCTATATCCTCAAGTGGTGCCTGGTCCAAGGGTTCTACCTCCATCGGAATTCCTAAAGTTTCTTCTACTTCTTCCGGGTAAGTCACGGGCGGTGTGTATGCCTCAAATGATGGTTGAGTATTTTGTGGGCTTATGTTGTTCACCTCATCATTCCATGTGTCAGGATCTAGCCCTAACATTCTCCCAAGTATCTCACGTGCTTCTCTAGGCATCTCAACTTCTATGTCCGAATCATAAGGATCATCTTCAATATTCTGACTGCAATATACAAATTACCCAAGAGATTCATCATCTGTTTCATGAGATTCATCATCATCGATCATAAAACCTAGGTCTTTTTGATCAATGTGATCATGCTCGGCTAAATCCTCCATCACATCAAGGTCACCTATGTGTTCATCCTGTATTCTGGTAGGGCCTAGCCAAGACATGCAGCTAGGTGGCTCATACGAAACTATCCTAGGTGAAAGCTCATATGGTGCATAGGTTTCACTAAGTGAGGCATTTTGAGGGGTTGATGGAGCTCTTAAGGTGAATTCTCTAAAAGCATTATGCACTTGACCTCATTTCTCAAGGTACTCAATAAAATCAATATAAGATCCTGTCCTCCTCATCTTGTTCCTCCATCTTGTAATATCCAAACTAGTGTAATTATATTTTTTCTGGTAAAATTCTAGTGTCGGACTTGGTGGATTCGCGTTCTCCATAATGGCAAACGGAATAGTCAATGGAAAGGTTTTTTACAAACAAAGACACAAAGAAAAGATAGACTAAAGAAAACCTAAAAATAAAAATAAAATCTTACTAGAAAGGAATCTAGCAAGTAGACCTAATAAAAAGAAATTCTAACCTAGACAATAACTATTCCCCGGGCTGCGGCGCCAAAAACTTGTTGCGTGGGAATCGCACCAGGCTTTACCTCTCAAGGGATCTCGAGAAGCTTACAACCCCCACCAGGCAGTGTACCTGATCGTTGTAGTATAGTATAGTGACAAGTACCGGGGGATTGATCGTTCAGCTTAGGAATAGTGTCGCTAGGATTAGAAAACCTAAATACTAGTTCTAAAGGTGAGGGATGATTATTTTTTGTATTTTATATTTTATAGAAAGCAAGTAAAAATCTCGGGTTTAAAGGATTTGGGCGGAATTAGTTGCTAATCAACTAACCCAATACTAAAGATGCAATCAAAATAAAATACTAGAAATGAAAATAAACTAAATTATACTAAAGTTGTGAGCAATAATTGGAGAAAATGTGTTTACTTAGATTTCACTACTCCCTAGACATCTTTTACACGTTAATTACTTGTTATAATTGCATGGATGACGGATCGTATTCCTTAATACCATTCATGGGGTGGCACACTTAACTCCCCAATTCTATGAGCTCTTATCTCCTCCTACACCATGCCCAGCACAACTATAGGGATTGTAAACAGTGGCTCATGCATTAAATACAACCAATAAAGACCTAGTGCGCGTCGGTTCATGTTTCTTAAGACGTTCAAGCATGTTACCAATTGGAGATCTGCCAGTTTTCTTAAGCCTAACATATAAATCATTCATCCAAAACAAGTATAAACAAGTAATCAACACATAATTAACATCTAGGTTTCATTAGATCCAAGCAAACACAAGATAGATCTAGCCTAGCATGATGGAATTAAGACAAGAACAAGATATAGACAACCAACACATAGACATATTGATTGAATTAAAAGAACACTTATCTCAATTACACATGCAAGGTATCAAGGGGTTGGAACCCTTGAAAAACCTGTAAAAGTTGTACCAAAATCGTACTTAGGGTTTCTCCAAAACTTCTCTCCTTTTTAATGTGAAAATTAGAAAACTGTATATAGGAAAAGGGGTCTGACGGCGTCAAGACCAACCATGTGACGCCGTCACCTCGCCGCCAAAACTATTCTCGGACTGCCTTGATCTACATTTGACGCCATCAAGACTTAATCATTTCCAGGCCGTCATGACTTTTACTCTTGACGCCCTACCTTTGTGACGCCGTCAAATCTGTACTGGGTCGTCATGGAATTTTGCTCTTGACGCCGTCAGGGAATTACTCTTGACGCCGTCACCTACTGTTCCCAGCATGGAAAATTAAGACTTTGGCGTTTTCTTCACTTTTATGCTCCAAAAACGTCCGAATTGCTTCCTTTTCCAGATTTCACTCCCAAAGTACCTAAAATCACAAAAGGAATGATTTAGGGCAATATTTGATCAAATAAATTCGAATCCGGGCTTAAATGACCCCCTAAAAACGGATCATTTTTCGTCTCATCAATCGACCTCAGTTCCAAAAACCATGAAAAGCCTTACTTCACTGACTGGACTAAACCATTACCTTTGAAAGGATTTCCAGATAAACCCAAGATACCTTACAGCTTCTTCTTCAACAAAGATCTTCGTAACATCCAACTCACCCAAGAGACATCCAAGACGAAATATGCTTCCTCACTCACAATCTCAGTACCCGCCGCAAGATACGAAATTCCTGCCATTGAAGAGACCACTCGAGTTTTCAGCAACTCCATCGTAGCTTACAATAGAGATGCTCTACACGGGATTCAACACTGGCCAGAACGTCGTCGTCTCGGTTATACCAGCAGATTAGGAGAGAAATCATTGGAAAACATGAAGCATAAATCTAAGATCATCGCTATCTTGGAGATTCAAGAGTCGCAACGATTTAACTACATATTCATGCGTGAGATTGTTGTTAAACGACAAGATGAAAATAAGTACAAGTTCTCCGAAGCAGACTTTCCAGACCTTAATCTGAATGACATCGAAGACATGTATCTCGAAAAAGTTCAAGGAAGAATGCGTGGATTCGAGAGAGAAGTTCAGTACAACTTCATGGCATCACTACTTCTATTCATCCGACGATTGATAGTTCAAGAAAGAGTGGAAGATCTTCAGCTTGGAGTGGAAAGTTACCAACAGAAGATCAATTTGACAAAGCCGCAATTCAAATTTGATGGAATCTATCAAACGTCACAGTTTACTCTCAACCAAGAACCTTTTGGTTTCACCTACATTAACAGCAAAAAGCTACAAAGCTTCATGAGGTTCGATGAGATACATAAATTCTGTGATGTTACACTCAAATCCATTCGTGATGGGCTTGTCAAAAGGTTGAATGATGATCACCGAAAGATAGCAAAGGGGGAACAACCTAGATGGAAATCCAGCTCAAGAAGACAAGTTCGTAACTTTGTCTTAAAGATTGAAGAAATGCTATTTCGACGGGAACAGATCAGACGACTGGAAAGCTATATCGGTGTCAGACCATCGTTTCCTATCAGACTCTTCGAAAGACCAGAACCTAAGTTCACTGACTTTGATGCTCCACTTCCTGATGAAGATTAACTTGGTACATTTGGTTATTCACTTTTCAATATCAATTGTTTCATTTGATTGAATTATTTTCATTATGGCTTGTGTACACATAACAGCGTACAACCCGTTCTTGTAAAGAAAGGACCCTGAGGTACGCATCAGTGCCTCAATCCTAATATAAGGAGTGAAGGCTTCTTACTTTTGAGTAGAATTAATCAAACATTTTCTAATTTTCATAATTCTGCTCAAAAGACAAGTATTTCACCTCAATGAGTATTCACTTGTTGAGGGGGAGCACTTGATAAAACCCATCGTTTGCAACACAAAAGTTCTTGTTGATATCTCCCCATAAGACTCAAAAAGCATATTTTAATCAAAAGTTTAACAAAAACAACATCTCATATGCTATTTTTGAGGGGGAGAAAAAGTGAAAGTGATTAAAATATGAAAGTTCAAAGTTGCTTAAATGTCAAATCTCATGCGAGCTAGACTCAGATTCACCCAAGAATTGACGAAACATAAAAGTTAGTAATCTCGAAAAGACTTATCCTCAACGGGTAATAACATCAAGTTAGTTACTAGAGCTAGTTGTCACCTAAAAGCTGACAATGAAACTCTTTAACTAGCCACGTAAGCGTGTCTCAAAAAGGATTCGTCTTAGTAGAAATGTACCGTTTCGAGAAACTTTCTGTGGATTTGACCAGGCCGGGTAATAACTTCAAGCTAGTCTAACTAGTGATGTAAGCGTGTCTCGAATCGGTCAGGTTCACTGAAAGTGGATCAATTCTAAAAGTGCTTGTTCCTCCCGCATGTGCAAATTTATTTAAACACTTATGAGCACATGTGAAGGGGGAGCCCTTCAAAAGTAAACACAAAACTCTCAAAGTGTTAAACAAAATGTTTGATAATCACAAACACTTTGAGAGATTTTCAATCAAAGGTTTCATGGCTACTGTCGGATAATCATGGAGTTATAAGGTGATTAAGATAGGAATAACCGTCCTATGATCCGTCAGAGCCGGAGGGATCTACCCAAGGACATCACCAATAGTTAGAATTAGAAGTCCTTAGGTATGATACGAAAAAAGGAGAAAAGAATGAAAGGGAAAGAAGGAGTTGAAGAATTAAAAAGAAAAGTAAAGAAAAGGGTGAAAAGAAATAGCCCTCCATATGTTCAACCTTAGGGCAGACACCGGGTTCAATTCATATGCTACTGGTTGTTGCTAAGGCGACACCGGTATTGAAGATAAAGTCGTCATGGACCCAGTGACGCAATGCACTAAACCTTCTAACCACTTAAGTTCTCTTAAAAGAGCTTGTTTCATTCTCACGGGGAACCGATGTAATCTATCGACTTATCTCTTAGAGATGGTTGATATTGAAGCAGGAGACCCCTCCCTAGTCTCCGCATAGGAAACCTAAGTGTGCATTTTTCGAGTCTAGAGCCATGAGATACATCAAAGATCTCTTAGGAACACTTAGTAGTTCTACAACTGGTGTTCTACATCAATGGACACCAGCTGTAAATTATTGAGTCCTTCGCAGATCTTAGCAATCTGCCGAGAACGTTTATGAGAGAATTTACACAAGTATTTCTCAATGATTGAACAGAAATCCTACCAGGGTCAACATCAAACAGCCCTGACAGCAGGTCACTTCGGTAACTCCTTGTGGGTTACGCTTAGTGTTTGCGGTGGTTTCTTAGCGGTCTACAGTCGTGGAGTGATCCCCAGCGACTCACCCAGTCATTGAGCTACTTAGTAGGTCTTGTAAGCTCCCTCGGGAGTATCTGACATGGGAACGGCCTTGATAAGGGTTAGAAGGAGTCTTCACAATATGTTGCTGACAATCTCTAATTCCTTATCTGTAAGTACCGGATGTTTTATTGCTAACTGTTTACATGCAGGGTTACATCATCTCCATGGCGACGGATTCCACATGCTTATACGTACATCTTGAAGTCATCAAAAGCTCCCTCAAAGATCAAAGCAACACAAAGTTCAAAGAAAGATTCTACGCCAAAATGAAGAATCTACAAAGTATAAAGACTAAAGATCTTATGTGAAAGAAAGGGAACTACGTGCATGTATAAGTCAGAATTCGAAGATGTATGAGCATGTTGGAATGGCAGACTACCACCACAGACGCGGAAGTGACAAAAGGCAGACAACTTCATAACATGATCACTATCACAACAACAAAGAACAAAGAATGATGAATGATTATTATCTCATGATTATTGAAAGACGTCTAAAGCTATGAAAGTCAAAGATGAAGAAATGACAAAGACGTCAAGCAACCGTGATGACCGACCCTTAGGGGGAGATTGTTGGGATCATAGTTTTTACTATTTTATCAAGTCTCGGTCATTTGTAATAATAGGTTGCTTAAGTTACTAGTTACTTTCATTTATGTTATGTTATAAGTTTACTAGGCTTAAGACATTGAGTCCATGGGCCTTAAAGCCCACACGTTTCACTTGATGGGGAGGCCTAGGAGTGTTGCCCTAGCTCCTCACCTATAAATACAAGTCTTAGGTTATTGTAAAACTTGGTTGTTTATTTGATATCTAAAGGAAACTCTTGCAATTACATTTCTCTCATTCAAATATTCATCCCATCCTTATATCTATCTCATTCTTGTTTTTGTGAAATCAATATGGTGACCTAACACTTTCGATGAGCTGACAGAGCAACTGGTTCCTGGACAAACATTTTCTGGACCCGTACCTAACCTTTTGTCTCCTGGACCTATAAGCTCCAGGCTTGTACAGAATCCCACTCCTGCTACTCCTTTTGTACCTCCTACAAGTGAAGATTGGAAGAAGCTATTTGACCCCATGTTTGATGAATACTTTGAACCTCAAATTGTGGATGCTCCAGAAGCCACAGTCGTTCCACAACCAGCTGGGGTAGCAAATGTCCCAGATGATAATGCTGGACCATCCACTTCGTTGTCATGGGATCCTGAAGCCCCCACCATCAGTCATTCAATTACCACATCTAATGGTCAATCTTCATCTATACAACGAGTAGCGGCTGTGGATAAATCTTTTGAAGTTAATCCTTTCGCTCCACCGGATAATGAGTCGTTTGTTAACATCTTTGCTCCTGAATCGTCTAATGATGTTACATCCTCAGATGAATCTAACACGGCTACCTCAGTTCCCTATCCTCAACCTCATGAACACCTTAGGAAATGGACAAATGATCACCCAATTGACAACATTATTGGAAACCCTTCACGTCCGGTATCAACCCGTAAGCAACTTGCTACCGACGCATTGTGGTGCTTCTTCAATTCTGTCCTCTCTAAAGTTGAGCCAAAAGATTTCAAGGATGCAATGTCTAAACACTCATGGTTCACTACTATGGTGGACGAGATTCATGAGTTTGATCGACTTGATGTATGGGAATTAGTACCGCCTCCTAAGTGTGCTATGATCATTGCTCTTAAATGGATTTTTAAGGTTAAAATTGACGAGCATGGAGATGTATTGAAGAACAAGGCTAGGCTTGTGGCAAAAGGATATCGTCAAGAAGAAGGTATTGACTTTGAAGAATCCTTCGCACCAGTTGCTAGAATTGAAGCCATAAGAATATTTCTGGAAAATGCTGGAAGTCAAAATATGGTGGTTTATCAGATGGATGTTAAGACTGCATTCTTAAATGGCGATCTTAAAGAGGTGGTGTATGTAAGCCAACTCGAAGGATTCGTGGATCCTGAACATCCTAACCGTGTGTATCGCTTGAAGAAGGCTCTTTATGGTCTTAAGCAAGCTCCTAGGGCGTGGTACGACACCTTGTCAAAATTCCTTCTTGCCAACAAGTTTTCCAAAGGTGTTGTTGATCCTACACTCTTTACCAGAAAAACGGGCAAAACCTTTCTTCATGTACAAATCTATGTAGATGATATCATATTTGCCTCCTCTGATCCTAAAGAGTGTGATCGTTTCTCCCAAGAGATGAGTTCTAAGTTCCAGATGTCCATGATGGGTCAAATGTCCTTCTTTCTAGGCTTGCAAATATCTCAGAATCCCAATGGAATCTTCATCAATCAGTCCAAGTATGCTAATGAAATTTTGAAGAAATTTGGATTCGATTCCTGTGACGCAGTTGATACTCCTATGATCGAAAGATCAAAACTTGATGAAGATGATGTTGGGATCCCGGTTGAACAAACCAAGTATCGAAGCATGATTGGTTCCTTAATGTATCTTACTGCTAGCAGACCGGATCTACTATTTGCAGTTTGCATGTGTACTCGGTATCAATCCAAACCTACCAAGAAACACCTGGAAGCTGTCAAGAGAGTCTTTCGGTATCTTAAAGGGACAATCCATATGGGCCTATGGTACCCAAAGGACACTTCTATGGCACTCACAACCTATTCGGATGCTGACCATGCGGGATGTCAAGATACTCGTCGAAGTACATCTGGGGGTGCTCAGTTCTTGGGTAATAAGCTAGTCAGTTGGTCTTCAATGAAACAAATGAGTACATCAATATCCTCCACAGAGGCTGAATACATTGCCATGTCCTCGTGCTGTGCTCAGATCTTATGGATGAGATCTCAACTTTTGGACTATGGTTTCATATGCAACAAGATTCCCATGTATTGTGACAACAAAAGTGCAATTGCTCTCTGCTACAACAATGTCCAGTACTCAAGAACTAAGCACATTGACATTCGACATCACTTCATCAGGGAGCAAGCTGAGAAAGGAATTGTGGAACTTTACTTCGTGAGGACTGAGTTCCAGCTAGCTGATATCTTTACCAAAGCACTTTCTAGAGACCGATTTCAATTCATTCTCCCTCGCCTTGGTATGAAGAGTCTCACTCCTGAGGATCTCATAAGTCTTCAGGAAGATCAGAAGGAGTAAAGGGGTTACTTCACATATCCTTTGTACATAGTATTAAAAACAAAAAGAAAATAGAAAAATATATAACCTTCAAAACCAAAAATACTCTTCTCCTGACATGTCTCTTGTGTAATCAATATTATGTACGCTTCTAGAAATGTCATTCAATAATGACACGGAAACATACATATGCTTGAGCAAGAGTTCTTACTCTTAACAATGTCTTCTAAAACATGTTGTCTCTAATATTATTCTTTCAAAATGGTTTGCTATTACTTTAGATAGCAACCCGGTCTTAGTATTGGGGAAAGTTCGTCACCAAAAAGACGACTGTTCCAAACAAAGGCATGAATTACTTTATATTCGTGCCTTTTCGATCTGATGTACGCTTAAGTGTATCATTTCTGGTAAAAGAAGAGAAGTCTTCTTTACATCTCAAATACTTTTCCTTCAATGATTCTTCGGGAAAGTATTTGCTCCAAACTTGGTGGTACCATGGTTTTTGAAGATCAAACAAACTTGAAATGTTGTTTAAAATTTGCCACTCAATCGATGCTAAAAGAATTAATACTTTGTGCAAAATGTTTAATTTTAAAATGTGTCATCGATTGAGGGGGAGAACGATTTCAAAAACTATGTATCATCAAAACAAGATCTTTGTGCATAACTCCAGTGGATTAAGTGCTATTGTTATGTGTTAGTATATCAATTTTTCATGAGTTTCTCGCTAAACTCACAATTATTTATAAAACTAATCATCTCTAACACATAACATACTCCCTCAAGGTTTGAGGGGGAGCTAAAATGTCGTCTCAAAATCAGTCATTCTTAAATATGACACATCTTTCTCCCAAAACCTTTAAACTTATTTAAATCACTTGGGATCACAAATCTCAATTGGTTTGAAATTTTTGATCGGGGGAGAAGATGTGATTTAAATATGAAAAACTGATTAAAATGTGATGTTTTGAACCCAAAAACAAAAATATGCACTTCCCTATGTGCCAAACTCTTTTATATATCAATGCACATATTTAGGGGGAGCAAAATGGTTTGTGAAAAAGGATCCTTTCATCTCATATGAGTGCATCTCAGTCTTGACTCATGAATTGACGAAACACAAATGTCCTGAATCGAAAGGACTAGTCCTGGACGGGTAATAACTTCAAGTTGGTTTAACCAGTGATGTAAGCGTGTCTCGAAAAGGAATAGTCTGAGTAGAATGTACCATTTCGAGAAACCTTGGGTGAATCTGATCGGGCCGGGTAATAACTTCAAGCTAGTTCAACTAGTGATGTAAGCGTGTCTCGAATGCCCGGTCATGTTCACTTAAGGTAGATCAATTCAAAAAGTGCAACTCTTCCCGACATGTGCAAATTTTCAAATCAATACATATGAGCACATGTTAAGGGTAATAACTTCAAGCTAGTTCAACTAGTGATGTAAGCGTGTCTCGAATGCCCGGTCATGTTCACTTAAGGTAATAACTTCAAGCTGGTTTAACCAGTGATGTAAGCGTGTCTCGAAAAGGAATAGTCTGAGTAGAATGTACCATTTCGAGAAACCTTGGGTGAATCTGATCGGGCCGGGTAATAACTTCAAGCTAGTTCAACTAGTGATGTAAGCGTGTCTCGAATGCCCGGTCATGTTCACTTAAGGTAGATCAATTCAAAAAGTGCAACTCTTCCCGACATGTGCAAATTTTCAAATCAATACATATGAGCACATGTTAAGGGGGAGCATTTGAAGATGACTAAACTCTCAATGTGTTAACAAAATGTGTTTCTCAATCATAAACACGTTGAGAGAATTTTCAATGATTTTGTAAATGGCAACATAGGATAGTCATGAAGTTATAAGGTGGCTAAGGTTAGGAAAACCGTCCTATGATCCGCCAGAGCCGGAGGGATCTACCCATGGACAATACAAAATAGATAGTATTAGAAAGTCTGTAGGTATGATTATGAAAAAAGGAGAAATGTGAGAATGGAGAAAGAAGGGGTTGAAGAATAAAAAGAAATGAAATGTGAAAGGGTGAAAAGAAATAGCCCTCCAATTATTCAACATTAGGGCAGAAACTGGGTTCAATTCATAATCTACTGATGGTTGCTAAGGCGACATCGGTATTGAAGACAAGACATCATGGACCCAGTGACGCAATGCACTAAACCTTCTAGCCACTCAAGTTCTCTTAAAAGAACTTGTTTCATTCTCACGGGGAACCGGTGTAATCTATCGACTTATCTCTTAGAGATAGTTGATATTGAAGCAGGAGACCTCTCCCTAATCTCCGCATAGGAAAACCAAATTCACTTATTGAGTCTAGAGCCTCGAGATGCATAAAAAGATCTCATAGGAACACGTGCTACCTCTACCCTGGCTGTTCAACATTAAGGACACCATTGGTAAAACTATGAGTCCTACGCAGATCTTAGCAATCTGCCAGAACAATTATGAGGGATGTTGCTTTAGTAACTCCCAGTGATTGAATGGAAATTCCTGCCAGGGTCAACATCAAGCAGCCCTGAAAGCAGGTCACTTAGATAATTCCTTGTGGATTACGCTTAGTGGTCACGATGGTTAATAACGGTCAACAGTCGTGGAGTGATCTCCAGTGACTCACCCAATCGTTGATCTACTTAGGTAGGTCATGCAAATCCTTTTAGGACTTGCTGATTGGGAACGGTCATGGTAAGGGTTAGAAGGAGTCTTCACACTATGCTGTTGACGATCTCTAATCCCAAACCTATAAGTACCGGAAGATTTGTTGTTAACTGTCTACTTGCAGGAATTTTTGACGGTTGCGGTTGATTGCTGAAAAGATGCTGATCCATCAACACATGCTCACACTTCAACTTCACAATCTAAGAAATCATGATCATTGATTGGGCCTCATATATGCTTCTATAACTCTGATGTAAAAGATCATGATCCTGAAAAGTGTGAGCATGTCAACACAAAGATGTTCGAATCACATGGAGCCATTACTGCTCATAGATGTCCCTCTGACATTCATTTAGATGATGAAGCTGTTACAATTTCCAAAGATCATCCATCATATTGAAGGTGTCATCTAGAGTCTACCACTTAAAGCACAAAGATCTCAACAATGAAGAATCAAAAGGCTACGAGCTACAAAGATGTCGTCAAAGATCTGAACGCTATGATTCAACATTTATTTTCCGGGGTGACCTCCCTTAGAGGGAGATTGTTAGGAATATGATTATTCATATGAAGACTCGGTCACCCCGAGTATAGTTTAGCATATTGTAGCTCGTAGTAATTATCATATTAGTTAGTACGTAGTGTAGTATTAGTTAGTATTTGTGAAGTCGGGTCGGGACTTTACACACTGTCAGCCCGCTCTACAGCCCGTTTCAAGGGGCGTTTCTATTGTAACTATATATACCCTTTCCCACCCATGGGAAAGGGTTGAACCTTCATTTGCAATCTAACATTTCACTATTTCTCTCTAAGGTTCCATCTCTTTCTCTCTCTAACTTCTCACTAGAAATCTATACCTAAATCAACCTAAACACTTAACCATCCATGTTCTCATATTAGAGTATATTACAATTTCTATTCCCGAAAATTTCACTATTCATTTTTACTATTCACTTTCACTATTCACGCCTGAAATTTTTATTTCATATTCTCGTAAGTTAAACTATTTTAATGATAATCTGAGAGTTTGACACTCGTCGGATCATTTCTGCAAAAATCACGAAACCATGTCCGAGATTTACTTTTAGGTTTAAACGTCATTCCAGCATCCCGATATGTCCAAAACATTTTAAACAATAGAAATATGATTTTCTCTCATTTTACGACAATTCCAAAAGTTTTGGAATTTTACGTTTTCCAGTTCAGCATTTTACGCGAATTACGCGTTTTAGACCCGCGTTTCCAGTTTTAACAGCGTTTAAGCAACCCGATAGAACTTATCACTTATTAAATATGCTAAGATAGGTTATATTAATAAGTTCTAACATATTTATAAGTTTCATGTTTTTAGGATACCCGATTTTAAGTTTCATGACTTAACGACTTACTGTTATCGATTACCGGGACCAAAACTCACTCCGTAAGCTAGATAATACCAAGTTTATGTATCTAGTCACCCTAGACTATTCTTGGCCGACTATAGGGGGGGATTCATCCCTAATGTGTTCTAATCTTAAGCCTTGATCTCCTAGATGCATAACAAGTGTCTTTAGGAAGCAAAATTGATAACATCTAGCCTACCAAAGTAACCTCCTCATTTTAGTATAAAAGGAAGTCATCCCCTCTCCTCTTTGCTCATTCAAACGACTCAAGCACCATAAAAACATCATTTTGATCATTGTTCTTTCAACTTTAATCCATCACAAGTGTTAGTCTTATGTTCCTTGTTGATTCCTAGTTCCATTTATACCATAAACAACACCATAATCTCATCATCATTCCATGATTGATTTGGAAGCTACACAAAGGTGCTAGGGATGAGGTAAGAAGGATATTACAAGGGCTACCTAAGGTTATAATCAAGTGGTTAAAAGATTTTAAGCTAGGGATAAAGGATTGGAAGCTAGGGTTTTCGATTGAAGGATTTAGATCTTGTCTTAGTTCATGAGTTCCCTTTTCATTAAGGCCAAAAGTTGTAAGAAACCCTAATACACTTTCTTACTCAATATCATTTTCATGCTTATTATGTTTCATTCATTCTATATATGGTCTTTGTGTTATGTTCATGATGTATAAAAACTATTAAAACGAGTTTTGGAAACTATATGGTAAGTTATATTAAGTAAACAAGAAAACTAGTGACTTATATTGAGAACCACGACCAAAATAGAGTAAACATGATATGAAACACTTGCCTACTGTTATAGAGGACTTAAAAAGGAAAACATAGCAATTTGAACCACCTAAAACGAGTACACAAGTCAAAAGTTATGGCCATAAGAAGTTAGCGAAACCAAAACGCCGAAACTGCCTAAAACAACCTGTTAACATTCTGACCATTTTTAAAGTGGCCCTTCTGGTCCGATTCATCAAAAAGTTAAAACACGAAAGTTGTCCAGAACGATGTTTTCGTTCAGGAATAAAGAAGCTCGAGCCCTGAAAACGCTTTACGAGTGATATTTTTCTTCAAATTCTTAACAGCCCATTTTAAGACCAAATGACCATGTAATAGTTATGGTTAAATGAAACCAAGAGGTCTAATGACCTAAAGCTAAGACCACAACCATGGCTAAGGCCAAGGATGAGTCTCAAGACAATGGTAACAATGACCAAAGTCACGGCAAAGCCACGGCTAAAGACCATATAAACTTACCAAGTTGAAAACATAAACCAAAGAGTTAATGGCAACATAAACATCCAATTTGGATCTACTCCATCAAAATAACCATGAGACTTTACAAGTAATATTCATACTAGACTCAAGAAACTCATTGTAATAACAATCTTCATCCAAAAGTAAACTTTCCTAAGTTTATTCAATTATTTGGACATGTAACTTCTCGGATCAAAAACTTATATATATTTTATCAAATACTACAATAGTAGGGAACCTCATGTGAGGGGTTCATTAAAGTAAGCCGTCGAGATGAGTTGTGGATTTATGAATTAAAGTGTCCTGGCTCCTCGAACGTTTACTACATGACCTCTGAATTATGTCGGCTGATGCGTAGGGATTGCACCAGGCTTTACCTCTCGAGGGATCTCGAGAAGCTTACAACCCCCACCAGGCAGTGTACCTGATAGATGTAGTATAGTATAATGACAAGTACCGGGGGATTGATCGTTCAGCTAGGAATAGTGTCGCTAGGATTAGAAAACCTAAAGACTAGGTCTAGATATGAGGGATTATTCTTTTTGTATTTTTATATTTTTATAAAAGCAATTAAAATCTCGGTTTTGAAGGAGTTGGGCGGAATTAGTTGCTAGTCAACTAACCCAATTACTAAGATGCAATCAAAATAAAATACTAAAAATGAAAATAAACTAAATAAAACTAGTGGTATGAGCAATATATCGGAGAATTGTGTTTACTTAGGTTTCACTACTCCCTAGATATCTTTTACAGGTTAATTACTTGTTACAGTTGCGTGGATGACGGATTGTATTCCATAATACCATTCATGGGGTAGCGTACTTACTTCCCCAATCCTATAAGTGCCTACTTCACTCCTATGTCGAGCCGGCTAAGAAGCTCCTAACATGGGATCACTAGAATTTGCTCATGCATTAAATACAACCAATGAAACCTAGTACACATCGGTTCATGTTTCTTAAGACGATCAAGCACGTTATACAATGGAGATATGCCAGTTCTCTTAAGCCTAACATTGAAATCATTCATCCATAACAACTATAAACAAGCAATCAACCTATAATTAACATCTAGGTTTCATTACATCTAAGCAAACATATGAAAGATCTAGCTTAGCATGTTGAAATCAAGACAAGCATAAGATATATTCAAACAGCACATAGACATATTGAATGAATTGAAAGAGGACTTATCTTAATTGAACATGAAAGGTTTCAAGGGGTAAAAACCCTTGATAATACTGTAAAAAACGACCTAGGGTTTATTAGGTTCGACCCTAGTATTCTCCACACAAGTTCCTCTCTTTTAATGAATGAAAAATAGAAAAGTATATATAGATTTTGTGAGGTGACGGCGTCAAGAACAAATGTTTGACGTCGTCATCTCGCCGCCAAATAATTTCTCGGACTGCCTAGATCTGGGTTTGACGCCGTCACATGTACTCCTTATGCAGGCCATCACAAAATTTACTCTTGACGCCCTTCTCTTGACGCCTTCAGGTTTTCACTGGGTCGTCACGGATTTTACTCTTGACGCCGTCACAGTTTTCCTCTTGACGCCGTCAGGTATTGTTCTCAGCATGAAAAATTAAGTCTTTGCCGTTTACTTCACTTTTATGCTCCAAAAACGTCCAAAATGCTTCCTTTTCCAGAATTCACTCCCAAAGTACCTAAAATCACAAAAGGAACGATTTAGGGCAATATTTGCTCAAATAAATTCAATTCCGGGCTTAAATGACCCCCTAAAAACGGTTCATTTTTCGCCTCATCATATACCCTTACACTTGAGATTTGCTTGTCCTCAAGCAAATGCGCTTTTATTCTAATCAAAATACAACAAATAATATAAAAGTAATTACAACAAATAATCGTTCCACTAAAGACCAAAGACAAGCACGGAGGTCATATACTAGCACCTCACAAATAGTGTTTAGATACTCACATCTCTCGGGTGTAATAAAGTAATATCACATTATGGAAATGGAAAACATCTCTCACTACCTGTCATAGCAAAATAGATTACCATAGGCTTGGGAAAGGATCAAACCTCCACCACATGGCGTAAGCACCTAGGATAAACTATCAAAGAGGTCTTTTAAAGGGTTGTAACGTTAGGTGTAGGGATATGGAATACACGGTTTTGTTAGATATAGGCAGTCTTTACTGGTGGCGAGTTAACAATCTTGGTTAATTACATGTACAATATGGCGTTGCTAAGCCAAGACTAGACTCGACATAAGCTAATAAATGAAAATAACAAAAGCATAAAAATAAACATAGAATGGAAACGGGATGGTAGTCCGTATGTTTTTTCTCTTTTCTTTTTCTTTATTTTTTCGATTTTTTTTTTCATACACTCTTACCCTACCATCCAAAATAATACATCATAGGGAATGAAAATTCCCCTTACACTTGAATTTTTACATACTTTACAATAAACTAATCTAATGACTCGAATTAAGATAATCAAAACACTTGGAGTACTTTTAAGATTAACGTACATATGGGGGTAATAATATGATGTTCTTCCCCATTACTCCATAACATAAGTACTTTACCCATGAGTCCCAATCGTCCCAAAACAATATGTACAAGGATATGACTCGACTTAGCAACCATGTAATCAATTAGATAATTAACTAAGGGTTTAAACATGTAACAATAATGCACTAAAGATGAGTGCATACACGGAAGGCTAAGGCGATTTGGGTGTACATTTAAGTGGGTTGTAACAAATTCTTCCTTTAAGTAAGATGCTTAAAGTTAGAAACGAAAAGATAGGCTCAGAGGGGTGTACTAGGGGTTTCGTGTACTAAAAATGAGTACAACGCTAAGGTGTGGGAAAAATTAGTTGACTTAACTAGCCAAGTAATATGACTTAAATGGTCAAGTAATTATAATACGGGTTTAACACAAGGGTGATCCTAATGCCTCTTATCATGTAGTAAATCCTACTACACGAATGTAGTCTCACTAGCGGTCTCGGGATGCATCACTAACGCAAGTTCTAGAATCTAAATGCTACCGGTACACTCATAAGCACTAATAGTAAATGCTTTTCCTATCAAATCTAAAGGCGAACCTCACATATTTGGGTGGAAAATTTTTCTGAATGATACGGTTTTGTACTAGTCATACTATCTCCTATCCATGAGATGCTTGCTATGGCTAAAGTTTCACTCCTAAATGTTGTAAAAAAATTTAAATTTGGCGCTAAAATTGCACTAACAAGTATTTCTCATAGTTTTATTACACATCTACTATCAAACAAACAAACTCAAGCGAAAGTGTGTCTGTAAGGTATCATCATTTTACCCTCCCCTTACACTTAGGATGAACATTGTCCCCAACGTTCAAGTAAAGAATGTAAAAGTGAAATAAGTAAAAAGAATGAAATCAAATACTCCCCTGATTCGCTCGGTATGGATAATAAGGTGGCCAGGTTAGATCTTCCTCCAAGAAAATGAACAATCAAAGCTTCCTTTCCAGAATATAAATCATCTTCTTGTCATACATAACCTGTAAAACCTGAGAAAACAGACAAGGCAACCTCGCATAAAATCGGCGGCAATCTATATATGTAACAAATCCTAGAAAAAAAAATAAGGTACAATGCTTGTGGAATGATGTTTGCAGATTTCCTGGAGATTATAAAACTAATGATTCAACAAAAACTCTAAGACTCCGTTAGAAAAACAAAACTGGTAAAATTTCCAGAATTTTACACGTGACGCCGTCAAGAGTAAACTCGTGACGCCGTCAGAAGTGATCTGCAGAAATTCTTATGTTAAGTTTCCGGAAAATTTCTGGAAAAACTTCGTCCTACTTCCTGGAAAATCCTGCAAAACATCATTATGACTTGATACAAGCATTTGACTCTAACAAATACGAATATACATGTTCACTTAATATTGTGGAGAATCATGATCGGTTTTGTTTCTTAAAAAAAACATATTTGGGGTTTCCCCTTACACTTATCTTTTGCGAAATACCTTTGGATGAAGTTAAGACTAAGCCAAACAACAAAATAAAGTATTTTCACTATTTTGGTTTTGAAACATGATCTACCAACAATAAAAATAAAGCATGCATACGGAAGCAAATAACAAACAAACAAAATAAAAATCACACAAAACATGGGTTGCCTCCCAAGAAGCGCTTTTCTTTATTTACGAGTCTTGTAGCTAGACTCAAGGTCATGGGTTACTACGTGACCTCATTGTTGGTTTCACTCTCTAGGTCATCTCCTATACCAGTTTTGTATTCTGGACCTAGTTGCAAGCATTCTTTGTAGAAACCAAGCATCCTATTCATCACATACTCTACTCCTCTACGTCTATCCTCATCATTCCTATAATAAGCCGCTTGTTTGTGTTCCTTTTCTATATTTGACAAGAGGCGGTACTGCTCAATCTTATAGGGCATTTGGTAGGAAATCTCATCATTCTCCTCCTTCAACCTAACTATCCCTAGAGTCGGATCATAACTCATCTTAGTGGCCTCAACAAATGGTTTTCCGAACACTACTTGGCTTAGGCAAGCATCTATCACCGGACGAGTATCCTCTACTATCATAAAATCGATCTCATAAGTGAAATTTCCCACAATCACATGCAATCCTTTCACTCTTCCTACAAAATTACTTATCAAATTCTTATTGGGCATCATCCTATAACCAAGTTGTTTCTTCATTACCCAATTGTAATAAGTCCTAGTCATGACGTTTATAGGAGATCTAAGATCGATATAAGCTTTCCATATATGCATATGCCCGATGTTGCATGGTATGTTGATGTTAGAGGGGTCTCCCATTTTGATAAGGGGTGTGCCAAGGATATATGGTGTCTCGGGGCCATCGAATAAATCCTTATGATATTCCCGTTCTTCCTTGGTGGGCAACTTATCAAAGTACTCTTCTACGGTCTCTACTTCCTCTAACTCCTCTCCCTTATTAACCTCAACTTCCCTAATTTCATCCCTAGTCTCAGTTTCTACTTCAACTTCATCTTTGTAACTTTCTTCTATATCCTTATCTTTTGGCTTAATGGTGACAACATTGACAAAGTGGACATGTTTGGATGACGAGGGGTCCTTAGTTTGGATTCCGTTATTGGCGTCCCTAGTGTCCTTCCTAGGTGTAGTTAACGCTTGGTTGTTGAGGGCTTTCAACAAGTTGTCAATCTTGTTGGTCATCTCCGTTTGTTGTTGGTTGAATTCGGTTTCAAACCTAGCTATGCAAGCCTCTTGAGATGCCATAAACTTAGACATCAATCCTTCAAGATTGTTGGTACTACCATAGTTGTTAGAATGATTGTTGTTGAAAGTACGGTTGGAGGGTGGACCGTTTGGTTGGTAACGATTAGGCGGATTGAAAGAATTGGCTTGATTTTGTTTCCACCTAAGGTTTGGGTGATTTTTCCAAGAAATCACCATACGGGTTTGGCTCGGGTTTGAAAGTGTACCACTTATCTCCCGCTTCATCGGTACGCGAGGATGCGTAGTCCGCAAAAGCTGTTCCGGGGAGTTCCACACAATCACGAGTGTCATGGGGACCACTACATAATTCGCATGAAGAAGTGATTTTGTTCACTTGGCTTGAAGGCTTAGGAGCTTCGTAATATTTCATGAGAAACTTGACTTGGTCCTCAAGTTCCATGATCCTACGATCGGGAGTGCTAGAATTGTTCGAAGGCAAAGATATTGCCTTGACCGTTTTGTTCAAATCACGGGGATCATTCCAACTTTCGTTGTCATAGAGAGCAAGATCTTCTATGAGTTCCCATGATTGTTCCGCACTTAGATCACGTAGCTTACCACCGGCCGATTAGTCAATGGCTCGCCTTGTGGAGAGATCGATATGGTCATAAAAAATTTGGACTTGGAGCCAAAGATCTATGCCATGATGAGGGACTTTTTAGAGTAAGTCCTTGAATCGAGTCCATGCTTCATATAGAGTTTCATTTTGACGTTGTTGGAACATCAAGATGTCATTTCTAAGCTTGGTAGTTCTCCCCGGTGGGAAAAATTGAGCAAGGAAACGAGTGGTGAGATCATCCCATGAGGCGATGGATCCCGCGGGTAAACGTTCAAGCCATTGGCTAGCTTAATCACGTAGAGAGAATTGGAATAGGCGTAATCGGGTTGACTCTCTAGTTGTAGCATCAAGGTCTATAGAATCTACGATTTTAAGGAAGTCCTTGAGATGTTGATTTGGATCTTCGGAATGAAGTCCATGGAATGCACATCCGCTTTGCACCAACCGGATGGTGTCGGATCGCAAGAGAGACACATTGGCTCCTTGGGTGAGCTCAATGGTGTTTCGGTAGCCTTGGTGGCTAGGTCGGGAGTACTCTCCTAGGGTTCGGGGCCTAAGAGGTTGGTTAGCTAGTGGTGGGTTTTGTGGGTGGTCTTGTTGTGGTGGGATGATGGGTTCAAAGATGTTACCATCGTCCATGATGTCGGATGGTGAAGAGTTACGAACAAAAGCACGAAGAAATAAGATAGACTAAAGAGAACCTAAAAAAATAAAAATAAAATCCTACTAGAAAAGAATCTAGTAAGTAGACCTAATAAAAAGATATTCTAACCTAGACAATAACTATTCCCCGGGCTGCAGCGCCAAAAACTTGATGGCGCCGCACTCTTTTGCGAAAGTTTAGGAATAAATGTAAATATAGACAATCCCCGGGAGCGACGCCAAAAACTTGATGCGTAGGGATTGCACCAGGCTTTACCTCTCGAGGGATCTCGAGAAGCTTACAACCCCCACCAGGCAGTGTACCTGATCGATGTAGTATAGTATAATGACAAGTACCGGGGGATTGATCGTTCAGCTAGGAATAGTGTCGCTAGGATTAGAAAACCTAAAGACTAGGTCTAGATATGAGGGATTATTCTTTTTGTATTTTTATATTTTTATAAAAGCAATTAAAATCTCGGTTTTGAAGGAGTTGGGCGGAATTAGTTGCTAGTCAACTAACCCAATTACTAAGATGCAATCAAAATAAAATACTAAAAATGAAAATAAACTAAATTAAACTAGTGGTGTGAGCAATATATCGGAGAATTGTGTTTACTTAGGTTTCACTACTCCCTAGATATCTTTTACATGTTAATTACTTGTAACAGTTGCGTGGATGACGGATTGTATTCCTTAATACCATTCATGGGGTGGCGTACTTACTTCCCCAATCCTATAAGCGCCTACTTCACTCCTATGTCGAGCCGGCTAAGAAGCTCTTAACATGGGATCACTAGAATTTGCTCATTCATTAAATACAACCAATAAAACCTAGTACACATCGGTTCATGTTTCTTAAGACGTTCAAGCACGTTACACAATGGAGATCTGCCAGTTTTCTTAAGCCTAACATTGAAATCATTCATCCATTACAACTATAAACAAGCAATCAACCTATAATTAACATCTAGGTTTCATTACATCTAAGCAAACACATGAAAGATCTAGCCTAGCATGTGGAAATCAAGACAAGCATAAGATATATTCAAGCAACACATAGACATATTGAATGAATTGAAAGAGGACTTATCTTAATTGAACATGAAAGGTTTCAAGGGTAAAAACCCTTGATAATACTATAAAAAACGACCTAGGGTTTATTAGGTTCGACCCTAGTATTCTCCACACAAGTTCCTCTCTTTTAATGAATGAAAAATAGAAAAGTATATATAGATTTTGTGAGGTGACGGCGTCAAGAACAAATGTTTGACGCCGTCATCTAGCCGCCAAATAATTTCTAGGACTGCCTAGATCTGGGTTTGACGCCGTCACATGTACTCTTTATGCAGGCCGTCACAAAATTTACTCTTGACGCCCTTCTCTTAACGCCTTCAGGTTTTCACTGGGTCGTCACGGATTTTACTCCTGACGCCGTCACAATTTTCCTCTTGACGCCGTCAGGTACTGTTCTCAGCATGAAAAATTAAGTCTTTGCCGTTTTCTTCACTTTTATGCTCTAAAAACATCCAAAATGCTTCCTTTTCCAGAATTCACTCCCAAAGTACCTAAAATCACAAAAGGAACGATTTAGGGCAATATTAATAAATTCAATTCCGGGCTTAAATGACCCCCTAAAAACGGTTCATTTTTTGCCTCATCATCGGCCCGAACGGTAGTAAGCGATATACAAACTATACATGTTTCATAAACCATTTTTATTCAAAGACTTACACTATATACTAAGTACTACATCATGGACTAGATGCAAGACATATATAGGCAATTCTTCATATTCCTTACTCCAATCCTAAGTCGCAACATTCTATTATAGGTTGCTCGTAGAAACCTTCGCGATTCGACCATCATTTTCACTACTTACTACATAACTTAAGGTGAGTTCGTAGCCCCACTTTCTATTGTTTAACTATTTTACAAACCCATGGGGGGATACATGCTACTATTTTTCTACTCGAACACAATGCTTTCTACTGTATGCTTACCCGACTATGTTTTATTGTCACTAAGTAACGATTGCCATGTTCGAAGTCCCTATATCATGAACCATTAGTCACTAGCTATAGTGAGCGCGAATATTGAGAATAGATCTATTGGGATTGATGAATCCCATTTGTGTTGAACAACTACGAGTTCAAACAAATGCACTATATTTGATAGTTAGAGGTATAATGGCAATATTACCTTGGTAGGGCTTCTATAATGCCAATTTTTGGTTCGATGTTAATGCTTTGGTTGCATGAGCTTAGTGAAATAATAACGGTTTTGTTTTCTAACTATGAGTGTGAGTCTATAGCTCACACTACGATTATTGTGTTCAACGATTTAACTACAAACTCTACGAATTCCACTCAACCTTTGTGTTGACTATTTTAAGCATGTACTTCAGGTCCATAATGAACGAGGCTGGCACGGAGGAGCACGGATATTCAAGAGGGCTATAAATTTTATTATCATTTGAAAACTCATTTAATGTAAATTGTAAACATGGAACCATCTGGGACCTCATTTTATAATTTCTGATATTTATATAATTTGAATGATAAATCTTTTAAAACGACTCAATTAGAGTTCGTTTTCTATTATTGTGACTATTGTGCCGTCGAGTAACAACCAGTTTGAATTCCGCTGCATCCATGAATTGGGGGTGTTACACAAGACGTCATGGACCTAGTGACGCACTGCACTAAACTTCCCAACCACTTAAGTTCTCTTAAAAGAGCTTGTTTCATTCTCACGGGGAACCCTGCATAATGTATCCACCGCTCATTGCGAGCCATGTTGATACCAAAACAGGAGACACCTCTCCAGTCTCCAAGAGCGGATCAAAACGCACTATTGAGTCTAGAGCCAAGAGATCATCCATAAATCTCAGTAGGACACACTTCAAGTATACTTATTGTTTTACACAATGTGGAAAGTAAGATAAAATATTTAGAGTCCTACGCATTATCCTTGTGTTATTGCCAGAACATCCGAGTGATATGAAAATATTCATGATGAAGATGGAAATCCTTCTAGAGCGAACATCATTCAAGCTCTTGGTAGGTGACATGTGAGATCCATCTTGGATCAATGATCAAGTGACAACTAGAAAGCAACGATGGTGCGATTCAACATTGAATCAAACTTGTTCCAGGAAATGGATTGACGAATACTTTTGCAAAAACCTTTCAATGTGCTCACAAACTAACTTTCGAGCACATTGATTGTGTATACTCTTTCAAACAAAAGTATTTTTGATGGAAATGTGATTCAAAGTATAAAACTCTCGTCGTGTCTCAAAATGTTTATTATATGACACGCGAGTGATTTCTATAAATCTATTTCTCATCAATCAGTGAATATCAATTCACCGATACTCTATCGTGCTGTCTGCTTTGAGACGTTCCGGTATGAGAACATGCTTAGTATGAAGATTCCGAAGTGGATTCTTCGGAAGATTCATTACTACAAGCTGGAAATTCCTGTCAAAGAGAATCTTCTTTAACAGAAACTCTACCTGATCACAGGTCGGTTCTCACAGAACCGGAGGGTAGTCTGTCCTCGTAGAACGAATGACAAACCAATATTCGTTCTCTATCTTTATTGCTAACTGGTTTATTTCAGGAACATATAAAGATGGCAATGGTGATACCCAACTCTAGTTGAATCGTGTCGTTCCATACCTCATGCTCACACTGCCTACTCATTCTAAATAAAGATCATATCTGTGTAGAGACTAACAACAACGCCTCCGCAACTCTGATGAAAAGTCTCCTAATCTAGAAGAGTGTGAGCATGACGGTCCAAAAGTCACTACATCACATGAAGGCAATACGACTAAGGATGAGCTTGGAGATTTACAGTGGCTGATGATCTCAAAGAAAGCTCAAAGATCACACTTATGCCAAAGGAACCACAAATCACAAGATCATTGCTTGATGTACAAAGTGAGATCAAAAGTGAAGAATCAGAACCTACGAGCTACAAGATCTAAAGAATGCTTGAAGACAAAGATCTTAAATTTCAAAGGTGACCTCGCTTAGGGGGAGATTGTTAGGAATACAATTATTCCTATAAAAGACTCGGTCACCTAAATGATGTAATAGCATTAAGTTAGCTCGTAGTTAGTTTATTTATTAGTTATTATTAGTTTAAGTATCACCATGGAAGAAGGACGGGTCTTTACCCACTGTATACCTGATCCACAGCCCGGGAGTGGGTGTTTATGTTGTAAGTATAAATACCCCTCTCCTACCAAGGGAAAGGGTTGGACCTTTCACTTAAAGCAATCTAATATTTCTTATTTTCTCTCTAAAGGTTCCATTCTTTTTCTTCTTTTCTCTAATTCAACGCCATACATACACCATGTATTTCATGTTTGTGACTTAGTGTTTGTCCTACAGAGTTACACCATAAACCTCTCTGACTATTGAACACAATCCCCATGTTAGATGAGTCACATGTCACCTTATATACATCTTATGTACCACTAGATCAAAATTTTGTTATTCAGATATTTTTTTGGTTGCAGTGCATGTACTATATAAGATTGTTAACCATTGATCTTATAAAATTTCGGTTATTTGATTTTGCATAACATAATCTAGTAGGTTTACCCTATTTAAACTGCAAGACAATTTACCCAAGTAGTGGATATTAGGTAAAGCTAAATAACAAGATAACTTATTTGATTCTTATAAATTGATTATTGAGCTGCATTTATTCTTCTAACATGCTTAATTGCACTTGAAAAAAAATTACAGGATGAGCTACTACATGCAACAACATTGTCATACCGAGACACCCACAATTAAACTTATGGATATTTCATCACAAACGTTACTTATGAAGGTGCCACTCGATCCATGTTTTATTGGGACGACAAATTTGTTGGCATCCAAGTTTTCATTTCAAGGGTAATCTCCTAACATCATTCACTATCTGTCATAAGTATCAACTTAATTAAGATTCATAAATGAAAGCTTGTTTTTTCTTTAAAGGATGACCTTTCAACGCATTTGATAGCAACTACAAATTCTATTGCTAACATTAGTAGTAGCAATAGATCTTTGTCCACATTTAATGTTTAAATGTCTTTTTCGAGCTTTGAGTTATGCAAGTCTTTCATATTTTTAGGAGGTATAGTAATTTAGCAAAATATCGCATAAATCCCTCATCTGTTGCAGCTTTAAGCTTACTTTCTTATGCTTGATGATATCATGGGCAAGTCTCATACACGCATAGGGCAACCATGTTTGTTCATTGTTACTTTTAATTAATATACTGCATATAGCACATATTTTAATTGTAATTAAAGTCAGTAATATTGGTTGTCACTATAATGATTTAATTACGTCTTTAAATATTTGGTTAATTTCACTTATGATTATTAACTCGGTCCATTTCCCTTTTTCTCCACTCTTATTTCTTCCTTTCTTATTCTCATGTAGTTTTCATCTCTGTCATCTCATGTTCAATTGTTTTGCACTACCTCTTTGTAGATTAAGTGAATAAATATTGTGGGATGAAGTTCAAAGAAGAAATATATGTAAAGGATGTTATAGTATCCTAATATTTATGTATAATTTTATTTTTAATATGAATTGACTTATTATAATATAGAGGTCTAATTAGTAATTAACTCATCACACTAATATAGTATGTTGTTTGCAAGTTTGATGATGTCATGAGTTGGAACAATCTTAGGCTTATTCGCGTCTTAAGGAATTTAATACCGCTCTTCATGTTAAGGTTTGCTTAATCTTTCTAAAAAGGTTGGTATTCTCACACAAAGAATTGTAAGTGGTTGTAGGAGTGAAGACAAAAAAAGGTTTAGAGATACACAAACGCTAGAACAAGTGTCGTGTACAAAGAAATTTTATTTCGTATATGAATAATTACTGTTTTTTTACACTTTTGATTGCTATGTTTATAGAAATTAAATGAAAACTTTCTTTTTATTTCAGTTGTTGTGTCTATGATATTTAACGTTATTGATTATATATCTGCGTACTCTAAACAATATTTAGCAAAACAACAAAATGTAAATAATAATTACAAGTCGTGCTCGCCCATCGAGCGGGCTTAGCCACGTGTGTGTGTGTGTGTGTGTGTGTGTGTGTGTGTGTGTGTATAATCTTCTTCTCCACCATATATACCACCACACACACTACGCACACACAAACACCAAAAATCAAAAAAGAAAAAACCTTCAACATGCGTTGCTCCATCAACGGAACCACCAAGGTCGTTGGCTTTTTTGGGGATCCGGTATGGAACGCCGGTAAAGCACGTGCCACATCGACATAATGTCGAGTCAGACGTTACCATACATTGTGCTCTAACAAATACAAATTTGAAAAAAAATAATCAAGCATACAACAAACCTCAAAAAATTTCTTATACATCCACCATCATCTACACGCATAAACACAAAAACATACCCTGACTAAATGATGGTATGGTGGCTCTTATATAACTGATAATGGTATTTACTTTTCTTGATAAACCTTAAAAGTTAAAAATTAAAGAAAAAACTCATTGAGATATTATATCAAACACTTATAGATATTTTTATAAACACTTTATTTGTTTGAGTTTTTTGGAAAACAGAAATTGTGAAAACACAAGAGATGAAGAATTGACGATGATTTAGGTTTATTTATCCTAACTTGGAAGAACATATTAAGAAAAAGAATCACGCTATTTGGACCTAAAATTGTAGACCTAAAATTAAGCACAACACTAATTAAGAGACACATGTCCTTATTTTCTAAATTCAACTAACATTTTGTTTTTTCCCCCGATATGCCCAGCAGGCCATCATAAACAGATCGCTAAATTATAGTAGAACTTTTTCTCTAATTAATATTCATATCTTCCTTCATCTTTTCCGCATGCTCCTTGTATTGCTTCTTTCTTATTTATCTTTATAGTTCTGTATAAACAAAATAACATAGTTATTGCGTATGAGTTCTTGAGACTATGAAGTAGGTGATAAATTCATACCCAAAATACAACTATTGAATACATTGTGTACAATGTTTTTTGTTAGCATAAATATTACGATATTTAATCTAAACATCCTCTTCATGTTTTGATGATGACAAAGATGTAAGTTACAACATATAACGTAAAATGTTTAAGTTACTTGTGATCACAATTCATCTATGCATTCATACGTCAACAAGCCTCGACATCTCAACATCTCGAATATGCTTCAACAATCGCTTAAGGTATGTATAAACAAATGTCTAATACATTTTATGATCAAAGGGAGTTTTATTTAAAACTACAAATTATATAAAATGATATAAATATTTTATATATTTTGAAAAACACTTTTGGTATATAAAGGAAAATATTTAATTCATAATAAATATATGAATTCAAATTTTTAGCCAAAAACAGTTAAAATTTCACTAGATAAACCTTCCTCAAAAAAGACAAGAAAAACTGCCGTTTTCGTCTGGGCGCCCCCTTAATTTTAAGGAGGCCGGCACACGCTTCATTTGTCAGAATTGTCAGAAACTTTTGCCTATAAATACTGGTTCATTTCTGCTATTTTTCCACACCTTTAGCACGAAAATTTTCAGTCCCAATCCTTTTCAAACACACTTCTAAATCATTTGATCATAAGTTTATTAGTTTTTGTTTCAAGTGATTCAATCCCTCATCACTCAAAGTGCAAGAGAAGAATCCTCCCTATCATAAAGCCAAAGATGTATTAGAGTCTAGTTAGTGTTGATGTAAAGTTGTGAGTTATGTATGTATATGTAATAAGTAGATCAAGATGATCTTACTTAGTAGTGAGTCAATGAGTGAGTAAGAAGTAGTGGGAAGAAGTACTAGTGTGTAGAAGTCATGTAGTTGTGAAGATGTAGGTGTGTGAATAAGTAGTGGAGTATAGAAGATGTTGTGAAGTAGTGAAGAAGTCGTGAAGTCATGAAGAAGTCGTGTAGAAGTTGTGTTGTGATCGAATTCGTGTCGTGAGATTGGTTCTAGCTACTATTAGAACTCGATATTTAGCTTAGTGTCGTAAATTGGTATAAGCAAAAGTTGTGTATGGTTTTCTCCGCCAAAAGGGAGCTTGTTGAGTAGCGAAGAAAACTCTCGAGTAGGTGACTCGGGGAGTGGAGTAGGGCAAGGAAGGTGTCCTTGTAGCCGAATCACTATAAATCATCGTGTCCGGTTTGCATTTCCTTTCTCTTATCTCTTTTCATTTATTTTTGCATTTATCGCTTTACATCTATGCTTGCCTATATGTCTTAGTTGTTGCTTATATAGTTGTGATGATTGATTATGTTGTACATAGAAGTTAATATTGTGATTGTGTGTATAACTATATGATATGGTCAAATAGATTATCATTCACACTTCTCATATTAAGTTTAACTTTATAGATAATTTGATACAAAATGTTTTAATATTTAAAAGGAAAACGTATTCACATAAAGATCGACCAAAGCTGACATATATAATTGATCATATTGATTATATGTTGTTTTTATATTAAACTCTAATTGAAGGTTTTTCAAACAAACACTTTAATAAATTCTAATCAACATTTCGAAACCAAGTTTTTATAAAATCAAAAAAGGGGAAAAACTATTTAACCCCCTTCTAGTTTTCCACACTTTTAAAGCATCATTTTAGTAAATATGAAATTTTTATAATTTTGTTGGGTAGATATAAAAATGCCCCATAAAGTAGTAGTGGGAACATAGACTTGATCAAGCCATCAAAGACCCATGAAAATTTTGAATACCCCACGGATTGACATTGATTATATTGAGTTTCATCCTTCTACTTTTAGCTTAAATACATATAGCCTATGCCTCATGAAAAAACACACGACTTACTGATCTGAGGATGATTTTATTTTATTTTTTATTTCTTTTTAAAGGCACTGATACTTGATTTCGTTTGAAAGTGAGGCAAATGTATGATAGCTTAAAGATTTGAAGTATGGGTACCAGCACTAACGAGATGATGCGGGATGACAAAAGAATGGCAGAATGCGGTGGCATAAGTCTGGTTTAGAGGCGTTCTAAACTTGTAGTCGGATGCGGCAAGGTGAGATTGGACGGCTACGAGTTGGGAGATAAATGAAATAGGAAGTTAAATAGCAAGGGTAGATTAGGAAATACAAAAAACGTTAATTGATAACATATGTCTTTGTACAAATGTCTTTATAAATATGCTTTCCTTAATCTACCATTCACACCAAGATATATAGAAGGATCACATTAGTTTAAAAGTATATCCAATGATCATGCTATCATATTTATAATACTAAATTAAGTCAATTTGTCTATAAACTACATATACAATAATACAATATATCTTATAGGCTTCGAATCGGCAATGTAACTATGCCAAAATCGACTTGGCACTTCGCATAAGATGTTAAGAGCATCATGTATCATGGTGTTATCCGTCTTGCGTTATAGCAAAAAGCGTTGTCACTTCAACACAATTTTTCCTATATTTCGGAACCTATAACTTAAATAAAAAAAACATCGTCCTTTTAAAAGTTGGCGTTATAGGACACTATGGCCCACACATAACATAATAAAACACAAGTACAACACAAAAAGACAAAAATAAAAAAGTAAAAAAAATAATAATAAAAGGAAATTATGTATCGTTTGGCTGGTTATTTCGGCACCAGACCTTATGGCACGAGGTCTGGTGTCCGGCTCGCGTTATCCACTTGGCTGGCGGGTTGGCGCGAGACCTTCCAGCCACCCACACCCAACATGTTAGTGCAAACGTTACGACGTTTAATATATACAATGTCTTTATATTTTAATGATGACAAATACGTAACTTGTAATACATAACGTAAAGTGCACAAGTTACTCGTTCACACATCAACGTCTCTCGACATCAATTCAGGTATGAACAAACACCTTACCAACTTTGTTAAGTGATCAAAGAAAAACATTTTGTCCTTAATCCCTACATTTTATAAATGTCGCAAAACATTTTTACAAAAATAAACTAGACAAATTATTTTTGTATTTATAAAGAAATGTTTAATAAGGAAAATATATTTGAAATTTGAATTTCAAATTGTCCAAACGGCCTTATTTTCCGCCCAAATCAGATAAAATTTCACCATGTAACATTTCACCACAAAAGGACAAAAACTGACGGGAAGGTCCCTTAAATAGGCAGCGGTCCCTTATTGATAAAGGACCGTCCAATGTTTAAGGGACCGTCCCACGCTCCTCGAGCTGCCTATAAATACTGACCCATTTTCATCAAAAAAACTGATCTTCCACACACAAAAACTTTATGTTTTATTTTTCTTTCTTCTTTGATCACTATAACATGTCGGTATATGTTTATAAGTGATTTCCTCTTCTGCAATATGCAAGAGAAGAACTCTGGACGTAGATGAAGATTCGAGAAGTTAAAGTCAATGCCTCTTCCCAAAGTGCAAGAGAACAACTCTCGACGTAGATGAAGATTCGATATGTTATAGGTGTCCACACACAAACGTAACAAGTGTTACGGTTATAGGTTTTGTAAATATTGTAATACTTCCGACTTGTGTGTGATTCGAGGATGGAGATATTTGTGTGTGAACTTGGAGAAGATGAAGATCCAAAAAGTCTTGTAACTAGATTAGTTCTTGTATTTGTTGTGAGGAGAGTGATGTCCTAAGTGGTTAGGTTAGGACTTAGTCGAGTCTTTGTGTGAAGGCTTGGATCGGGAAAGGATCCAAGTGTGTCGTGTGTGAAGACTTGGATTGAGTGAAGATCCAAGTGTGTCTTAATGTGAAGAATCTAGTGAACGGGAGTGCTCGTTCACGTGAAGGCTTAGATCGTGTGTCGATCTAAGTGGGACAAGAGTGCTTGTTCGTATGGCCACGTGGGCCTTGGTGTAGATTGGTTCTAGCTAGGATTAGAACTCAACATTCCGCTTAGTGTCGTTAAACCTCGTGTAAGCTTGTGTACGGTTTGTTCCGCCTGAAGGAGCGTGTTGATTAGTGAAGTAACTCTCGAGTGTGCTACTCGGGGAGTGGAGTAGGACGAAGAGGTGCTTCGTGCCGAACCACTATAAATCATCATGTCCGGTTTGCGTTTTCTCTTCCTTTCTCATTACTTTCTATGCTTGCATTACATTTATGTTTGTGTGGTTTGTTGTGTGTATGATTGTGACATTAATTAGTTAACTTAGAAACGCAAAATACAAGAAAATTTAATCACACGAAACTAACTGCCCACTGGCGGCGGTCCCTTATACAGGGATGGTTCCCAACATTTTAGGGACCGTCCATACATTTTAGGGACCATCCCCAGTGCAATCAAAATTGGCTGAAAACGTTTAAACTTCACGTTATGTTTAAGTTTATGTGATTGCTTGCATACTTGTTATTAAGTGACATATATGTTTGTTGTGAGTGACATAACTACTATTCGTATTTAGTCACACTTAATCGGGAATTTGATACGAAACATTTTAAGTTTTAAAGAGGAACGTATATTCAAACCCCCCCCCCCCTCTACGTTTCTACACAACATACTATGTTTAAACTTCACGTTTCTACGTTTCTACACACTATGTTTAGGGACCGTCCCCAGTGCAATCAAAATTGGCTGAAAACGTTTAAACTTCACGTTATGTTTAAGTTTATGTGGTTTCTTGCATACTTGTTATTAAGTGACGTATATGTTTGTTGTGAGTTACATAACTGTTAGATTATGGACATTATTTTAGTAGTCGTATGTTAGGATCGAACTCGAGATCACGGGATTGCACACAATACGTATGAAGAGAAAAAGAAATAATTATTTATAAATGTTATAAGTAATTATTAAACACAAAATAAATAATAATAATTAGTATTTAATGATTAATGACTAATTATATATTAAACGAAGATTAGGAAAGTAATACTAGACAAAACATGGAAACAAGAGAAGGATCCGGAAACCCCTAGGGGATCCAAAATCCGATCGGCCTAAGGGGGTTCCCACCTCCTTATGTGCCTTGAGCTCCAAGTTTTGTGTAGTATATAAGCAAACCCAAGATGCATGTTTTTCTCATAACTTGTACACACACATCTTGGTGTTTTTTCTCTCCTTCTTTTCCTTGGTCGATTCTTATCACACAAACCATTAGGGTTTCGATTTTCATAAGATCAAAACTAATTTGTGTTTATTACTTGCATAAACTTTTTCTTGAATTAGTACGTGTGTACAAGAACGTGATTCAAACACATTATTGTTTGATTCTTGGATTGAATTACAAAAAGGTATGGGGTAATTCTTATAATCCTTATAAACCCTAATTAGGGTTCTTGGTTCCGAAAGATTGCTTTGATTCTTGTTCGGGCTAGAATCACAAAGGTATGTTTACTATTTAAATAATTGATTAATTAATTACATGTTATTTGATTCTATTATAATTGCTTCCGCTATGCTCACTTTGATGTTCTTGGTTTATTTATATGAAGGTCATGATATAATAATTCAACAGTGGCATCTAGAGCCGTTATAATGTGTAATTAATTATCGAAACGCATAAAAATTGGATCTTGATTCGTTTAGTTACATGTTTTTAGGGTTTATTTGTTAGATCCCTAACCCTAAATTTTTTTGGGTCGATTATGACCTTAAGGGTTTTTAGGGTTTTGGTTTTTAATTTTTTTAATATGATTAGAAACCCTAGGATGTCATGTAATTGTTATGCGTTTTAGTAAACGATCTTGGTGCAATATGTTAATTATTAAGCTAAATCCATGAAAAAGTGCATATTTGCATGGATTTTATATTGTGTAATAATTTAAATGGTTTAAATTGTTTATATTTATTAATGGTTAAGTTATATCGAAACATGTAAATTTATTAATAGATGTCGAATTGGGGAAGACTCCAATATTAAGTAATCAATTATGTGCTATGTGGTATTTATTTAATTTTGGCTTACGCAATCGATTTATCGATGTATGTGGCTCTTTTTCCAAGAAGAAGAAAGCCTCAATTGATATAATACGTTATACACCTAGATTTGATTATTAATAGGACTATTGAATAAGATTTGCATGTGGCTACATGTTTTATACATATTTAATTGTTATGATTATGTATATTTGTTTATTTAGTTGTTTTATTTTTTATTGTACATTACTTGTTTTTGTTTATTAATTGTGTTAGACATGTTTACAAACGAAAAGGGTAATTTTTTGAATAGAAAAATAATACGGACTAAATAATGGCGAAATTGTTTTGGTTTTTAAGAGTTTAAATTTCAAAGGATTGGTTGATTGATGTTTTTGTACGTAATGGTTAAATAGGCTCGACCGAAGTTTACACACTATAAGATGGGTATAAGGATGGCAACGCATTAAATTGTGGCCTTAGAGAGACAACATTCTGTCTTAACGCTCGCTTGTGTGTAAATTAGACTTACCGAATAACCATTACATGTACACTGTCATCTTAAGGGTGAATTAACCACAATTCCACAATGATTATCCGAAACACTAAGCTTTCGGGCTTATGCAAAAGTACGATATCGTGGACGATAATTGATGGTAATTCTTTAATTGGTGAACCCGATACCTCAATCAAAACTTTGTTATTTTACTCTTAGCTAATTGGTAATAAAAATGTTTTGTAAAACCAATGTTATGAAGTTGTATGCATGCTTCTTCATACATTATTTTGATCACATCAAAATATTAATACCCTTATAAAATTAAGTCGAATGCCATCTAATTAAGAACACTTGAAGTTGTAATTTACATCATGTGAGAACTTGGCGAGATTGCAATGGAGAGATAAATTTCATAAATTCATTGCTAGCAGATCAACTGATGTGATGGATTTGTGAGTTTGCAGTTTTTAAGTTAGACGGCTTAAATTGAGTAGGAAGTGAGAACTTGGACTCAAGGCATTAAGATGGGGATCAAACATGCTTACATTACAAAAGTTTTGTGATTGTAAATCCCATAAATCTAGGAATTGCAACATGATATTGGAAATTATTGTTCGACAATTACCTTGTTGAATACTATCATTACTAGCAGATCAACTGATGTAATGGTACTATGTCAATTAGGATCCTAGCTTTAAGAAAATACTATGGTTTATATGAATATTTACCAATGGGTATTTTATTTTCTTAAAGAACTAATTATCGAAAATACTGAAATTGAATTTTGTAATTCGTTTTAATGTATTAATGCAACGTTCAAACCATAAACGTATTTTGGGCTTTGGTAAATTGATCTAGTTCTGTTTTCAAACAAATGTTTGATTAAGAAATATTTACTTAAAATACAAAAGAAGTCTCCTTTCTATGAAGGAAGAGTGAGACACAATCCTATTCCTTTTCATGAATGAGAAAGGATAATAGGAATATTAGATATGTCTAAATTCTAATATAACTCATAGCAAATTTTTTAATAGTTAAGAAAATTGCGAATATTTTTCATAGGGATTTTATCATCCTCATTCGGTGATCAAGTTCTTAGTAACAAATATGATATTTGGTTAACAGAAAATTATGTATGACATTTTATGAGTTATGATAATTAGAAGCTAGACTAATTACTGCAAAATGTTTAAAGACAAACTAGTTGTTTTTACTATTTTAAAGGTGCTACATACATTGTAGGATGGTAGACCTATTAAGGAAGAAATTGCATGCCCAATTTTCAAGTTAATAGCATTTGGTGGATAGTCCATCATTTACGTAGTAGTGACATTCAAAGATGTAGGAAAGTTAAAAGCACATTATTAGCTTTTGCTGGATAGGAAACATTTACAATGTTGTCAAATTCAGTGGGAGTATTGTGTACTTATCACTGAATAAGGAATTATTGTAATGATCTTTAATTCAGTGGGAGTTACAAGCTTTGATATCTTGGTAGCTAAAGATAATTACTTTCCAAGTGTAGACACTCATACTTTTAAGGATAGTCTTGTACGTTTTCTTACTAGACATTGTTGTTTTACATATACTTGTTATGCTAAAATCTATGACACAATCATATTGAACACATAAACAAATGCATGGCGTGTTGTTTATCAACTATATGAGGTTGTTCCATGCACAAGTGGGAGAAATGTTATCCTTAATGTGTGCAAGAAACAACTCATAAAGATATGATTTAATGGATTCTCTTGACTACAAGGAAAGAGAATAATGTTCTAATATTAATTCAAGAAACACTTGGTGTTACAATTTATGTTATGTGAGAGCTTAACTAGATTGCAACAACAAGGTGAATTTTATATTTCATTACTAGCAGATCAACTGATGTAATTGAACTATGAGAATTTGCAGTTTCTAAATTAGAATAATGTTCTAATATGAATTATACTAAGCTAATTCAAGAAACATTTGGTGTTACAATTTATGTTATGTGAGAGCTTAACTAGATTGCAACAACAAGGTGAATTTCATATTTCATTACTAGCAGATCAACTGATGTAATTGAACTATGAGAATTTGCAGTTTCTAAATTAGATACCTATTAGAACATGTGTCAATATGATATCAAGACTACTTTAATTTGTATATTTATGAATTCATGGAATGACATAAATTAATAAAGTAATCTAATGCTACTTCAATCTGAATATTTATGTGTTCTTGGAATGACATAAATAAATGAATAAATAATGTTGTTTACATTATTGTGAAGTAATATATTAACTTGAAATTACTATTGAAACCAAGAGATGTTCATAATTACTTTAGTTAAACATGTTTATGTTTCATTGTAAAGATATAAACATAAAGTCTTTTAATTGTTACAAGACTTATAATAAAGTAAGACGTTATCTTGTTGTGTCTTTTAATTAAGACATATACATGAAGTTATTAAATTGATTAAATGACTTATAACGTATAGTGGATTATAACAGTTTATGTTTTTCTTGTAAAAACATGGACACGAAGTAACTTTGTAAAAAGTACTTGTGTTATAAGGCATGTAATAGGCTTGAAAATTATTATACCATTAAAATGTATTAGTTGGTAAATAGACAAGTCAAAAGGAATATGATTATCTTTATTATTGTTAGATTGTCTTACAATATTAATACTAATAAAATATCAAATGTTTATGGTATGTTCAGTTAGGAAAATCAAACTCTTGTTATATATTGTTTGATTAAAGATAACTATGACTTCTTTTCTTCCAAAAGTTATCAAGGTTAGAATGTTGAGTATGACTTGGACATATTTAATAAAACTCCAACATAGAAGATTAATAAGACATTATCATATGATGGAATATGATGAATGTGATGAATCACATTAAGTCTTAAATTGAAGTTCTAAATTTGTTTAACTACTTATGAAGATGTTATTAACAAAGTTAAGTCAGGAATTATCAATAAGTATTTGTAATATCCCAAAAGAGAACATTGTATTTGCCAAGTATTTAAAGATAGTCTTTAAATTGCTAAAAGCAAGTGGGAGTTTTGATCTTTAAAAGATAAAATTACAAGATACATAATCTTCTAAAATACACTAGTAAATATCATGATGAAGTTTGACATTTGGATGTTAAATCTCAACATGATAATAAAGTTTGACATTTAAATGTTAAATGTTAAATCTTAAAATTATGGAATTATCATTCATAGAATAGTAATATATCTCAGATATTTGATTAATATGCTGAGGGCTATGATGTACAGGATTATTATAAACCTGATAATCATTATGATACATTATCAAATATGTAATTGGGTAAAGTATACATGATATGAATGATTAAGACGTTGTCCATAAAGATAATCAATTTAAGAAACTTGGTTTATCTTAATAGTTAGACTAGAAAATGAAGATGAGTTTCTTCAAAGATGAGGTAACCATTGTGGTTTAAATCTTTGTATAGAAATCATATGGACAATGTTGTACACGTATTTAATATATGTTTTATGATTATTAATCACACTTAAGCAATTAATTGTGATTAAATATTCTATTTGATTGATGCTAAACCACCAACTTATATTGACCAAGGAATGGTCAACAAAGTCAAATAGCCTAGATCAATACTCCGGGTAATATAAGGTATCACCGGGTCGTTAAATTCCGTTGAGGTGTGAATTGTAACTTTAGCGTGCTTTGTGATCGGGTGATTATTCATAGAAAGGGTTTGTTGTGAGAATTATTTGAGAATTATGAAATTAAATAGCTTAGGAAAGCTACGTGATTGATTACGTGAATTGAGATTAAGAAGATTTGAGCTAAAACCTAAAAACGTACGTTTTAATTAAAAACGTACACAGACGAACGAAACAAAACGTACAACTGATGGACGGAAAGGGTTAAAAGTGTGAAATTATTATTTTTACAATCCTAATAAATAAAGAAAATTTTAAGAAAAAGAAAAATTATTTTTACACTATTTAATTATTTATTATTAATTAATTACTAATTATCTATTTATTAACTAATTAAAATAATTAGAATTATTAAAAATACTAAAAAGACTTAGAAAATTAAGAAAAAATTTACAAATCTACTTAACCATCACTGGAATCCTAAAAAATTATAAAAAGTTTATTTTATGTATTTTTAAACTAATTTACTAATTATTAATCTAATTACTAATTAATTACCAATTAAACTAATTAAATTATAAAAAATAGAAAATGAACAGTACAAATTCTAGAAAAATTTATAAAAATGTTTTAACTTAAATAAAAGCTAGAAAAATTATAAAAACTAGGTTGTACTTAATAAAATCTAATTATGCTATTTAATTACTTAATATTAATTACTAATTAATTAAACTAAAATTAATTCTAGAAACTACTAAAAGACAAAATAAAAATCTGGAAAAATTTCTAGAATTATTTTAACCTAAAAGAGAATTTATAAAAATATAAAAATGATATATTGCTTATAAATAATCTAAAAATAAAATTAAAATGATAAATCATATTAAATAGAAGCTATCACTATAATTAAAGTTGGTTTTTTTGGTTTTTTCTTTTTACAAACTGATTAACTACTAAAAACTAGAACTTTTTGTGAAAACACTTTTAATATAACCCAATAATAAGCACTTGAGTGCTTATTGATTCACACAGTTGACTTTTGTTGACTGTGGAAGGATTTTAGCTCAAATGAAGGAAGGTGGGGTCCACATTGATAGATATAGGTTTCTCTGAGTTAATTGAACATGAATAAGCAAAATTAGCACCAATAAGCAGCTTCAATAAGCCACAACACACAAATAAGCTCTTGCCTTATTGCATTCTGAGACAGGTTTGGGAGCCAATTCAGGTGGGGTCCACTGGTCTAGAGGTCAAATTATTGGTCAAGTATCACTCCCTGGTAGGAGGGGGGGTTGGGAGAACCCAAGGATGAAGTGTGGGACCCACTGGGTTAACCACAAAACACCACCAAAGTTGGTTGGGTGGTTTAGGTTTGCTGAGACAGGGCAACTACCTTGCCCTGCAGGTCACTTCTAGGGGTATTTTGGTCACTCAGAAAAAATCACAAAAATTAACCAAACATGAAATTCAAGAGTTCTACTGATAGAGTTAACCCACAACAAATTTCAGACCTCCAATCCAAACACAAAAATCAAATAAATTCTTGCTATTTTGATGAAAACCTGAGATTGACAATTTTGACTTTTTAGCAAAACTAGCAATGTTGACTTTTCTGAGTTTTGATTGATGATTATTGGTTTAAAATGATGTACTAAACTATATACAAATTAAAGATGGCTATAAGAACAAGTTTTAAACAAGAATGGTGAGATTTGATGTTCCAAAATCCCTACAGTTAACTGATATGGGTGGATTAGTGTGGTTTTGACTTCTGATTGAATAAGACCAAGTTTTTATGTTCTATTAAACCTATATCACACTACTGAGATCTAATGGAACCAAAACAAACTTCAAATATCAACAAGAGCTATGCTTAAAAGCTTGTTCCAAACACCCCTTAAACACACTGATTTTGAGTTTTACAAGGGAAATCACAAGTTTTACCAAATCAACGGATGTACAGAGATGAAATATGATGTAACAAGCTTATATTAGCACACAAGTACCATTTATTACAACTAAAACCTAAGAACTATTATTATACTAAGGTTGGCAGTTTCAATTATAACAAAGATTATACTAACTTCTAGTGAACAAGAGCTTAAATTCAAACAAGGTTAAAGCTAAACTAACTTAAATGACCACAAAATACTGAGATTACAGCTAATATACCAAAGATAAGATAAAAAACTAAAGTTGGATGATTTTCTTACAAAGTGCTCCAAAGCAGAACAAGGCAGAACCACAATACCAAACTATAGGTTTCCCATGAAACCACTAACCCAGGGCTATCCTTAAGCTACCCTGCTCCTTGCATCTTCTTCATTTATATATATATATATATATATATATATATATATATATATATATATATATATATTATTAACTACTTATTTTTGTATTTTTTGAATAAACTGAAAATTAAACTAAAAAAATGGATTAACAAACTGAGAACTTATATTATTTAAAAGGCAACAGATTACAAGCTTGAGTTTACTGAAATTGAAAAATTACATTAAATTTGAACACAACAAAATTAAACTAAAAATTCTAACACTAGTCTTCACTGCTTCTCTGCTTCTTATAGCTCCACATTAGGGTTTTGTGGGACCCTTTGAGCTTTTCCCAGCTTGAATTACCAGCCCTAGGATCAAAACAAGTAATCTCACCCGTTTAAATTCTTTGGCGCCCAACTCTTTTTTAGAGTTTTCTAGTATTATTTGAAGCCAGAGGTGCATTTTTGGAGGGTAGTGTTTGGAGGGGGTGCAAGAGGGATAGGTTATGATGGTTGAGTGTTGAGGGGGGGGGGTGATGATGAAGGTTGCAGAGGTTTGCAGGTCACGGGGTCAAAGTTGGGGGTGAAGAGGTCAATGGGTCAAACGGTCAAAGTCTGACCGTTCTAAATAATACTCATGGGTGGGATTGGGCTTTTGTTGGTGGGCTGAGGTATTGGAGTGGGCTGGGTGATGGAATGGGTTTGAATTTTGGATAAAAGGGAGTATTGGATTAGGGAGTCCGTTTGGTTTTGTAGAAATTTCACACAAGGACCAATTTTGTAATTTACTTGAAAATGAGGGGCTGGAATTGACACTTTTCCAAACTTGATTCAAAGGACCACTTATGCCAAGTTATAATTCCACAAGGACCTTTCACGTAAATTTACAATTTAAATTTCCCAGGGACTGAAATTGCAAACTGCTGAAACTTTGAGGACCAAAACTGCCAATGTCACAAAGTTGCAACAAGGACTATTTTTGACACATGTGAATAGTACAAGGGCAATTTTTGATAATTTTATATTTCAGAACCCCAGGGACCATTTGTGTAATTTTCCAAACTGCAGGGATCATTTTTGCCAAATTGCAAAGTACAGGGACCAAACATGTAATTTTCTCAAACTTTTTACCCAAGGATCGTTTTTCATAATTTTTGACTTTTCCATGCCTTAGGTTGACTTTTCTTTCGTTTTAAACTTCCAGGGACTAGCTTTGTCAATTTTTGAAACTTGAGGGACTGAAACTTCCAATTGTGCAAACTTTGTTTATTTTTCATTTGTTTTTAAACATTTTGCATCTAAAACATATAAAACACACTTTTGGGATAAATTGTGTATTTTGATGCGTATTTGAGTGTTTTTGTATGTTTTGGCAGTTTAAATACGATAAAAATGATGAGTGTTTGCGCACTCATCAATCCCCCACACTAAACTATTGCTAGTCCCTAGCAATCTTTTGAGAAAAACTTGATGGATTTTAAACTCTTTACCAAAAGCCATCACTTCTGGAGTAGCCAGGTGTAAGAACTGTGGCACACCTGATAACCGTGTGATTTTGAGCAAACCACCAGCTGTCAACGGATTTGATTTGTCTTTACCAAAAGCCGTTTGCTTCTGGACTAGCCAGCTCTTGATGGAATAGTCAACATCTTGGTGAGCTGATTACTAATTATGGTTTTTCCACGGCCTTTACCACAAGCCATAATCTTGCGGGCTAGCCAACTCATTAGCTTTTGAGGATAATGGGGAGTTGAGGAACCATACAATTTTGGGCAAATTGCAAGCCGTAAACTGATTGATGCCAAACCACCTAACTTAAATTAACCAAAGAATGGTCAACTAAGTCAAATAGCCTAGATCAATGCTCCGGGTAATATAATGTATCACCGGGTCGTTAAATCCCGTTGAGGTGTGAAATGTGACTTTAGCGTATTAGGGATCGGGTATTTATTCACAGGAAAGGGTTATGATCAAAGTTATTTGTATTTTATAAACAAATATAGCTTAGGAAAGCTACGTGAGTGATTACTGGAATTTGGATTACAAGGGTTTGAGCTTAAACCAAAAATTATACGTTTAAATTAAAAACGTATACTGATGAATCGTACAAAAAGTACAACTGAAAAACTGAGAGGGGTAAAAGTGTAAATTCAATATTTTTACAATCCTAAAAATTAAAGAAAATTTTAAGAAAAATAAAAAGTATTTTTATACTAATTAATTATTTAATATTAATTATGTTACTAATTATCTATTTAATACTAATTTAATTAATTAAAATTATTAGAAATACTAAAAAGTTTTAGAAAATTAAGAAAAATTTTATAAATCTAATTAACCATCATGGGAATCCTAAAAAATTATAAAAAGTTAATTCTAAGTATTTTTAAACTAATTAAATAATTATTACTCTATTTATTAATTAATATCTAATTAAACTATTTAAATTATAAATACTATTAGATGAACAGTAAAAATTCTAGAAAAATTTATAAAATTATTTTAACTAAAATAAAAGCTATAAAAATTATAAAAACTTAGTTATACTATTTAAAAACTAATAATGCTATTTAATTGATTAATATTAATTAAAACTAAATTAAATTAAAATTAATTAGTAATACCACTAAAAGACAAAATAAAAATCTGGAAAATTTTGTAAAATTACTTTAACCTAAATTATAATTTCTAAAAATATAAAAGTGATATATTATTTAGAAATTAAATAAAAAAAAAGAAAATTAAATAGATAAATCCTATTAAATAGAAGCTATCACTATTCTTAAAAGTTGGTTTTTTGGTTTTTTCTTTTTTCCAAACTAATTATAAGATAAAAATGAGCACTTTTAATTAAGACAACTTTTTTATACCCCTGGAAATAAGCACTTGGAGTGCTTATTCACCTCACAGTTGACTTTTGTTGACTGTGATGGTTAATAAGCTCAAAATGGAATTTTGGGGGTCCACAATGATGATTTTAGGTCTCTCTGAGTTCAAGGAACACAACAAAGCAAAACTTAAGCTAAAAAGCACTCTCAATAAGCCAATATTAACAAATAAGCACTTGGCTTATTTGTTGACTGAGCAGTTTGAGGGACAAACTAAACAGGCCAAATTAGGTAGGGTCCACAATGATGGGGGTCAAACCAAAGGTCAATCCTACTACCTGGGTAGGAGGGGGGTTGAGATATGCAAGGCCAAGGCTGTGGGACCCACTGGGTCAGTCACAAACCACCAATGAAGTGGGTGGGTTGCTGAGGTAACTGAGAGCAGGGCAAATAAGTTGCCCTGCAGGTCACTTTGAGACCTGATTTGATCAGCCAAACAAATTCAATAAAACCTGAAAAAAATCACAAAAATCTACAAGGTGGTAGAGAACAAGCACAACAATTTTCAGCTTCTAATAGCTAGAATCAAGCAAGTTACAACCTTCCCAATATTGCTCAAAATGACTGAGCAGAATTTTGACCTTGAAAAGTTTTGAGCTAGTTTGACTTTAATGAACTTGTGATTGATTTAACTGACTCAAATCATGTTTGTAGGTTAAATGTAAACTGATTTAGACTAGAGTTCCAACTTGTGAACAAGATTTGTGAGATTTTGGATTCAAAAATCACCACAGTGAACTGTGGTGATTATAAGTTTGTGATTTTGACTTTTTAAGTGTTTTGGACCAAAAGACTTGTTTCCCTGAGCTATATTACACCCAACAATCAGTTCCAAACAGATAGATACCAAGTTGAACAATCAAAACACCTTAAACAGACTAGAACCAAACACCCCCTTACAAACAGTTATAAGAGAGATTAGCACTCAAACAAATGATCAACACAAACCAATGATTACAATTAGCCAACAATCTATTAAATAACTGTAATACACTTAATTTAACAATCTAAACTACTTTAAGAGTGAAAATGAAAAAGTGAGTATCTTACAAAGCCTTCCAAGCTAATTAATGAACACCAAGGACCAATCCAAACCACCCTATGCCCTCCCCTGAGGTTCCTAACCCACAGCCATCCAGAATATGCTGTGCTCCATGCTTTTCAAACCAATAATCACACTTTTTATTTTTTATTTTTATTTTTATTTATTTTCTTGATTTTTATTGAAAACTGAGTTGTAGATGTTTAGATAAGCTTATGAAACTTGAGTTGTCTTATTTTAGAGCATACAAGAGCTTTTGAGTACTTAGATTACAAACAACTTAACTTAATTAAAACTTGAAAGCTTAAAGGAATACTTGAAATATTGAACTTGGAATTTTTAACTTCAAACTGATATTGCATTAAAAGAAAAGTTACATTACATAAGAAATAAGCTGAAAATACAATTTTTAACTAAAAAACTACACACCATTAGCTTCTGAGAGCTTATCTATATATACGACCTAAAAATAATCCCTCCTCTCTTCCACACAGCTTCTTTTTGAAATTTAAAAGTCCCACATGCTTTGCTTTGACCTTCTGACCAAATCCCCATCGTTGGATTAGATTATGATGCATCCATACCCTTGATTGCAAAATTGGCGCCAAAATGTGTCGGGGCAATTTTTAGTGGTTCTGGTGAGGGTCTGGTGGAGCATTTATGGTGGTGGAGATGTTAGGTGTGGGCATTAATGGTGGGGGTGAAAGTGGGTGAAAAAGGCGAGGGGGGGGGATGGGATTCTCCCTGGTTTTGCGCAGGTTGGTTGGGGGAGATGACGGTCAACGCGGGTCAACGCGTATTATTTAAAACGGTTAAAGGTTTGGGCTTACTGGTGGGCTTGGGGATGTGGGTGGACTGGATCAGGATTGCATGGGTGGGTTTGGTTTATTTTGGGTTTAGCAAAAAGGGTCCGGTTGGTTAAATGGCTAACAAGGACTAATTTTGCAAACTTAGCAAAACTTAGGGACTGAAAATGTAAACTTCCCAAAGTTCTCAAAATGTTATTTTTTTTTTCACATGCCAATAATTCAAGGACTAATTTTGCATTTTCCCATTTTTTTTCAAAAATTCAAAACATCCCAGGGACTAATTTTGCCAACTTTGGATTTTTAGGGACTAATTGTGTAATTTATGAAATCTTGCAACCCAATAATGAACTTTTGACTTCATTTGACTTTTAAGACCTTGGGTTGACTTTTCCTTAAAAATAAATGCTAAGGGACTAAAAGTGACAAGTTTTGAAACTTGGGGGACTGAAACTGCCAATACTGCAAACTTTGTACGTTTTTTCTTTGTTTTTGCACATTTTGCTTTTAAAACACATAAAACACAATCCCTGGGATAATTTAAGTATTTTGATATCTTTTTGATTGTTTTTGTGCGTTTTGGCAGTTTAAAATTATCAAAAACGATGAGTGTTTAAGCACTCATCAATCCCCCACACTGAACTGTTGCTAGTCCCTAGCAACCTTTTTAGAAAACTTGATGGATTTTAAACTCTTTACCAAAAGCCATCACTTCTGGAGTAGCCAGGTGTAAGAACTGTGGCACACCTGATAACCGTGTGATTTTGAGCAAACCACCAGCTTTCAACGGATTTGTTAAGTCTTTACCAGGAGCCGTTTGCTCCTGGACTAGCCAGCATCTTGATGGACCTAGTCGACATCTTGGTGAGCTGATAACCAATTATGGATTTTCCACGGCCTTTACCACAAGCCATAATCTTGCGGGCTAGCCAACTCATTTGTTTTCGGGGAGTTGATGAACCACACAATTTTGGGCAAATTGCCAGCCGTCAACGGATTTGAGTTGTCTTTACCAAGAGCCGTTTGCTCCTGGACTAGCCAATCCCTTTGTCATTTAGACTTTGGCGGACTGATTACCACAAAAATTTTTGAAATAAAGTGAAAAAATTTTGAAAATTTTGGCCAAAAACGGGGGTACTTGAAAGATATTTGTTAAAATTCGTTAGAATTTCCCCCCCACACTTAGAAATGAATATTGTCCTCAATATTCAAAGTCCCGGCTATTATGCCGAAGCTATGAACGTAAAAAGCCAAGATTTGAATCTAACTGTGGAAATACCAATTTCACTTTATTTCTATATATATACAACTTTTTTTTTTTTTTTTTTTTTTTTTTTTTTTTTTTTTTTTTTTTTTACTTATATACATATATACATTTTTTTTTCAAATAGCAGGGGGGTTGGCCATTCCCCCACACTCGGTGGTAGAAAATAGAAAGAATCAGAGATACGGGTGAAAACCCGTATTGTTGCTAGTTTTTGGTCATTGAGTCGCTAGCTTGACTCTATCCCCGAATTCAATTGTCCTTGGGGAAAGTTCGGAGATCCGGGACGACCATGGATGGTACGTCCTCTCCAAAGTAGTGCTTTAACCGATGTCCATTCACTTTGAAATTTGGACCGTTACTTTGAGATAATTCGACGGTACCATAAGGATAAACTTTTGTGATAGTGAATGGACCAGTCCATCGGGTTTTGAGCTTTCCCGAGAAGATCTTGAGTCTAGAGTTGAAAAGAAGGACTCGATCACCAACGTTAAAAACGCGGTTTTTGATTTTTGAGTCGTGAATCTTCTTTATCTTTTGTTTATAGATCAAAGAGTTCTCGTAAGCTTGATCACGAAGTTCGTTTAATTCATTGAGTTGAACTTTTCTGTGATCACCCGCCGTTCTGAGGTCGAAATTGGCATGCTTGAGGGCCCAATAGGCTTTATGCTCAAGCTCGATCGGAAGATGGCACGCTTTCCCGTACACAAGTTTATAAGGCGTACACCCAATGGGTGTTTTGTAAGCCGTACGGAAAGCCCAAAGTGCATCATCTAATTTGTCCGACCACGATGCACGATTTTCACCTACAGTTCTCTCCAATATTCTTTTAATGCCCCGATTGGACACTTCGACTTGTCCACTTGTTTGAGGGTGGTACGCAGTGGAAAGACGGTGAGTCACACCGTATTTTTGCATGACTTTGTCAAACTTGTCATTACAGAAGTGCGTACCACGATCGCTAATAATAGCACGTGGAGTTCCGAATCGGGCAAAGAGAGCTTTTAAAAATTTCACAACTACTCGGGCATCATTTGTGGGTAAGGCTTTTGCCTCAACCCATTTTGACAAGTAGTCAACTGCCACGAGTATGTATTTGTTACCGTGAGAAGATGGAAATGGCCCCATAAAGTCGATGCCCCAGATATCAAAGATTTCACAAACTTGAATTGCATTCTGAGGCATTTCATTTCTTTGTGAAATATTCCCGTGGCGCTGACAAGCGTCACAGGACTTGACCAATTCTTGGGCATCCTTGTAGATCGAGGGCCAATAAAAGCCGGAATCAAACACCTTTTTGGCGGTGTAGTTGGGATTGTGGTGGCCCCCCGTGGGACCAGCATGGCAAGCCTTTAAGATTTCAGCGGCTTCCTGACCATACACACATCGCCGGATGACTTGATCCGCGCATATTTTGAACAAATAGGGGTCGTCCCAAAAGTAATGTTTTACGTCTTTGAAGAATTTATTTTTTTGTTGGGACGACATCCCTTTCACAATGAAATTACCCGCAAGATAGTTTGCAAAATCGGCAAACCATGGGGTAATCGAGTCTCCACGAAATGAAACCACATTGAGGGTTTCGAGAGGAAATGTTTCATTTATTTCCTTTTTCTCGAAAGCATTTTGGTGAGGGTTTTCAAGACGGGAGAGATGATCAGCAGCCAGGTTCTCAGCTCCTTTTTTATCACGAATAATGATATCAAATTCCTGAAGGAGGAGAACCCATCGGAGGAGTCTCGGCTTTGCATCTTGTTTTGCAAATAGATACTTCAAAGCCGAATGATCCGTATACACTATGCTTTTAGTCAGAATCAAGTATGGCCGGAATTTTTCAAAAGCATACACCACAGCTAATAATTCTTTTTCAGTGGTGGTGTAATGACTTTGTGCCTCGGTCATAGTCTTGCTGGCATAGTGTATAGGCTGAAAATGTTTTGTTTTGCGTTGCCCCAAGACTGCCCCTATAGCATAATCACTAGCATCACACATGAGCTCGAAGGGCAAGTCCCAATCGGGGGCAACAAGAATCGGTGCCTCGGTAAGCCTTTTCTTTAATGTTTCAAAGGCTTCGATGCACTCAGGGGAGAAGACAAAAGGAGCATCCTTCTCGAGGAGATGGGTCATGGGCCGGGCAATTTTTGAAAAATCTTGAATAAACCTACGATAGAAACCGGCGTGACCCAAAAAGCTCCTAACACCTTTCACAGTCGTAGGAGGAGGCAATTTTGCAATGACGTCCACTTTGGCACGGTCAACCTCCATCCCATTTTTTGAAATTTTATGGCCGAGGACAATGCCCTCTTTGACCATAAAGTGACTCTTCTCCCAATTTAGACATAACTTTGTGTCTTCACAACGTTTTAGCATGCTGTCTAAATGGGAGAGACATGTTTTAAACGAATCCCCAATGACCGAGAAATCGTCCATAAAGACCTCCATACTTTTCCCGATCATGTCGGAAAAAATGGCCATCATACATCTTTGAAACGTGCCCGGAGCATTACATAGGCCAAATGGCATACGTTTATATGCGAAGGTTCCATAGGGGCACGTAAAAGTGGTCTTTTCTTGGTCTTGCGGGTCAATGGGAATCTGAAAGTAACCCGAGAAACCATCGAGGAAGCAATAGTACTCATTCCCCGCTAATCTCTCGAGCATCTGATCCATAAAGGGCAGAGGAAAATGATCCTTACGGGTGGCGTCATTCAATTTACGATAATCAATGCAGACGCGCCAACCCGTAACCAAACGAGTTGGAATCAACTCATTCTCCTCATTTGTGACAACGGTAATGCCACCCTTTTTTGGAACACAATGGATTGGGCTGACCCAAGGACTATCTGAGATAGGGTAAATCAATCCGGCATCAAGAAGTTTCAAAACCTCTTGTTTGATAACCTCGTGAATTTTTGGATTCACCCTTCTTTGATGTTGGACCGCAGGTTTGAAGTCATCCTCCATTAATATCTTGTGAGTACAAAACTCAGGGTCGATGCCCTTGATATCGGAGAGACGCCAAGCAATTGCTCGTTTATGAGATTTCAAAACTTTGATAAGAGCAGCCTTTTCCTCATCGCTTAAGTCTTTGGCAATTATGACGGGTAATTTATCATCACCCTCCAGAAATGCATATTCAAGATGAGGCGGCAAGTCCTTAAGTTCAACCTCGGGGAAGTCATCAGTTTTCTCAACATGTTTGACCTCCTCATTATGAAGTTGTTGTGGCAGAACCTGAAGATGAGAGGGATCCTCGTTTAATAATTTTTCAAGCAAGAGAATATCCCTCTCAAGGTCGATCTCTTGGCTATCGACTCCATCGGGAATCGAATCACTTTTGAGAAACGCATCCATTTCTTCTAAGATGAAGTCACTTCCCTCAAACGGAGTGAGGGAAGGAGAAGAATTGGCTATGATGGGGTGAGAAGACTGAGTGAGATTTTCACTCGAAGAATCATCAATGAAACCTAAAATCTCTTGAGCATACTCCTCAGCAGCAACATTGATGACATCAATTTGATTCACCGACTCACAATCATAATTGGAGGAGTATCTCGAAGTTTGATTTAGGTTGAAGGTAATAGCTTCCGTTCCAACACGCAATGTGATCTCATGCTCAAATACATCGATAAGAGCGCGCCCAGTTCTAAGGAATCCCCGCCCAAGAATGAGAGGGACCCTAGAATCGGCGTCAAAGTCAACAATCACAAAATCTGCTGGAAAATGGAACTTTCCCACTTTAACGAATACGTCCTCGGCAATGCCAATGGGACGAGAAATCGAGCGATCGGCAAGCTCTAAAGTCATGCACGTGGGAGTGAGTTCTGGAAGAGAAAGTTTCTTCCATACAGAATATGGCATCAAGTTGATGCTAGCACCTAGATCGGCCAGGGCAAAGCAATCAACCATACCCGGGAAAGTACAAGGAATGAGAAATTTCCCGGGATCTCCAAGCTTTTCAGGAAGCTTTTTCAAAAGAACCGCAGAGCAGTTCTCATTAAGAGGAGTTCTTGCCATCTCGAATAACTTTTCTTTATTACTCAACAGATTTTTGATTGTTGATGCAAACTTGGGCATCAAGAGAATAGCATCCGCGAAGCTGATATCGAAGTGCAAATCTTGGAAGATTTGGAAAAATTTATCCATTTGGTGATTAGCTTTTTCGCGGAGCTTTTGTTCACTGAGACGTGAAGGATATGGAATAGAAGTTTTGGATTTCGGGTTGTCCACTGGAGTTTCTGGTGGTTCAAAGACAACTCCAGGCTTACATCTGGTTTCAGGATTATCCTGAGGTTGGACATGTGCTGTACTTCGTGTGCTAGGAATTTGCACCTTGTCCTTTGTTACCTCAGGCTCACGATTCACTACCTTAGGAGGAGAGGAAGAAAAGGTAGTAGGAATCGCGGGCTCATCATATGAAGCACCACTTCGTGTTGTGATCGCCTTAGCATCGCCCCTCGGGTTAGCGATCGTGTTGCTCGGTAAAGTAGTACCTGAGCCCGAGGGTCGATCATTTAAAGACTTCTTAATGTCAGAAATCTGGCTGACCAGCAACTTGTTCAACTCTTCTTGGGACTTCATAAATTGCTTCAACAATTCATCAGATGAAGGCCCGGTTGGAACAATGGCTTGATTCGGATTAGGAATATTTGGGGCTCGATTGTTCGGGTTGGGGCCATGATTGAAATTTCCTTGATTTTGTTGATGGAAATTCCCTTGATTCTGGTGATTGTTTCCATGAAAGTTCCCGGGGTTGAAATTACCCTGACCTTGGTTCCGGTTAAAGTTTCCTTGATTTTGAAAACCTTGATTTTGAAAACTTTGGTTTTGATTTTGAAATCCGTGGCCCTGATTGAAATTATTTTGGTTTTGATAACCTTGGTGAACTCTGTTTTGGTTTTGGCCACGGTTTTGAACATTTTGGTTTTGATTAAAACCGGGAGGTCCAGGATAATGGTGAGGACGATAGTTCGGGTCAATAGGAGGACGGTATTGATTTCCTCCTTGATTTTGGGACCCGACAACAGCATTAGCTTCATATGGAGTACCATCAGTAGCTGTGCAATTGTAGTAGGCATGCGGCCCACCACAAGTTACACAGACTTCCACTTTTTTAACCTCAGCATGGGGAGGATGTTGTGGAAATGAGACTTTCTTTGTTTGGGCGAGAACCAAAGCTTGGATCGCTTCAGTGAGCTTGTCAAGCTTAGCATCCGTGCTAGATTGACCCACAGAAGATGAAGTAGAAGGACCCGCATTAATTTGGGAAACAATTGGTTTGCTTCTTGTGGAGCGGACCTTAGACTTGTTTTCTATGATTTGCAAAGCTTCTTTTGTGGTTCTACTCAAAAAATTTCCTCCCGCGGAGGCATTGAGAGAATCCTGATCAGCTTGGCTCACGCCATTGTAAAACGTATCGAGTTGCATCAACTCAGAGAAACCATGATGTGGACACTTGCGAAGTAATTCTTTGAAACGATCCCACGCTTCACCAAAAGATTCATCGTATTTTTGAGTGAACTTGGTGATTTCGTTTTTAAGACTCGTGGTCTTGGAAGGTGGGAAGAATTCATTCACAAACTTTTTGACGAGATCTTCCCAAGTCTCAATAGATCGTGGAGGTTGTTTTTCAAGCCAAATCCGGGCTTGTCCCTCCAATGAGAATGGGAAGAGAAGGAGTTTGATTGCTTCACACGGGACATTTTTGTACTTGATGGTTGATGTGATTTTGTTGAACCATCGAATATGAGCATGAGGATCGTCCCGCTCAAAACCATAGAATTGGCTTGAGGTTACAAGATTGAGTAACCCGGTTTTGAGCTCAAAATTATCAGCCACAATGGCTGGGACAACAATGGCATCTCCGTAACCCTCGATGGGTGCTTGGAGAAGTTCACACATGGGACGGTCTTCCGCCATGGTGACAGTGGGTGTGGCAACAGTACGGATCTCAGATCCGACTGTTGGTGCTGAACGTCGTCGAGGTCTTCTAGGTTTCCGAACAAGCTCACGTAATGGGCTCGTGGACCTTGAAGAACGAGTGCGCATGCACTAAAAACCAATCAAAACAAAAGTCGAGGCAAAACAACAGTGAACTTAAACCAATAATCGCAAGCAAGTGGCTTCTTTAAGAAAGGTACACCACTCACAAGGATACAAAGGCAAGTTTTAATCTTTCTGATTGGGGACTTATTATGTTCACACCACCAGTTGGTAGGTGTTCTGTCTTGGTTTGCGACGGTTTATTTTTATGTAGAGTTATTATACACAAGAAAGAGACGGATGTTTTTGTGTTTTTGTGAATGGGTTTAAAAACTTTTGGAAATTATTTTTGATATCGTCTCGTTTACCAAAATCGTTTTTCTTTAAGAATCACCTTAAAAGAAAACCGAATCAGAAAACGTTACGATTTGTTTTGTTGTTTTTATATATTTTTTTGGTGTTTTAACACTTTAGGAAAAGTGTTAATGACTTTTTTTTTTTTTTTTTTTTTTTTTTTTATATTTTGATTATGAAAATATACACAAGTGATGGTATTTGTACAGTGAAAGATGTGAGATAATACTAATCTCAAATAACGCTAAAGAAACGCGCACACCTCCCCGGCAGCGGCGCCATAAATTGATTGATGCCAAACCACCTAACTTAAATTAACCAAAGAATGGTCAACTAAGTCAAATAGCCTAGATCAATGCTCCGGGTAATATAATGTATCACCGGGTCGTTAAATCCCGTTGAGGTGTGAAATGTGACTTTAGCGTATTAGGGATCGGGTATTTATTCACAGGAAAGGGTTATGATCAAAGTTATTTGTATTTTATAAACAAATATAGCTTAGGAAAGCTACGTGAGTGATTACTGGAATTTGGATTACAAGGGTTTGAGCTTAAACCAAAAATTATACGTTTAAATTAAAAACGTATACTGATGAATCGTACAAAAAGTACAACTGAAAAACTGAGAGGGGTAAAAGTGTAAATTCAATATTTTTACAATCCTAAAAATTAAAGAAAATTTTAAGAAAAATAAAAAGTATTTTTATACTAATTAATTATTTAATATTAATTATGTTACTAATTATCTATTTAATACTAATTTAATTAATTAAAATTATTAGAAATACTAAAAAGTTTTAGAAAATTAAGAAAAATTTTATAAATCTAATTAACCATCATGGGAATCCTAAAAAATTATAAAAAGTTAATTCTAAGTATTTTTAAACTAATTAAATAATTATTACTCTATTTATTAATTAATATCTAATTAAACTATTTAAATTATAAATACTATTAGATGAACAGTAAAAATTCTAGAAAAATTTATAAAATTATTTTAACTAAAATAAAAGCTATAAAAATTATAAAAACTTAGTTATACTATTTAAAAACTAATAATGCTATTTAATTGATTAATATTAATTAAAACTAAATTAAATTAAAATTAATTAGTAATACCACTAAAAGACAAAATAAAAATCTGGAAAATTTTGTAAAATTACTTTAACCTAAATTATAATTTCTAAAAATATAAAAGTGATATATTATTTAGAAATTAAATAAAAAAAAAGAAAATTAAATAGATAAATCCTATTAAATAGAAGCTATCACTATTCTTAAAAGTTGGTTTTTTGGTTTTTTCTTTTTTCCAAACTAATTATAAGATAAAAATGAGCACTTTTAATTAAGACAACTTTTTTATACCCCTGGAAATAAGCACTTGGAGTGCTTATTCACCTCACAGTTGACTTTTGTTGACTGTGATGGTTAATAAGCTCAAAATGGAATTTTGGGGGTCCACAATGATGATTTTAGGTCTCTCTGAGTTCAAGGAACACAACAAAGCAAAACTTAAGCTAAAAAGCACTCTCAATAAGCCAATATTAACAAATAAGCACTTGGCTTATTTGTTGACTGAGCAGTTTGAGGGACAAACTAAACAGGCCAAATTAGGTAGGGTCCACAATGATGGGGGTCAAACCAAAGGTCAATCCTACTACCTGGGTAGGAGGGGGGTTGAGATATGCAAGGCCAAGGCTGTGGGACCCACTGGGTCAGTCACAAACCACCAATGAAGTGGGTGGGTTGCTGAGGTAACTGAGAGCAGGGCAAATAAGTTGCCCTGCAGGTCACTTTGAGACCTGATTTGATCAGCCAAACAAATTCAATAAAACCTGAAAAAAATCACAAAAATCTACAAGGTGGTAGAGAACAAGCACAACAATTTTCAGCTTCTAATAGCTAGAATCAAGCAAGTTACAACCTTCCCAATATTGCTCAAAATGACTGAGCAGAATTTTGACCTTGAAAAGTTTTGAGCTAGTTTGACTTTAATGAACTTGTGATTGATTTAACTGACTCAAATCATGTTTGTAGGTTAAATGTAAACTGATTTAGACTAGAGTTCCAACTTGTGAACAAGATTTGTGAGATTTTGGATTCAAAAATCACCACAGTGAACTGTGGTGATTATAAGTTTGTGATTTTGACTTTTTAAGTGTTTTGGACCAAAAGACTTGTTTCCCTGAGCTATATTACACCCAACAATCAGTTCCAAACAGATAGATACCAAGTTGAACAATCAAAACACCTTAAACAGACTAGAACCAAACACCCCCTTACAAACAGTTATAAGAGAGATTAGCACTCAAACAAATGATCAACACAAACCAATGATTACAATTAGCCAACAATCTATTAAATAACTGTAATACACTTAATTTAACAATCTAAACTACTTTAAGAGTGAAAATGAAAAAGTGAGTATCTTACAAAGCCTTCCAAGCTAATTAATGAACACCAAGGACCAATCCAAACCACCCTATGCCCTCCCCTGAGGTTCCTAACCCACAGCCATCCAGAATATGCTGTGCTCCATGCTTTTCAAACCAATAATCACACTTTTTATTTTTTATTTTTATTTTTATTTATTTTCTTGATTTTTATTGAAAACTGAGTTGTAGATGTTTAGATAAGCTTATGAAACTTGAGTTGTCTTATTTTAGAGCATACAAGAGCTTTTGAGTACTTAGATTACAAACAACTTAACTTAATTAAAACTTGAAAGCTTAAAGGAATACTTGAAATATTGAACTTGGAATTTTTAACTTCAAACTGATATTGCATTAAAAGAAAAGTTACATTACATAAGAAATAAGCTGAAAATACAATTTTTAACTAAAAAACTACACACCATTAGCTTCTGAGAGCTTATCTATATATACGACCTAAAAATAATCCCTCCTCTCTTCCACACAGCTTCTTTTTGAAATTTAAAAGTCCCACATGCTTTGCTTTGACCTTCTGACCAAATCCCCATCGTTGGATTAGATTATGATGCATCCATACCCTTGATTGCAAAATTGGCGCCAAAATGTGTCGGGGCAATTTTTAGTGGTTCTGGTGAGGGTCTGGTGGAGCATTTATGGTGGTGGAGATGTTAGGTGTGGGCATTAATGGTGGGGGTGAAAGTGGGTGAAAAAGGCGAGGGGGGGGGATGGGATTCTCCCTGGTTTTGCGCAGGTTGGTTGGGGGAGATGACGGTCAACGCGGGTCAACGCGTATTATTTAAAACGGTTAAAGGTTTGGGCTTACTGGTGGGCTTGGGGATGTGGGTGGACTGGATCAGGATTGCATGGGTGGGTTTGGTTTATTTTGGGTTTAGCAAAAAGGGTCCGGTTGGTTAAATGGCTAACAAGGACTAATTTTGCAAACTTAGCAAAACTTAGGGACTGAAAATGTAAACTTCCCAAAGTTCTCAAAATGTTATTTTTTTTTTTCACATGCCAATAATTCAAGGACTAATTTTGCATTTTCCCATTTTTTTTCAAAAATTCAAAACATCCCAGGGACTAATTTTGCCAACTTTGGATTTTTAGGGACTAATTGTGTAATTTATGAAATCTTGCAACCCAATAATGAACTTTTGACTTCATTTGACTTTTAAGACCTTGGGTTGACTTTTCCTTAAAAATAAATGCTAAGGGACTAAAAGTGACAAGTTTTGAAACTTGGGGGACTGAAACTGCCAATACTGCAAACTTTGTACGTTTTTTCTTTGTTTTTGCACATTTTGCTTTTAAAACACATAAAACACAATCCCTGGGATAATTTAAGTATTTTGATATCTTTTTGATTGTTTTTGTGCGTTTTGGCAGTTTAAAATTATCAAAAACGATGAGTGTTTAAGCACTCATCATAAACGGATTTGAGTTATCTTTACCAAGAGCCGTTTGCTCCTGGATTAGCCAATCCCTTTTGTCGTTTAGACACGGCGGACTGATTACCACAAAAATTTTGAAATAAAGTGAAAAAATTTTGAAAAATTTGGGCCAAAATGGGGGTACTTGAAAGTATTTTGCGATAAAATTCGCTAGAATTTCCCCCCCACACTTAGAAATGAATATTGTCCTCAATATTCAAAGTCCCGGCTATTATGCCGAACCTATGAACGTAAAAAGATAATATTCGAAGCTAACTGTGGAAATATTGTTTTGTATTTTTCACTTTATTTATCTATACATACAATCACACATTTTTTTTTTTTTTTTTGAACTTATATACATATATACATTTTCAAATTAGTGGGGGGGTTGGCCATTCCCCCACACTAGGGTGGTAGAAAGTAGAAAGAAGTCAGAAATACGGGTGAAAACCCATATATGTTGCTAATTTTTGTTCACCGAGTCGCTAGCTTGACTCGATCCCCGAATTTAATTGTCCTTGGGGAAAGTTTGGAGATCTGGGACAACCATGGATGGTATGTCCTCTCCAAAGTAGTGTTTCAAACGATGTCCATTCACTTTGAAATTTGGACCGTCATTATGAGATAATTCGACGGTACCATAAGGATAAACCTTCGCGATAGTGAATGGACCAGTCCATCGGGTTTTTAGCTTTCCCGAGAAGATCTTGAGTCTAGAGTTGAAAAGAAGGACTCGATCACCAACGTTAAAAACGCGGTTTTTGATTTTTGAGTCATGAATCTTCTTTGTCTTTTCCTTATAGATCAAAGAGTTCTCGTAAGCTTGATCACGAAGTTCATTTAATTCATTCAGTTGAACTTTCCTGTGATCACCCGCAGTTTTGAGGTCAAAATTGGCATGCTCTAGGGCCCAATAGGCTTTATGCTCAAGCTCGATCGGAAGATGGCACGCTTTCCCGTACACAAGCTTGTATGGCGTACACCCAATGGGTGTTTTATACGCCGTACGGAAAGCCCAAAGTGCATCATCTAATTTGTTCGACCACGATGCATGATTTTCACCTACGGTTCTTTCCAATATTCTCTTTATGCCCCGATTGGAAACTTCTACCTGTCCACTTGTTTGAGGGTGGTACGCAGTAGAAAGACGGTGAGTTACACCATACTTTTGCATGACTTTGTCTAATTTTTCATTGCAAAAATGCGTACCACGATCGCTAATTATAGCACGTGGAGTTCCAAACCGAGCAAAAAGAGCTTTCAAAAATTTCACGACTACTCGGGCATCATTGGTGGGTAAAGCTTTCGCTTCAACCCATTTTGACAAATAGTCAACAGCCACGAGTATATACTTGTTTCCATGAGATGATGGAAATGGCCCCATAAAATCGATGCCCCATACGTCAAATATTTCACAAACTTGGATTGCATTTTGTGGCATTTCATTCTTTTGTGAAATATTCCCGTGACATTGACAAGCGTCACAGGATTTGACCAATTCCTGGGCATCCTTGTAAATCGTGGGCCAAAAGAAATCGGAATCAAACACCTTTTTGGCGGTGTAATTTGGATTGTGGTGGCCCCCCCGTGGGACCAGCATGGCAAGCCTTAAGAATTTCAGTGGCTTCTTGACCATATACACACCGCTGGATGACTTGATCCGCACATATTTTGAACAAGTAGGGGTCGTCCCAGAAATAATGTTTCACATCTTTAAAGAATTTATTTTTCTGTTGGGACGACATCCCTTTCACAATGAAGTTACCCGCAAGGTAGTTTGCAAAATCGGTAAACCATGGGGTAACAGAATCTCCACGAAAGGCAACCGCATTGAGTGTCTCGAGAGGGAATGTTTCATTAATTTCTTTCCTCTCGAAGACATCTTGATGGGGGTTCTTCAATCGGGAGAGATGATCAGCAGCTAGGTTCTCAGCTCCTTTTTTATCACGAATAATGATATCAAATTCCTGTAGGAGAAGAACCCAACGAAGAAGTCTCGGCTTTGCATCTTGTTTTGCAAAAAGGTACTTCAAAGCCGAGTGATCCGTATACACTATGCTCTTGGTCAGTATCAAGTATGGCTGGAATTTTTCAAAAGCATACACCACAGCTAATAATTCTTTTTCGGTAGTGGTGTAATGGCTTTGAGCCTCGGTCATAGTTTTGCTGGCATAGTGTATAGGCTGAAAATGTTTTGTTTTGCGTTGCCCCAAGACTGCCCCTATAGCATAATCACTAGCATCACACATGAGCTCAAAGGGCAAGTCCCAATCGGGGGCAACAAGAATCGGTGCCTCAGTAAGCTTTTTCTTAAGTGTTTCAAAAGCTTCGATGCACTCTGGGGAGAAGATAAAAGGAGCATCCTTTTCGAGGAGATGGGTCATAGGCCGGGCGATTTTAGAAAAATCTTGAATAAACCTACGATAGAAACCGGCGTGACCCAAAAAGCTCCTAACACCTTTCACGGTTGTGGGATGAGGTAATTTTGCAATGACATCCATTTTGGCTTTGTCAACCTCAATCCCGTTTTTTGAAATTTTATGGCCGAGGACAATGCCCTCTTTGACCATAAAGTGACTCTTCTCCCAATTTAGACATAACTTTGTGTCTTCACAACGTTTTAGCATGTTGTCTAAATGGGAGAGGCATGACTGAAACGAATCCCCAATGACCGAAAAATCGTCCATGAAGACCTCCATAGTTTTCCTGATCATGTCGGAAAATATGGACATCATACATCTTTGAAACGTGCCTGGAGCATTACATAAGCCGAATGGCATACGTTTATAAGCGAAAGTTCCATAGGGGCACGTGAACGTGGTCTTTTCCTGATCTTGCGGATCAATGGGAATCTGAAAGTAACCCGAGAAACCATCGAGGAAGCAATAATACTCATTCCCCGCTAATCTCTCGAGCATCTGATCCATAAAGGGCAGAGGAAAATGATCCTTACGGGTGGCGTCATTTAACTTGCGATAATCAATGCAGACGCGCCAACCCGTAACCAAACGAGTTAGAATTAACTCATTCTCCTCATTTGTGACAACAGTAATGCCACCCTTTTTTGGAACACAATGAATTGGGCTGACCCAAGGACTGTCCGAGATAGGGTAAATCAATCCGGCATCAAGAAGTTTTAAAACTTCTTGTTTGATTACCTCATGAATTTTTGGATTCACCCTTCTTTGTTGTTGGACTGCAGGTTTGAAGTCGTCCTCCATTAAAATCTTGTGTGTACAAAATTCAGGGTCAATGCCCTTGATGTCGGAGAGTCGCCAAGCAATTGCTTGTTTATGAGACTTCAAAACTTTTATAAGAGCAGCCTTTTCCTCATCACTTAAGTTTTTGGCAATTATGACGGGCAATTTATCATCACCCTCCAAAAATGCATATTTAAGATGAGGCGGCAAGTCCTTAAGTTCAACCTCGGGAAAGTCATCAGTTTTCTCAACATTTTTGACTTCCTCTTTATGAAGTTGTTGTGGTAGAACAGGAAGAGGAGAGGGATCTTCGTTTAACAATTTTTCAAGTATGAGAATATCCCTCTCGAGGTCGATCTCTTGGTTATCGACTCCATCGGGAATTGAGTCACTTTTGAGAAACGCCTCCATTTCTTCTAAGATGAAGTCACTTCCCTCAAACGGAGTGAGGGAAGGAGAAGAATTGGCAATGATGGGGTGAGAAGATTGAGTGAGATTTTCACTCGAAGAATCATTAATGAAACCTAAAATCTCTTGAGCATACTCCTCAGCAGCAACATCGATGACATCTATTTTGTTCACCGACTCACAGTCATAATTGGAGGAGTATCTCGAAGTTTGATTTAGGTTGAAGGTTATGGCTTCCGTTCCAACACGTAATGTGATCTCATGCTCAAATACATCGATAAGAGCTCGCCCAGTTCTAAGAAATCCCCGTCCAAGAATGAGAGGGACCCTAGAATCGGCATCAAAGTCAACAATCACAAAATCTGCCGGAAAATGGAACTTCCCCACTTTAACGAATACGTCCTCGGCAATGCCAATGGGACGAGAAATCGAACGATCGGCAAGCTCTAAAGTCATGCACGTGGGGGTAAGTTCGAGAAGAGAGAGTTTCTTCCACACAGAATATGGCATTAGGTTAATGCTAGCACCTAGATCGGCCAAGGCGAAGCATTCAACCATACCCGGGAAAGTACAAGGAATCAGAAATTTCCCGGGGTCTCCAAGCTTTTCAGGAAGCTTTTTCAAAAGAACTGCTGAGCAGTTCTCATTCAAAGGAGTTCTTGCCATCTCAAAGAGTTTCTCTTTATTACTCAACAGATTTTTGATTGTCGATGCAAACTTGGGCATCAAGAGAATAGCATCCGCGAAGCTAATGTCAAAGTGCAAATCTTGGAAGATTTGGAAAAACTTATCCATTTGGTGATTAGCCTTTTCGCGGAGCTTTTGTTCGCTGAGACGTGATGGATAGGGAATAGAAGTTTTGGATTTAGGGTTGTCCACTGGAGTTTCTGGTGGTTCAAAGACAACTCCAGGCTTACATCTGGTTTCAGGAATAACCTGAGGTTGGACGTGTGCTGTACTTCGTGGGCTAGGAGTTTGCACCTTGTCCTTTGTCACCTCAGGTTCACGATTCACTACCTTTGGAGGGGAGGAAGAAGAGGTAGTAGGAATCGCGGGTTCATCATATGAAGCACCACTCCATGTTGTGATCGCCTTAGCATCGCCCCTCGGGTTAGCGATCGTGTTGCTCGGTAAAGTAGTACCTGAGCCCGAGGGTCGATCATTTAAAGACTCCTTGATGTCAGAAATCTGGCTGACCAGCAACTTGTTCAACTATTCTTGGGACTTCATGAATTGTTTCAACAACTCGTCAGATGAAGGCCCGGTTGGAACAATGGCTTGATTCGGATTAGGAATATTTGGAGCTCGATTGTTCGGATTGGGACCTTGATTTTGAAAATTACCCTGATTAGGGTTGTTGTTTCCATGAAAATATCCCGGATTGAAATTACCCTGACCTTGGTTCCGATTAAAGTTTCCTTGATTTTGCTGTTGGAAACCTTGGTTTTGATTGTGAAAACCGTGACCCTGATTGAAGTTACCTTGGTTTTGATAACCTTGGTTCGCTCTATTCTGATTTTGGCCACGGTTTTGGACATTTTGGTTTTGATTAAAACCAGGAGGTCCAGGATAATGATGTTGAGGACGATAGCTAGGGTCCATAGGAGGGCGATATTGATTGCCTCCTTGATTTTGGGACCCGACTACAGCATGAGCTTCGTATGGAGTACCATCAGTAGCTGTGCAATTGTAGTAGGCATGCGGCCCACCACAAGTCACACAAACTTCCACTTTTTTAACCTCAGCAGGGGGAGGATGTTGTGGAAATGAAACTTTCTTTGTTTGGGCGAGAACCAAAGCTTGGATCGCTTCAGTGAGCTTGTCAATCTTAGCATCCGTGCTAGATTGACTCACAGAAGATGAAGTGAAAGGTCCTGCATTAATTTGAGAAACAATCGGTTTGCTTCGTGTAGAGCGGACCTTAGACTTGTTTTCTATGATTTGCAAAGCTTCTTTTGTGGTTCTACTCAAAAAGTTACCTCCCGCAGAGGCATTGAGAGAATCCTGATCAGCTTGGCTCACGCCATTGTAAAAAGTATCGAGTTGCATCAACTCAGAGAAACCATGATGTGGACACTTGCGAAGTAATTCTTTGAAACGATCCCACGCTTCACCAAAAGATTCATCATATTTTTGAGTGAACTTTGTGATTTCGTTCTTAAGACACGTGGTCTTGGAAGGTGGGAAGAATTCATTCACAAACTTTTTGACAAGATCTTCCCATGTCTCAATAGATCGTGGAGGTTGTTTTTCAAGCCAAATCCGGGCTTGTCCCTCCAAAGAGAATGGGAAGAGAAGAAGTTTTATTGCTTCACACGGGACATTTTTGTACTTGATGGTCGATGTGATTTTATTGAACCATCGAATATGAGCATGAGGATCGTCCCTCTCAAAACCGTAGAATTGACTTGAGGTTACAAGATTGAGTAACCCGGTTTTGAGCTCAAAACTATCAGCCACGATGGCTAGAACAACGATGGCATCTCCGTAACCCTCGATGGGTGCTTGGAGAAGCTCACACATGGGGCGGTCTTCCGCCATGGTGACAGTGGGTGTGGCAACAGTACGGATCTCAGATCCGACTGTTGGTGCTGAATGTCTACGAGGTCTTCTAGGTTTTCGTACAAGCTCACGTAATGGGCTAGTAAACCTAGAAGAACGAGTGCGCATGCACTAGGAACAAAAACCAATCAAAACAAAATCGAGGCAAATCAACAGTGAACTTAAACCAATAATCACGAGTGAATGGCTTCTTTAAGAAAGGTACACCACTCACAAGGATACAAAGGCAAGTTTTTATCTTTTGTTTGGGAACTTATTATGTTCACACCCCCAGTTGGTAGGTGTTCTGCCTTGGTTTGCGACGGTTGGTTTTTATGTAGAATTATTATTCACAAGAAAAGACGGATGTTTTTGGGTCTTTGTGTATGGGTTTAAAAACTTTTGGACAATATTTTTGGTATCGTCTCGTAATCTAAAATCGTTTCTCTTTAAGAATCACCTTAAAAGATAACCGATTCAGAAAACGTTACGATCTGTTTTGTTGTTTTTAATTTTTTTGGTGTTTTAACACTTTAGGAAAAGTGTTAATGACTTTTTTGTATTTTGATTTAAAATTTACAAAAGTGGTGGAATTTGTACAGTGAATGAGGTGAAGTAACACTAATCTCAAATAACGCTATAGAAACGCGCACACCTCCCCGGCAGCGGCGCCAAAAATTGATTGATGCTAAACCACCAACTTATATTGACCAAGGAATGGTCAACAAAGTCAAATAGCCTAGATCAATACTCCGGGTAATATAAGGTATCACCGGGTCGTTAAATTCCGTTGAGGTGTGAATTGTAACTTTAGCGTGCTTTGTGATCGGGTGATTATTCACAGAAAGGGTTTGTTGTGAGAATTATTTGAGAATTATGAAATTAAATAGCTTAGGAAAGCTACATGATTGATTACGTGAATTGAGATTAAGAAGATTTGAGCTAAAACCTAAAAACGTACGTTTTAATTAAAAACGTACACAGACGAACGAAACAAAACGTACAACTGATGGACGGAAAGGGTTACAAGTGTGAAATTATTATTTTTACAATCCTAATAAATAAAGAAAATTTTAAGAAAAAGAAAAATTATTTTTACACTATTTAATTATTTATTATTAATTAATTGCTAATTATCTATTTATTAACTAATTAAACTAATTAGAATTATTAAAAATACTAAAAAGACTTAGAAAATTAAGAAAAATTTTACAAATCTACTTAACCATCACTGGAATCCTAAAAAATTATAAAAAGTTTATTTTATGTATTTTTAAACTAATTTACTAATTATTAATCTAATTACTAATTAATTACCAATTAAACTAATTAAATTATAAAAAATAGAAAATAAACAGTACAAATTCTAAAAAAATTTATAAAAATGTTTTAACTTAAATAAAAGCTAGAAAAATTATAAAACTAGGTTGTACTTAATAAAATCTAATTATGCTATTTAATTACTTAATATTAATTACTAATTAATTAAACTAAAATTAATTCTAAAAACTACTAAAAGACAAAATAAAAATCTGGAAAATTTTCTAGAATTATTTTAACCTAAAAGAGAATTTATAAAAATATAAAAATGATATATTGCTTATAAATAATCTAAAAATAAAATTAAAATGATAAATCCTATTAAATAGAAGCTATCACTATAATTAAAGTTGGTTTTTTTGGTTTTTTCTTTTTTCAAACTGATTAACTACTAAAAACTAGAACTTTTTGTGAAAACACTTTTAATATAACCCAATAATAAGCACTTGAGTGCTTATTGATCCACACAGTTGACTTTTGTTGACTGTGGAAGGATTTTAGCTCAAATGAAGGAAGGTGGGGTCGACATTGATAGATATAGGTTTCTCTGAGTTAATTGAACATGAATAAGCAAAATTAGCACCAATAAGCAGCTTCAAGAAGCCACAACACACAAATAAGCTCTTGGCTTATTGCATTCTGAGACAGCTTTGGGGACAAGGTTTGGGAGCCAATCCAGGTGGGGTCCACTGGTCTAGAGGTCAAATTATTGGTCAAGTATCACTCCCTGGTAGGAGGGGGTTGGGAGAACCCAAGGACGAAGTGTGGGACCCACTGGGTTAACCACAAAACACCACCAAAGTTGGTTGGGTGGTTTAGGTTTGCTGAGACAGGGCAACTACCTTGCCCTGCAGGTCACTTCTAGGGGTATTTTGGTCACTCAGAAAAAAATCACAAAAATTAACCAAACATGAAATTCAAGAGTTATACTGATAGAGTTAACCCACAACAAATTTCAGACCTCCAATCCAAACACAAAAATCAAATAAATTCTTGCTATTTTGATGAAAACATGAGATTGACAATTTTGACTTTTTAGCAAAACTAGCAATGTTGAATTTTCTGAGTTTTGATTGATGATTATTGGTTTAAAATGATGTACTAAACTATATACTAACTAAAGATGGCTATAAGAACAAGTTTTAAACAAGAATGGTGAGATTTGATGTTCCAAAATCCCTACAGTTAACTGATATGGGTGGATTAGTGTGATTTTGACTTCTGATTGAATAAGACCAAGTTTTTATGTTCTATTAAACCTATATCACACTACTGAGATCTAATGGAACCAAAACAAACTTCAAATATCAACAAGAGCTATGCTTAAAAGCTTGTTCGAAACACCCCTTAAACACACTGATTTTGAGTTTTACAAGGGAAATCACAAGTTTTACCAAATCAACTGATGTACAGAGATGAAATATGATGTAACAAGCTTATATTAGCACACAAGTACCATTTATTACAACTAAAACCTAAGAACTATTATTATACAAAGGTTGGCAGTTTCAATTATAACAAAGATTATACTAACTTCTAGTGAACAAGAGCTTAAATTCAAACAAGGTTAAAGCTAAACTAACTTAAATGACCACAAAATACTGAGATTACAGCTAATATACCAAAGATAAGATAAAAAACTAAAGTTGGATGATTTGCTTACAAAGTGCTCCAAAGCAGAACAAGGCAGAACCACAATACCAAACTATAGGTTTCCCATGAAACCACTAACCCAGGGCCATCCTTAAGCTACCCTGCTCCTTGCATCTTCTTCATTTATATATATATATATATATATATATATATATATATATATATATATATATATATATATATATATATATATATATATTAACTACTTATTTTTGTATTTTTTGAATAAACTGAAAATTAAACTAAAAAAAATGGATTAACAAACTGAGAACTTATATTATTTAAAAGGCAACAGATTACAAGCTTGAGTTTACTGAAATTGAAAAATTACATTAAATTTGAACACAACAAAATTAAACTAAAAATTCTAACACTAGTCTTCACTGCTTCTCTGCTACTTATAGCTCCACATTAGGGTTTTGTGGGACCCTTTGAGCTTTTCCCAGCTTGAATTACCAGCCCTAGGATCAAAACAAGTAATCTCACCCGTTTAAATTCTTTGGCGCCCAACTCTTTTTTGGAGTTTTCTTGTATTATTTGAAGCCAGAGGTGCATTTTTGGAGGGTAGTGTTTGGAGGGGGTGCAAGAGGGATAGGTTATGATGGTTGAGTGTTGAGGGGGGGGGGGTTTGATGATGAAGGTTGCAGAGGTTTGCAGGTCACGGGGTCAAAGTTGGGGGTGAAGAGGTCAATGGGTCAAACGGTCAAAGTCTGACCGTTCTAAATAATACTCATGGGTGGGATTGGGCTTTTGTTGGTGGGCTGAGGTATTGGAGTGGGCTGGGTGATGGAATGGGTTTGAATTTTGGATAAAAGGGAGTATTGGATTAGGGAGTCCATTTGATTTTGTAGAAATTTCACACAAGGACCAATTATGTAATTTACTTGAAAATGAGGGGCTGGAATTGACACTTTTCCAAACTTGATTCAAAGGACCACTTATGCCAAGTTATAATTCCACAAGGACCTTTCACGTAAATTTACAATTTAAATTTCCCAGGGACTGAAATTGCAAACTGCTGAAACTTTGAGGACCAAAACTGCCAATGTCACAAAGTTGCAACAAGGACTATTTTTTACACATGTGAATAGTACAAGGGCAATTTTTGATAATTTTTATATTTCAGAACCCCAGGGACCATTTGTGTAATTTTCTAAACTGCAGGGATCATTTTTGCCAAATTGCAAAGTACAGGGACCAAACATGTAATTTTCTCAAACTTTTTACCCAATGATCGTTTTTCATAATTTTTGACTTTTCCATGCCTTGGGTTGACTTTTCTTTCGTTTTAAACTTCCAGGGACTAGCTTTGTCAATTTTTGAAACTTGAGGGACTGAAACTGCCAATTGTGCAAACTTTGTTCATTTTTCATTTGTTTTTAAACATTTTGCATCTAAAACATATAAAACACACTTTTGGGATAAATTGTGGATTTTGATGCGTATGGCAGTTTAAATACGATAAAAATGATGAGTGTTTGGGCACTCATCACTATTCTAAACACATTAAATATATAAAGATTATGATTGTCATTGACAATGGAATATCAAAACTCTTTCTTGAGTGATTACTTGAGCGAGGACGATAAGTAATCAAAAGAAGTTTATGAATTCAAATAAATCTTTGGAAGTGTACAAATTGCAATAATCCATGGACGGATAAATGCATGCATCTAGAAGATTACTCTTATGCTTAATTATGAAATTCATGTTATGAGTTATAATTACAATAAGATGATTTCTAAGTATTCCTAAAAGCTAGTGGGAGTATTATGTTTAATTTCTTAAATCATATATGTTGTAGAACATATGAAAAGTAATATTCCATATAAGTAAATGTTAAGTCTTAGAATGGAATGAAATTTTACTTGTAAGATTTAGGAAATAAGACATACAACCTTGGAATGAATGTTTATTGTTGAAACATGTGCGGTAAATAAATCTAATATAACATGATATATTATTTAGAAAGTCTAAATAGTTATGTATGACATGAATAAAATTTAAGTATGACTCAAAGATTTTTCATGAATATCATGTTTTGTTGTATCATGCTTGATTACAAGATGATTTGGCAATATTAATATCTAATTAAAAAGTTATTAGATAACTTGTGTAATATTCTAAATAAATATGTTTGATTATAGAATTACATCCTAAATCTGGAATAGCTTCCAAATTCTATAGATGAACAATTTTTCAGTTGTTGTGAAAATTGTCATAGCCAACAAACTTGAAAGTTTGAAGGGCATCAAACATTACACAATAGATATTAATGTTTACGGGAAGTTTTAATAACATATTGTTGTTGCATGCAATGATGTTAATAAAATTGAGATGACACTCAATACTAGTTATGGTAAGGATTTCATCCTTGGCTATTACTAGTTATGCTTACTAAAAGCATAGTTGCATTATACATTAAAAGAATAAGAATACTTTAAACTTTAAAATGTTTGGGAGTCTGATTATCATAAATTGGTGGTTAAGGATGTCACACATTTTATGAAATATTATATGGCATTGTCAAAATAGTTGAGTATGCACATACAAGAATTTCACTAGTTGAATTCTTGAAATAAGTATTCTTAAAATTCCGATAGATCAAAGTTGGATGATTTATGTGGTCATTACTTGAGACATAATTCATCAACAAGATTTTCATGCATTGATCTATTTAGTATTTGGATAAGGGATGTTAATCAATTATTATAATAAATTTAAATACATGGTATGTTTAATTTATAATAAATTGTATCCTATATTTGTATGTTTAATCCATGAATAAATGTTATTCTAAATTGTCCGTTGTCAGTTAATAATATGGGAATATTATTAAATAAAGACAAATCTGAAGGTTGGTATAATATACTTAAAGTATATTGATGCGTAGTCATGCCATTTCAGATGATATTCAATGATACCGAATATAGGACTTATCCCAACTGCATGATGTTACTTTATGGATTTTGTTATTAAGTAAATCATGAGAAGTTATCCTCAGACTTGAGATGCAAGATAAGTGTCATGAATGTAGTACATTTTTGTGGAACAACTTAACGCTATACGTAACTGGTAGTCATAAGGGTTGTTTTTGGAAATGTTACAAAGTTTGTGGGTTTTGCTTGTAGTCAAGATAGAATTTGTTCCTTCAAATTTATTTTTGGAGTTTAATACTGCTGGGCCCCTCGTAAGGTTGGTAAGATGCATGTGCGGCCACACCCAATATCTCTCCTGAATATGTTCAGAAGATTTGGTAATCTTGATCAATCACAAACAACGAGAAACAGAATGGTTAATTAAAGAATGACTTTAATCCATATCCTTATTAACATGGTATTAGAAACAAAAGGATAATAATAATAAGAAATCATTAAAAGGTTTTTTCCAGGAGCCTTACTCGAGATCGTACTAGAGGCATCGGCGTGTTGCAAGACGCTAACCGATGTGATTACACTATTAAAATATGTCCAAGTGGGAGCTGTTAGGTTATGGACATTATTTTAGTAGTCGTATGTTAGGATCGAACTCGAGATCACGGGATTGCACACAATACGTATGAAGAGAAAAAGAAATAATTATTTATAAATGTTATAAGTAATTATTAAACACAAAATAAATAATAATAATTAGTATCTAATGATTAATGACTAATTATATATTAAACGAAGATTAGGAAAGTAATACTAGACAAAACATGAAAACAAGAGAAGGATCCGGAAACCCCTAGGGGATCCAAAATCCGATCGGCCTAAGGGGGTTCCCACCTCCTTATGTGCCTTGAGCTCCAAGTTTTGTGTAGTATATAAGCAAACCCAAGATGCATGTTTTTCTCATAACTTGTACACACACATCTTGGTGTTTTTTCTCTCCTTCTTTTCCTTGGTCGATTCTTATCAAACAAACCATTAGGGTTTCGATTTTCATAAGATCAAAACTAATTTGTGTTTATTACTTGCATAAACTTTTTCTTGAATTAGTACGTGTGTACAAGAACGTGATTCAAACACATTATTGTTTGATTATTGGATTGAATTACAAAAAGGTAATGGGTAATTCTTATAATCCTTATAAACCCTAATTAGGGTTCTTGGTTCCGGAAGATTGCTTTGATTCTTGTTCGGGCTAGAATCACAAAGGTATGTTTACTATTTAAATAATTGATTAATTAATTACATGTTATTTGATTATATTATAATTGCTTCTGCTATACTCACTTTGATGTTCTTGGTTTATTTATATGAAGGTCATGATATAATAATTCAACAATAACTACTATTCGTATTTAGTCACACTTAATCGGGAATTTGATACGAAACATTTTAAGTTTTAACGAGGAACGTATATTCAAACCCCCCTACGTTTCTACACAACACACTAATAAATTTCTTGCAGACAACATGGAGGTGTCCATCGTAAAAGAAATTGCTCAAAGGTTACATATAAAGTCTATAATTGATGAGTTTGAAAACCTAAATAAAAGTCGATGTGGGTTGAATGCCTTTCTTTTTGCATCCCAAATGCTTTATATATTGAAATTGTATTGACTGATACTTGATTTCGTTTGAAAGTGAAGCACATGTATGATACCTTAAGATTTGAAGTATGGGTTTCAAACTTAAAAGGCACCAACACTAACGAGATGATGCGGGATGACAAAAGAATGACAGAATGCAGCGGCGTAAGTCTGGTTTAGAGGCGTTCTAAACTTGTAGTCGGATGCGGCAAGGTGAGATTGGACGGCTAGGAGTTGGGAGATAAATGAAATAGAAAGTTAAATAGCAAAGGATAGATTAGGAATTACAAAAAACGTTAATTGATAACATATATAGTGTTGTATTATTAGTATCAGTGAGACTTTTTATATTTTTTTATAAAATGCGCGCTTTCTGTTTCATCTCCTTCTAGAATATACAAATGTCTTAATAAATATGTTTTCCTTAATCTACCATTCACACCGAGATATATACAAAGATCACATTAGTTTAAATTAGTATATCCAATGATCATGGTATCATATTTATAATACTAAATTAAGTCCATCTGTCTATAAACTACATATACAATATATCTTACAGGCTTTGAATCGGCAATGTAACTAAGCCAGAATCGACTTGGCACTTCGCATAAGATGTTAAGAGCATCATGTATCATGGTGTTATCCGTCTCACGTTACAGCAAAAAGCGTTGTCACTTCAACACACTTTTACCTATATTCAGAACCTATAACTTAAACAAAAAAAAACACCCTTCTTCTAAAAGTTGGCGTTATAGGCCGGACACCATGGCCCACACATAACATAATAAAACACAAGTACAACACAAAAAGACAAAAATAAAATAAAAAATAAAAAAATGAAATTCTGTATCGTTTGGCTGGTTATTTCGGCGCCAGACCTTATGGCACGAGGTCTGGTGTCCGGCTCGCGTTATCCGCTTGGCTGGTGGGTTGGTGCGAGACCTTCCAGCCACCCACACCCAACACTCTAATAAAAATTTTTCAGACAGCTTGGAGGGGTCCATCGTAAAAGAAGGTTATGTTTGGCGCGGAGCTTTTTTGGAGCTTTTTGGGGTAATGAGCGGTGAGAATGAGCTTTTTTTATTTTTGATGTTTGTTTGGCATGAGAGCTGTGGGCTTTGCTATTTTTTAGGAAAGCTCATTTTCTCAATGCTTCTTTATGAAGCTGTGAGTTTTTTTGGCTACTGCTCACTGCTACTGCTCACAGCTACTTTTATCAAACATAGCCGAAATTGCTTCAATGTTACATTTAAAGTCTATAATTGATGAGTTTCAAAACCTAAATAAAAGTCGATGAGGGTTGAATGCCTTTCTTTTTGTATTTCAAATGCTTTATATATTGAAATTGTATTGTGTTCAAATGAAATCGCTAACTAGCCCAAGCTCCGTCCCTCTATAAAACTAGATAAACAGTCAATGACCTTCACCTTACAATACACAAAATCAACCCATCAGAATTTTGAGAGATACCCCATGTAACATTGCACACGGGGCAAAGATGCGCCCTCTCTTGCATCTATTACACTAGCTATATTTTCCCATATCAAACGTGGTATAAAACAATTTATGTTCGACCTTCACGTGCCTGGCCGGCCCCAAATTTTGCATGATTTGACAAGAAAAACCCAAATTTTCCATGATCACTGAATATGAATTTGACAATGACTAACTAGATATGAGCATAACATGGCCCATCTCTTATATGTAATATCTACGTGGACCCTAGAGATAGGTCCCAAGTATGTTAGTGCTGCTTAGTTGGAATATGTTCATTGATCATTGAAAATTGGGTCACAAAACATATGGATTGCATATGACACCTTATCTATCCAAGATTTCAATCCTATTATTGAGATGTTGATGTAGCACATATTTGGATCATGATTCTTATTCTTTGTAACTTAATAGTTAATATATATTCGCATGTAATTTCAATTTTCGATTACAAAATAAATGTATGTTCTTCATATGTACCTCAAGTGTTAACATGACAAGAATTATGAAAACTTACAATGTTTAAAAACAGAATGTGAATGCTAGATTGTTTGCAAAACAGAAACATGGACGTGAAAATGTTGGTGGATTTAGTTGCATGAAATATCAACACCTATAACTTTAATTATTCATTTCGGGTAACCAATTTATGTTCCATGTAAGCCATTACACTTTATGAAACCTATTACACATGACCGAGAAATCCGTAAACTTGATGATTTGTAAATCACTTGCTTGAATGGCATCCATGTCAGCGACCATGTATTAAACTTTGTTGTATGTGGGGTATTTTGATAATGTGGGAGGTGTTGACAAGGCATTGTTCATTTTGTGATTGTTGCTTCACCTGAATCCGTTCTTGTTCTTGGTCTAATAGTCTAATACCCACATAAGAATCTGAATACAAACACAATCCACTCACTTTGTGACTTTGTCAAGAAAGCTTGGCTAAATAGTAAATGGAGTTCAATTAGTTGCTTATTTATATTACTTCTATACACTAAAGTATCATTAATGCAAGAACAATGTTTGGTTTGTTGAATTTGGTTTGTATTCACTATCATTATGTCAAACATCACCACCAGTCCACCATCATCTTGTAAACATTGTGTGTTGGAAATTAAAAAAATTATGGGGCCCACAGGAATGGATAGCAAAAGTCACCTGTCTACATAACTATGGATCAACGGGAATGTCATTCCATGATTCCGAAACCCTCCAAACAAACGGCTCTTAAAGTAAGACAAAATTTAATCACAAAGTTAACCAATAGATCCCCATTCAAATAAAGCTTGAAAATTCGTTTAAAGTTTGCATATTTTATGTTAAACAAATGAAGTTCAAGCTTTATTTAAATGGGGGTCTATGAGTAATATAAATAAGTATTGATAATTGTTGTTATATCAAGATAATTTTTTCTTGTTCTCCGTTTTGCAGTAAAAAGGTAATTTTTTTTTCATCAAAAACTAACATAACTACCTGTTTAAAATTCCTCCAAATCATCCATTTAACCAAAATAGTATTGAAATGAAAATTGAACTCCTTCACCTTCTGCCATCTGGTCCAAAACCTCAAGAACACCAAAATATACAAAAGTACATTTACTCCGTTACAGAAGTGTATTCCTTATAGTATCATTTATTCACATTAAAATTCAAAGTGTCATGTGCATACACCATATCAATCATTGCATATTGTCACATCTTTTTGGTTCCCCATAGACTGCATTCTGGCAATGCAATATGTAGAAAATCTTGCTTTTTCAATGGCAAAGTGGATAGAAATATGCGTTTAAAATGCAATACATAAGCTGGTGTTTATGCAAAAGGGAGTTACAAATTGTCATTGCTGCCTTAATTGTAAACATCAACAAATTAGATAACAAAAGGTATTAAGTGAACCACAAACAGAACTTAGTACGTTAGAGATATCCTAATGTGTCTCGAGTAAAAGGTCTTCAAGAGCGAGACAGATATACAAAATGCCTTGTGAGCATCATTCTCAAGGCCTAAATTTTCCTTCTCTGCAGTAAACAGAAAGGAGGGAAACATATTCAGACCACCAAAGATATTGGAACTTGAATCGAAATAAATATATATTCTGATGGGAAATATGATATCGTTGGGTCCAAGCTCAAATGTGAGTGGAAGGATAAAGTCTTCATCTTGATGTTAACCCATGTATTCTCATGCAATCTTTTTGTAAAAACCATGCTAAAACTCACTCAATAAGTTGACTTGCAGATAAATGTGATCCAACAAGGGCTTACTGGTCTAAACATTTCGTGGCACGTCAAGTAGACAAGTCCAACCAAGTAAATTTTAGTACAAGTTAACCAAAATTCATTTTTACAACACTTATAGTTTGTAAAATATGATCATAAAAATTGTATTAGTAGATAACCTTAAAATTTTTTGATATAGGATATTAATGGTTTTATGCTTTATAAGTGCACTTTGGGTGAAACGGCCTATTTGTAAGTAAACGAGTCAAAGTTTCACCTCTGGGATTTGGTCTAAACAGTGCAAGTACTTTGTTTTAATGGCTTGAAGAAACTACGAAATGCATTCCAAGAATATGCATCAAACAAGCATCCAAGAATTTTTTCTGAACCGTCAACCAACCTTTTGATTTTTCAAGAATATATAAAAGGGTCTTTGTTCATCGAATGGGTCAAAACTATGCCATTCTTGCATAGATGGATGCATGGCCTCAACTTGATAGAACCGGTTTCAGCTTTTTTACTAATAGCTGAATTTGCATATTACCTTAAAGCATTGATATGCTTGTAGATCACAGTCATCTGTTCAGCATCAAACTCGAACCAACTTTCACTTGAGTCAATTGTATCATCCCCAGTTCCTATATCTGTGTGATGAACAGTAATAAGCACAGACAAGAGCCACATCTTAATGGCAAATAGAATCCTTCACAAAACAGCAGTTAGAGCTCACCTTGAAGTAGAACATCCAATTTGTCAGAAAAACCTTTTAATCTCCAGCAAACACGCCCTTCATTGTCCCTGAAGATCGGCTCTGTTCTTACAGCGTCAGGCCTTTTGTTGTCTATATAGACAATAGGAACAATTGTTTAGAGGAAGATCTCAGAAATGATTTTTGATTAATAATGAAAACATTTATACCAATTGGAACCATTTTTTTGCATTCAAGCATCTCATCATGAGCTTGAGCTGTGTTTTTCTTGATTTCAGAAACAAGGGATTCGTGTTCTTGGATGGTAAGAGGAGCACCATTTTTTGCTATAACTGCTTTAGCAATATCATCCTGCATCTTCTGCTTCAAGTATTTTTCCTATAAAAGTTTAGAAATATACGGCATTAATACAGACTGAATTAATTCTTTCCAGTCAACTGTTGTTGTTCCATGATACCTTATCTCTTGCAGCTGCAAGTTTCTCTCTTGCTTCCTTTTTCTGTTCAGCAAACTTGACGTTCTGATCATCAATCCAGTTTCTTATTTTCCTGTTAAATAATTTCAAACAATATGAGACCAAGTTCAGTTAAACCCACTATTATGATGTACAAATGAGTTTATGCTAAACTTACTCAGTCCCAAGAATCTCATCACATAGAAAATTTAAGAGCCTAAGCTTCATCGACGAGTTTAAATGATCGTATCCACTTCCCTTTTTATCCAAACAAGCAAAAGCCTCATGTGTATGTGTGGAATCAGGAATGCAACTTTTAAGAGCCATCAACCATGTATCACTGTTTGGAGACCTGAAATATGATAATGAGAAAATGACAATCATGACGTGAAAATGTAAATAATTAGATATTTGTAGTAAGACTACGAAACATACTCTGATCCAATGTCCTCTTGTATAACAGAAAGCAACTGAATTTGAAATTGGACAATCACAGAATATCTTCCACGGCGTGTACTTCGCCCATTTATTAGTTCTCTGAGAACTACTTCACCTTGGCCTTTTCTCAGATTAAGAATCTGAAAATAAATAATGAAGTCAGATGCAGAAACAAAACCTCTAAAGACCTTGGTGTAAAGAAGTTGCAATGAAGTTACCTCTCCAAAAGTAGCACAAAACTCCGAGAATTGCAGCGCATTACCGGCATCTTCTTTTGGAATGTCAACACCAGCTATTTTCACTAACTCGGTCCCAGTTGGCAAAGGGGCAACAGCCTCAGATAATTTCTCATGCAACTTGATATCATTGTTTTGATGTTTCTTAGTATTCACACATGGCTTTGTGTTTTGATCACTCTTTTTATCCAAAGCATTGCTACATTTATGAAGATGATCCATCTGTTCATCTTCGTCTATATGCATGATAATCTCGGAAACCTTTACATCCTGTTGAATGCCGGCATCAACCTTTTCATTAGTTATACCTTTCTTAGGATACACACTTGAATCTTTACAAACAGTATCAGCATCTTGCTCGGGCAGTTCCTTAAATCCCTCTATCTTCATTTTCTTACATTTCTTTTTGCCAGGACAGTGACCAGTCTCCTTTAACACCACGGTATCGTGTGTTTGAGTCAACACTTTACCGTTTAGATCCTTCGGGTGTGTATCGTTAAGGGTACCGCTAGCTTCGTTTGGTGAAGTAACGTTAACCCCATTGACATCATGTATAACCTTCAAGGCTTTCCGCTTCATTTTCTTGGGTTTCCCCTCAACAGGGTTCTGGACTGAAGATGGAGGAATGACGTTCAGATCTTTCTTGCCATCAAGTATGTTTTCCTTCCCCGGCTTCTTAGCTGAAGTAATCATGTTTCCCTATTCAAAATAAGAGGTGACAAACTTATAGATCAGAATATGACACGTTGATTTTTACTTATTATGCAACAGCATCACTAAACTGATTCATAACATGGTTGCCCTGTGTGATTTATAACATATTCATTGAGCAACTATTGTTTGGAAACTTATGGAGTAATAACTTATCATAAACTAAATAGTATAAAAAAAACAATATGCATACAAAGAATGGTAATCGCACCTCTTCTGAAGCTGCTTGCTTCCTTGGTGAAGCACCTTTTCGTGTTGGGATCTTGTAATTACCAACATTTTCAGCACCTTTGACATTAAGCAGATCTGAAACAGAAGAAAATCCACCTACCTTTGCTATTTGCACAAGAGCGCCAGTCGGGTTGTGACCACGCTTCTTCCTGTTGGATTGCACACACCACATGATTTCATGCAAAATACAGAGGCTTTTTGAAGCAATAACAATAAAATAGGTAATAGTAATGTACTTACATGCAAAAGCTACAATTGCATAACTCTCTACACCTAGGACAACTCCAATCCTCTAAAGCTGCCACCTCTTCTGCTTTTTCCCCATACCTAACAGAAAACATACGTATCAATAACAAAGTTTAACATTCAAAAGTCCCTGCACTGGGTCTTATAACTTATACAGATAAGTTAACAAAATACAACACAGTTAACCTGTTCATGAGACATGTGCAACAGTACTTTAGAGTACACGGCTTTCCCTTCATACTATTCTTGCAGTCAGCTGTGAAATCCAAGGTTTTTTGTCGGCACTTGAGAGAAATCATGCAAATTTGAGATGCATTAGCCAACCAAATTGGATACAGGTCATGGTATTGAATGACATTAAGTAAGCGCCATAGATTGTTAAGAGGCTAAGAACAAGTATGAAATTATAATACAATCCGTCCATCACACAATGTACAAATAACAGTGGTACATAACATGCTCATCATCATACAAAATTACAAACTGACTATGATTAATAAACTTCCCGAAACTTAAAAACAGCATTAGTATCAACCAGATTCTGTAATAAACTGTTCAAGCACCTTCAAAAAAGCTAAAAAAGCTATTAGCTAGGTCTTTCTACATTCTATGTATTATCAGTTCTGTTTTCATTGCCATATTTCTGAGTAATTTGTATAAGTGTCAACAATGTCAGTAAGGAACCATTAAATTTGGCAAATTTATTTTTAGCGAAGTCATGAGCACTTAGGTTACAGTGAATTGAATTAGAAATAAACAATATTTTTGTCATAAACTTGACAGCATTTATAATCATGTACACTTAGTTTTTTGTATTCCACATAACAAGGGTGTTTGGCATTGCTTACATAAACTTCTTATCTATTTAGCCATTTCCAGTGTTTACAGTTTATAAAAAATGTAGCTCTATGCCAGCTTAATAAGATATCCCAAACACCCCGTATTCCGCACTGATTAAGCAAAGTTCTTATCTAGTCTTATATAAGCAGATAAACCATTTATCCAGACACTAAAAACTATTTATCTGCCTTTTTGTTCATCCAGGATTCAGGTCTGTTTGGATTGCCATATTTCTGAAAAGTGCCAAGCATCATTATCTTACCAAGTTACCATTAACTTTGAAAGATTAATTTTAGCATAATCTCGAGCACTTATGTTACAACTTACCAGAATAAGAGTTACTAATAGACCTTAAACAATAGACTTTTGTGAATGAAACTAATAAAATCAAATAAACAATATTCTTGTCATCAACATGTGAAACTTTATTTGTAATCAACATAACAAGGGTGTTTAGATTGCTCATATAAACTGCTTATCTCTTTAGCAATTTTTAGTTTTCAAAAAGAAATCGGCTTATTATAATAAAACGGGAAAACAGATGATGTTTTCCAGTTCAAGTTACCCGGGGAGGGCGAGCCTTTTTTACTTAGATGTACACGGCCTCACCGGGTTAATCCCAGTACCATTTCCGACCCTTCCATGACCACCCCAAAACATACAAACCTGGCGAGGTTTGAACCGTTGACCTTTTGGTTCCCAAAAAGTAGCTCAATATCAGCGAATTAACCATATCCACAAATTATAAAAGCCAATGCCAAACACCATTTTTCACACTAGATATCCTTGTTCTAAGGGGGTTGTTTGGGATTGCTTAGTTTATAGTGCTTATCTGCTTTGAAACTTAGAAGAAGGGAAGAAAAAAACCACTCAAACTGCTTATCTCCTAATATTATAGTATATAAGCAGTTAAATAAGCAGCTCCAAACACAATCTCAATATATTCAAATACAATCCATCATTAACCCTAACTCCAAAATTAGAAATACAGCACTAATGTTGGGAAAATAAAATAAAACATACTTGATGACATGTTTTCCCATTTTCAGAATCATAAACTCGACCACCGACCACGCGAACACCTGGAGCCTTGTTCCGCTTCCGTGGCTTCATTTCCTTCGCCTCGCCCCCCTCGTCGAGCATCGTCCTCTTGCACATCTTCGCTGCAGCCATTACCAAAATAAAATTGAGTCTTGTGTGAAATGTTAAAAGGTGTCAAATAAATTTGTATTGCAATTTTGAGCTGGGTTTTGGCGGGATTGTTTTAGATTTTTTGTTGGATTTTTTAATGAAATGTATTTTAAATTTGGGGCGCCAAACTGAAAATGAAAATGAAAATTTGGAAAATATTGGAGAGATGGGCTTTTTTAATTTTGGATTAAGTAGATTTGAAGCCCATAATTTGTGATCCAAATCCCCCAAGATGGGTTTTTGAGCTCCAAGATGTATTTTTAACTTTATTTGGTTTCCTAACTTTGGAAAAACGTTTGCGGTGAAGAGTGATACGTTAAACCTGATACTTTGTGACGGTGTCAAGCAGGATTGGTTAAAGCATCATGATGTACCCAGCTATAAGCAGTGACAACTGTTGCGCGTTAACACATTGTCCAAGTAGTTTATTGAGTAAGTCGTGTCTTAACAACGAGCGTATCTAACATTTTTTTTCTCTAAAGAATTATGTGTGTTAGTGATATAGTGAAAAAAGTTATAAACCTGATACTTTGTGACGATGTCAAGCAGGATTGGTTAAAGCTAGAGGTGGCAATCACCACCCATTTAAAGAAAAATGGGTTGCTATGGATCAAAAATAACAACTTATGGGTTGGATTGGTTTACCCCTTTGGCAAAGAAATGAGTCAAATGGGTCAACAATTAGACTTATGTGAATCAACAAATGGGTCGAATGGGTCAACAAATGGGTCGAATGGGTCACTTAAGGGTCGGATGATAACTCAACCAACACTAGGTGTCTTTTTTTAAGTTTTTATAAGTTTTGGTCCGTTTTTATGTTTTCGTCCGATTTTTTACATTTTCGTCCGTTTTTACGTTTCCATCTGTTTTTTCACCCTTTCGTCCGTTTTTTCACGTTTTCGTCAGATTTTTTTTATTTTCGTCAGATTTTTTATGTTTTCGTCCCTATTTTTATGTTTTCGTCTATTTTTTACGTTTTCGTCAGTTTTTTACGTTTTCACCCCGTTTTTTACGTTTTCGTCCGTTTTTTCACGTTTGGGTCAGATTTTTCACGTTTTCGTCCGATTTTTCACGTTTTCGTCTGTTTTTTACGTTTTTGTCTGTTTTTTTACGTTTTCGTCAGATTTTTTTACATTTTCGTCAGATTTTATACGTTTTTATCAGTTTTTTTACCTTTTCGTCCGTATTATCACGTTTTCGTCCGTATTTTCATGTTTTCGTTCGTTTTTTCACGTTTTCGTCCGATTTTTCACGTTTTCGTCATATTTTTCATGTTTTCGTCAATTTTTTACGTTTTCGTCTGATTTTTTACGTTTTCATCTGTTTTTTACGTTTTCGTCAGATTTTTTTACATTTTCGTCAGATTTTTATACGTTTTCATCAGTTTTTTACGTTTTCGTCCGTATTTTCACGTTTTTGTCCGTTTTTTTCACGTTTTCGTTCGTTTTTTCACGTTTTCGTCCGATTTTTCATGTTTTACTCAGATTTTTCACGTTTTCGTATGATTTCTTACGTTTTCGTTTGTTTTTTTTTACGTTTTCGTCTGTTTTTTCACATTTTCACCAGATTTTTTAGCGTTTTCGTCAAATTTTTTACGTTTTCGTCAGTTTTTTTTACGTTTTCATCCGTTTTTTTATGGTTTTGTCCGCTTTTTTACGTTTTCTTATGTTTTCATCTGAATTTTCGTGTTTTCGTCAACCTTTTCACGTTTTCATATGTTTTTTACGTTTTCATCAGTTTTTTTTATGTTTTCGTCTGATTTTTTATGTTTTCATCTATTTTCTCACATTTTCGTCATATTCCTTTTAGTGTTTTCATCTGAAAACGTAAAAAATATGACGAAAAAGTGAAAAAACTGACGAAAACCTGAAAAATCAGACGAAAATGTGAAAAATCGGACAAAAACGCGAAAAAATGACAAAACGTAAAAAATATGACGAAAACGTAAAAATTGACGAAATGTAAAAAATCTGACAAAAACGTAAAAAATCTAACAGAAAAGTGAAAAAACGGATGAAAACGTGAAAAAACGGAAAACATGAAAAAGTAGACGAAAACGTAAAAAATGACGAAAACGATAAAAAAAACTGACAAAAACGTAAAAAAACCTGACGAAAACCGAAAAAAACGAACGAAAACGTGAAAAAAACGGATGAAAACGTGAAAAAACAAACAAAAACGTAAAAAATCTGACGAAGATGTAAAAAAATGATGAAAAGGTAAAAAAAAAAACTGACGAAAATGTAAAAAATCTTACGAAAACGTGAAAAAACAGACGAAAACGTAAAAATTCTGATGAAAACGTGAAAAAACGAACGAAAACGTGAAAAACCGGACAAAAACGTAAAAAAACAGACAAAAACGAAAAAAAACAGATGAAAACGTAAAAAAACCGCATGAAAACGTAAAAATCGGACGAAAACGTGAAAAATCTAACGAAAACGAGAAAAAACGGACGAAAACGTGAAAAAACGGACGACAACGTAAAAAATCGGACGAAAACGTAAAAAATCAGACGAAAACCTAAAAAATCAGACGAAAATGTGAAAAACCGGACGAAAACGCGAAAAACCGGTCGAAAACGTAAAAAAAGTGACGAAAACGTGAAAAACAAACGAAAACATAAAAAAACGACGAAAACGTAAAAAACTGACGAAAACGTAAAAAAACGGACGAAAACGTGAAAAATCTGACGAAAACGTAAAAAACTGACAAAAACGTAAAAAACATACTAAAACGTAAAAAAACGGACAAAACATACTATAGTAGTATTGTAGCATGATTAGAGTGGAAATGTAACGAGTCGACCCGACCCAATCCGACCTAACCCATTTGACCCATGTCCCATTCAACCCATTCTTAAAGCATGACCCATTTGACCCATGACCCATTTGACCCATAACCCATGACCCAAACCGACCCAACCCAACTCATTTGCCACCTCTAGTTAAAGCATCATGATGTACCCAGCTATGAGCAGTGACAACTGTTGCGCGTAAACACATTGTCCAAGTACTTTATTAAGTAAGTCGGTTAGTCGTCTTGACAACGAGCGTATCTAACATTTTTTTTCTCTAAAGAATTGTGTGTGTGTGATATAGTGGAAAAAGTTAGCATTGGTTACGGTTAAGGCATAACAAAGAAAGTATGGTCAAATATCAGCGATTAAAGAAAATGATATGACGTTGATGTGACAACAATGATAAATAAGCATATGAATATATCTATTTTATATAATAAAACTCAATAATGTACAAGCCCATTAAGCAAGAAAAATAATTAATGTCAAGACTTGTCTTCTCTCCTATTGGTCAATAAATAATAAATGCACAAAAAATGTACAACACCTACAAAGCACCAAAAATAATTAATGTTATAACCCACGCTTAGTAAACCATGGTTCTAAAAATTTGACCATAGACGCTCCTCTCATAAATATTGAATCACCAAAGATGTTATTTATGCACAACCATTTATTCACGCCTCACCATCTAAAAAGAGTAATAAGTCAATACGGTTCTTTTATCTCATTTTTGGATAGTCATTATTATCATTCATTCTTCATATTCAAAACGCAAACCCTTTCAAAAAATCCAAAAAAATCATATGCTCCTCCTACATTCAATTTATAACCTTTCCAAAAATCTGAAGGAGAAATTATCGAAGGAGCGTTTTGAGTTATTTTTGTAAAGGGATAATTAGTATTTATGTCAAGCAACAACGCTCTTCAATATCAATAACGCCCTTCACCTATAAATTATTGATTACATACAGTGATTTGTACATTGTCAATATGGACGAATTGATAAGTATCCAAACATATGATATATTTCTATTGATTATATTATAATTTTAATATATTTGTTTAATCAGAACACTAAAAAAATTAGGGAAATTCATCTTGATGAATTATGTTATAATTTATTTGGGGGAAATCACCATGATATATTTTGATTGTTATGAAATAATTTTATTTTTGTAGGTAGAATGTGATTGAGGAAGATTAACTAGGTTTGCCATATTTTATCTCTTTTCATTCTTCACTTTATTTGTTAGTAGATGATATGGATTGATGAAAATGGTTATTTGTAGTTTATGTTCTATGTATGTTTCTTATGCACACCAACTGTTTGATAAGAATTTTATTATTTTTAATATTGTTTTGTGACCCATTATAGTTGATGTTTTTTTGTAGACAAGCGCACCTAAAAACTTAAAATGCAGAATTTACAACGACGAAGCCACGGGTAATGGAAACTCGGTCACGTCTATATAACAAGAGAAAAAAGGGTAAGTAATTCAGATGCAACTCGAATTTTTAGTACCGTCTATCTTACTTTACTAATGCATTTTTACGGGTTGTTTGCAATGGCTTACTGAAACAACTTATAAATGGACATTTTTGGATAGCTTATTGAAATTGGTGCTTATGGGTTGTGTGGGAATGGTTAATGGAACTAATTATTAAGGGAAATTGAATGTTTGTGATTGGTTGATTAAATCGCTACATTTAAAGGGACTTTCCATGATTGAGTTTGTTACAATTAAACTAAACAATATTTAAAGAATTCATTATAATGTGTATGATTTTTTATATGAAACTTGTGATTATGTCTGAATAATTACCCATTGGTATTGATATAATGTATTTGATTTGATTAACTATCAATTATGAAATCATCTTACTTCGCTATTATCTATCAATTATGAATTTGTCTGCTCAATAGATTAGAATTGCAGGTTTTGATGTTTAGCTTATGGGTTATGTTTGCAGAATGAAGTAGATTGGTTAGGTAAACTCAAACATCAGAATATCGTCAATCTTAGGGTTATTACATTAATGATGATATGCCACACATTTTGTTCATGACATATAAAAACCTTTTTGTGTTGTAGCAACTCTTTTAAATTTTTAAATTTTGTAGTAGCACTGCTTTTTTAAAGTATGTTAGGTAAAAATGTGAAATACTGCTTTGTTATTTAATTTGAATAAACTATATGTATCTCATGATCAAATTTTTGCACCCAAAATGGGTTAATATGCGGTGAAAATATGGAGCTTGGCTGTTATTTTGTATATATACATGTCATCAAGTATGGTTTAACAATTCCGGTATTAGCCTTCATTCATTTCAGCCTTCGTTGGTTTTTCTGATGCAAAATGACTTTCCCCTATCGTTGTCCTTCATTTTTGCAGGTTGAGGATGTTGTAGAATTTGCAAATGGTATGTGCCATAAATTTCTAAAAACAGTGTCATTGGATGGCTGTAAAAGGCATATATCTCTGACCCGTACAAACTGGCAGCGCGTAACTTGATCTTTTTTAAATTAAAATAGCTAGATTTTTGTTATGGCATACGTGTCAAAAATGAGTTATACCTCTTCAAATTATGTGGCACATGTGCATATTTTGCGTTAAGTAGTTGAATTAAACTGATATACTTTGCAGACCAGGAGAGATAAAGATAAACTTTTTGAAGCCTTCGAAGTTTTTTTTGACAGAACAAATAGAACCAGTGGAGATGAGAAACGCGTGCTGAAATGTGTGCGGAAATGTGATGTTTACCAGGAATCATTTTTGGTTCTTAAGAAAACACATGTATTTTAATTTGTTTTGTTGAATCTTCCATGGTACATAAAAGTGGACATCATTTGAAGTTTTGACCACTTTGGCACCACATGCGTGTACTAAGTTCATATAGATTTCCTTTATCAATATATGAACTATTAATTTATTGTAGACTTTAAATATGATTTTTCCTCCTTTACAGAATGGAAAGTTCATGGTTAGCTGCTCGGCTTATCTGCTGGTAAGTGTAAAGTGATTTTATAGTTATTTAATGCTTGAAACATGCAGTATGGTTTCATTACTATGTCTTAGAAATTCCACGTACGTGGTTTACTTAAACCTGTAACCTGCTCGACCCATCTTGCCACCTTATGTATTAACTTAATACACTCTTGCAGTGCGCAAACACTATCTTGCTTCCTGGATCACTATCAGAAGCAACTGTTACCCCAACTGTTTGCGATAGGTGCTCTCCAGGTTATTGCTTGGAAGTTTTTTTCATTTTCATTTTTATTGCTTTGACATATCGTCGGCTGGAATTACCACCGCAGTTCAATATCAGTCATTTAGGTAATCTATCCTTGTATTTATTTAGTCTTATTTTTCGAAACATAAAAGTGTATCAGAAATCTCCATTTTATTGTAATTTTTAGTGAATTCTAAGTAAACCAAAATGCTAATTGGATGAACAATGTTTTATTTGTAACCAACATTGCACTGAAGTATTGTTGTGCATGTAATCTAGGTTGTGTTGGTGGCTGTAATGATACCTTGAAAGAGCTTATGGAATTGTCTAATTCTGGGCATCGAAATTCTTCAAACGCACCAGGTATGTAACATATCCGACTATAACCGTAGTTGTGTCTAATACATTATTAACACTTAAATAGATGATACTGTTACCTAGATTCTATGTTATTTTGGTTTCTAATTTTGTCTTCCACTCTTTCGGTATATAAATAACAAATTTTCTGTAATATAGTAATACATGTATACATATATACAGACTGATTCTCTTTTACAGCTTACTTTTCGCATAGTATGATTATACATAGGGGTGGAAACGAGCCGAGCCGCTCGTGAAAAGCTCGGGATCGGATCGGTAAAAAGCTCGAACGAGCCGAGCCTAAACGAGCTCGAGCCCGAGCTCGAGCCTAAGTTTGAGCTCATTTAATAATCGAGCTCGAGCCCGAGCTCTATACAAAAAGCTCGAGTAGGCTCGCAAGCCTAAACGAGCCCTAGAAATATATACGTATATATATGGTCTATACGTATAAATGAGCTTAAAAGTAGTAATCGAGCTCGAGCCTTATGTAATTAACGAGCCGAGCTCTATTTGGACTTTGTTTTCTTTAAAACTTTATATAAATTAGTCGAGCTCAAGCTTGTGAAAATTTTCACGAGCCGAGCTCGAGCTCAATATATAAGGCTCGAAACGAGCTCGAGCCCGAGCTCGAGCTTTATATATGTAAACGAGCCGAGCTCGAGCTCTGGCAGGCTCAGGCTCGGGCTCGGCTCGACTCATTTTCGCCCCTAATTATACATATTATTCTCTAAGTATAATTATAAACAATTCTTTCGCATAGTATGATTATACATATTATTCTCTAAGTATAATTATAAACAATTCTTTTAGAGAGAGGAGTAGGAACCACTTCACCTTCTAGAAATAATGCTCAAAATAACCGACAACAGCAGCAGCAACCACAAGTGCAACAGCAACAGCAAGGCCCTTGCAGTTTATGTCACCAGACAGGACATGCTTCAAGTGATTGTTATTCACTTACTTCTCAAAACCGCAGTGCTCGGTCTCAAAGAGTCAACTCAAACAATGGTATTGATTCATTACATCCTTTTGTTTTTATTTAATTTTCGCTGTTAGTTGATGAATAACAGACTATGAAAGCATAGTCGTGCATCGTTTATACCTAAATTAGCAATCTTAGTGATTGCGTGATGCGCACATATCAACCATATTAGAGTGGTATTAAAAAGTTAGTGATCTTCTCCTATCCCAAAGAGCTACCCTTACCTCATTTTCCAATGTTAAAGATGTTTAGATTTAGTATTATATCAATTTTCATTTTGTGCAGGTCCAAGTCCTTGCCCTGTTTGTGAATCACCATCTTTGACAACCGCCAACACAGACTCTAACAGGGGTAGAAAGTTCAACTCTTGTAAGTCGACAGAGCGTTGCAGTTTCTTTGTGTAAGTATTTTAGATTCATTATCCAAAGGGTATAGGTAGCAAGATGGTCGTGTTGAGTATGGGTCAAAATAGGCTGAGTTGGATTGCGTTGACAATCAAAAACATTTTTTGGTCCGTTCTATTTTTACAATGACCAAAATGTTTATATAAGCTTATGGTTAATTTGTTAGTTGTCGTGAGATAGAGAACATTTGTAAAAGAATGTGTTGACTTTGGATTTAGTTTCTTAATGAGGTTTTAGCCGCTTAACGATCTCTTGCTGCTACTTAGTAAGACGTGAGCTAAATTGCAATTCACTGTCAAATGAACAATTTCTATGGCAACAATTGTTAAGAAAAATGAAAATAATTTCTATGGTTATTTTGTGGAATGCAAAAGTCCATGAAAACTTTTAATTTTGGTTGGGTCACTTCATAATATTTAGAACATTGGATTTGTAGAAGTGTTTTGAGTTGGTCTTCAGGTTATTGTATACAAGCATAAGTCTTTCAAAAGTTGGTTTCTATCCGCCACATCCTGTTTTCACACACGGGGCAACTATGTATCGTTGTTTCTCACGTCAAAAGCAAAGGAGGTTTGAAGGTTGTCGTTTGTGATGCGGATGGTAATCTATCGAATACCACTACAAATTCTTCTCACTAGATATATTCCCTTACAGTTATAATAAATCTCAAACTTCTTTTATTTACATATTTTTTAAACTTATTAGGTGTTCAAGTAATGGACGTTTTGTTGACGTGTTAGAATGATCACTACATACATTTGCTTATGAAGACAAACATACTGGACACCACTACAAATTCTTCTCACTAGATCTATTCCTTACATTTATTATAAATCCCAAACTTCTTTTACTTACATGTAGGGAATTATTGAAGTTAGCATATAGATATTGCTGATGGATACTGCTGACAGGATTCTGCTGAAGCTTATAGTGATTCTGCTGATGATCTGGATTCTGCTGATACATTAGGTTCTGCGGATATAGTTAATCCGTAGATAAGAGTTAGTTATTTATAGATAAGATATGTAGAATATCTTCTAGAGTTTTATGAATATACGTTTCTTGTATAAGATATTAGGGTTTCTACTAGTATAAAAGGAACCCAAGGTTATTGTATTATGTACGTGTCAAAAACAATTATTAGTGAATAATAACGATCCATAGAGGATCAAAGTATTTAGTATATCGTTTGTGTTTATATTCCGCAATAGATACAAGCTCACAGAGATTGTCTATATAGTCTTGCTAGTGATTACATTAGTAGGCTATCGATCCATTGGCTCAAGATCTATCAAGTGTAGATCCTACAAGTGGTATCAGAGCCACAAGATAATCTCTGTAATCAAACTTACACTCAAACTCCTTTTCATTCAGTACCAATGTGAGATACAGATTCTTCTGATGTCACTCTAAACAACGCCAACACTCTCACTCAACAGCTTCAACAGGTTGCTTTCTCTAACAGCAACGGCAAGTTTCCCTATCTCAAGAAAGATGAGTATGAGATTTGGGCCATAAAGATGCAGAACTGGATTGCCAGTGTTGACTTCAACCTATGGAATGTGATAGTGAATGGAAGCAGTCCTAAAAAGACTGGAAAAGATCATAATGGTCTTTTTACTATCTTTCCTCCATCCTCTGCTAAAGAAATCCTTGTTGTACAAAGGGAGAACAAAGCAAGAACTATCTTGCTTCAAGCAATCCCTGATGACCACATGGGAGATTTTCACTCTCTTAATGATCCCAGAGACATCTGGTTGGCCATAAAAACAAGATTCGGGGGCAATGAGGAATCAAAAAGGATGAGAAAGTCTATGCTTAAGCAGGAATTTCAGGAGTTTAGGATATCAGAGGAGGAGGGCATTCACAAGGGTTATGATAGGTTCCAGAAGATTCTGAGTCAGTTGAATCAACTTCAAGCCAGGCCTGATAATGAGGAGGTTAATTCCAAGTTTCTAAGGGCTTTACCTCCTTCATGGTCTCAGATCAGCATCTCATTGAAAACTAAAGGTGGCCTGGATTATCTCTCGTTTGATGACTTGTACAACAAGCTCAGAGCCCTAGAGCTTGATATCAAGGGACACGCCACTTATGCAGCACCTCCATTACACTCTGCTTTTGTAAGCACTAATTCTAACAGAGTGTCACATTCTCCAAGTCCAAGTCCTTCCTCTACAACATTGTCTTTCACAACTACTGGTCCAAAGAGTTATCCACAAACTAGTAATGTGATGGAAGATGTACTCATACGTTTATTGCTGACTATGATCAAAAGCAACAGCTAGCCTATGAAGATTTTGAACAGATAGAGGAGCTAGCATTGGAAGAGTTGGACTTAAAGTGGCAAATAGCAATGCTGTCTCTTAAAGTCAGAAGGTTTGAACAAAAAGCTAGGAGAAAGCTTAATGTTAATGGAAAAGATGCAGCTCATTTTGACAGGAGAAAAGTGAAGTGTTATTCATGTGGAGAGATTGGACACTTTTCAAGAGAGTGCAAGGCTAAGAAGGCCGAAGACACTACAAGATATTCAGCCTACAAGAAGAAGGAGTTGGAAGCTGGAGATTCAAAGGCTTTGGTGACTGTTGTGGATGCTTGCATTGACTGGAATGAGCATGATACTGATGATGCTGCAAGCAATACTTCTCAGCAAATCTCCTGCTTGGCTAGTTGTGATGCTGAATTTGCCTTCATGGGAATATCTCCTCAGGTATCTGATTGTGTTTTTGGGTGTGATATTAAATATAATGCTCTTAAAGAAGCTTATGATGACATGGAACCAAAATATAAAACCAGATTTATTGAAGCTCAATCTTATAAAGAAGCTGTTAAAACATTAGAAAAACAAAAAGTTTGGTTTCAACAAAATCAATTGGCTTATGAGGAGAAGATTAGAGTATTAAAAAGGGATTTAGAGACGACTAGCAATGAGTTAAAATTTACTGAAAAAGAAAAGGCTAGAATTGAATCAGAGAAACAAGTTTTGCAAGATAAGTTTGATAAGGAAGTGGCTAGGCATAAAGAATGGCTAATTTCAGGTGATAAGTTAGCTAGTTTGCTCTATAGTAGTCAGTCTGTAACATCTGAGATAGGTTTAGGTTTTCAGAAATATGTAGGTGCAGAGGCACACCATAATTTAGATAAGAAAAGTAAGAATAACCCTGAACCTGTAAAATTCTTAAAAGAAGGTGAGATGCATGCAGTTCTAGGACCAATTAGAGGCGTATTTATGCCCACCACCACTACCTCAGACTTTGATGGTTCACACCATTTGTATGGCAAAAAGTCTGATGACTTGCCAAATCCTGTTTTTAAAACTAATAACTCTGACTCTCCCACTACCATAGGAATCTCTAAGCCCTCATCCCACCATTTGGACTTAGCAGAATCACAGATGCAAACTGGCACTAGGACTAGTGACTCTCCTGACTTTAGTAGTGTCTCTAGTATTGATTCTAATGAATGTGTCTCTTGTTCTTTCAGGGACATGACCTTAGAGACCTCTACCTCTAGTTATGCCAGTTGTGATTCCAAGACCAAGTCAGATTCACCCCAAGTCCTCATCAAAGCTTTCTGTCAAGTCCTCTTACAAGTCTGCTGACTCTAGAGTTGATGCTGATGAAGTTATTTCAAAGACAGCTTCTCTTGAAGACTTGTTATTTACTACTTTTAAAAACGATTCCTTTCAATCATTACAAAACAATTCTATTTCTGGTGTTTGTTTGAATAATTTTATGGTTGATAAGACATCTTTTGGTTTGAATAAATCTTCTAGAAAAAAGAAGTGTTTTGTTTGTGGTAGTAAATTGCATTTGATTAAGGATTATGATTTTCATAAAAAGAGGATGGGTGTTTCTGGTGCTCATAATAGACCTAGACCAAAGTGGACCAATGTTCATTCCAAACCCTCATGTGTTCCACATGCAACCCACACCACCAGCAGAACTAACTCAGTTTCTGCTAATAGGTCTGTTCCTGCTGGTGGGTCTGTTTCTGCTGGTAGATATTTTGCTGCTGATAGGAACAGACATGTTGCCAGACCATTTTCTGGATATCATAATAATTACTTTCAAAATGGTTATTGGCCTGGATATTATGACCCAATGATTTTGGGAAGGGCATATTGGGATTCTGCTGTAAAGTCCTCAGCAGATTGTTGTAGGAACATCCTCTTTTAAATAAAGACTTAGGTATTGTTGATAGTGGTTGCTCTAGGAGCATGTCTAGGAATCAAGAGAAGCTACATGATTTTGTGCCTTTTAATGGAGGCAAAGTGACATTTGGAAGTGGAGAAGGAAGGATCACTGGTAAAGGAACCATCAGAACTCCAAAGGTGGATTTTGAGAATGTCTATTATGTGAAGGAGCTACAAAATTTTAATTTGTTCTCTGTTTCACAAATTTGTAACAAAAAGGTTTCTGTGCTATTCACTGAGGAGGACTGTCTCATTCTTTCACAAGACTTCAAAATACCTAATGAAAGTCATGTATTGCTAAGGGTTCCTAGAAATCATAATCTTTACACCTTCAACTTGAATGATGTCAAACTAGAAGGTGATCTAGCATGCTTGGTGGCTAAAGCATCCTTGGATGAATCTACAAAATGGCACAGAAGGATGGCACATGTAAACTTCAAGGTTATCAACAAGCTTGCTAAGGATGGACTGGTTCATGGACTTCCTTCCAAGATCTTCACTAATGAACATAACTGTGTTGCATGCAACAAAGGAAAGCAACACAGGGCTTCTTATAAAGCCATTACTGCTGTGAACACCATATCAGAACCTTTGCAGTTGCTTCATATGGATCTTTTTGGTCCAACATCCATCAGAAGTAATGACCATAAGTACTTCTTTCTGGTGATCACTGATGCTTATAGTAGGTTTAGTTGAGCATTCTTTTTGGGGACTAAAGACCAAACCTTTCAGACACTAAAAGAATTTATGGCCCTCGTTGAAAACCAACTTAACAAGAAGATCAAAGGCATAAGGTGTGACAATGGGACAGAGTTCAAAAATGCCAATCTCATTGAACTCTGTGGGACAAAGGGTATAAAAAGGGATTATAGCAATCCCAGAACTCCACAACAGAATGGAGTTGCAGAGAGGAAGAATAGAACCCTGATAGAGGCTGCAAGATCCATGCTTGCTGACTCTAAACTTCCCACTATGTTTTAGACTGAAGCAGTGGGCACTACTTGTTATGTACTGAATAGGGTGTTGATTACTAGACCACATAATAAAACACCCTATGAGCTTTTGACTGGGAAGAAACCTACCATTGAGTACTTGAAACCTTTTGGATGTCAAGTGACTATTCTGAATACAAGTGATCACTTAGGAAAGTTTGAAGAAAAAGCTGCTGAAGGATATATAGTTGGTTACTCAGCTTATAGCAAGGCTTACAGGGTATATAATTTGGCTGCAAAGAAGATTGAAGAGACTCTTAACCTGGGATTTCTAGAAGACAATGAAAATGTTCAGGGTAAAGGTCATGAATGGTACTTTGACCTTGACTACTTGACAGATCACTTAGGTTATACAAGATTTAAAACTAACCCTTCTGCAGGTACAAAAGAGTCACCTACTAACATTGCAGGTACCCTGGAAGATGACTCAGACAGTGATTCAGAATGTGATGAACCCACTATTGTTGTTTCTTCTCTCCCTATTCATGTTGCAGGTCCTACTAAGAAAGAAGCCTCTAATGTCAAAGTTGCTGATGATGTAGATAACTCAACTTATGCAGAAGATCTTGCTAGACTTAAAAAGCAAGAGCATGCAGCAGCTAAAGAAGCTAAAAGGTTTGGTCTTGAGTTTGCTCAAGATACTGAGGCACTCTTGAGAAAAGCTGCTCTTGATACCAGCAGAAAACCAATTTCTGCTGACGGGTCCCCTGTTGCTGCTGATGCCAATTCTCCTGAAGGCATTTCTGCTGTTGTACCAGTTTCCACTGCTACATCCACAAGTTTAGATGAACCTTTTACCAGGTTTCCCAGCCCCTCAGACCTTGGCAATCATGAACAAAGTGCTGGCATTTTTCAATCAGCTTCTTATGATGATGACTTTGCTCCAACTCTGACCAATCTTGAAACTTCTGTTGATGTTAATCCTATTCCCACTAAGAGGATCAACACCATTTGTAACACCCCAACCCGATAAGGGTAGAAGTATTACATTACAGTGACATATCAGAACAAACACAAGCATATGATTCATACATACAAAGAAATTCAGGGTTACAAATGAAAATCTGAAACTACAAGGTTACAAAACAATAAATACTATGTCTAATAAAGTGAAACTTCATCTAATCGTCTCTAGTCCAAAGCATAGTCTTCTAAGTCCAGTCACACTCTCTTCCCATACAACTAAAATGAATAGAGAAATAAGACTGTGTTTCTTCGACAGGTCTTCTAACATAGCTCCAGGTTTTAAGGTACATGATGTTGTTGTCGACTCCAGGTTGTGTGTTGAATGGTTCGTCTTCTTTGGTCTGGTTGTCTTGGTGCCCAAACTGAAATCTTCACGTGTTGCGTGATGCATGATTGAGCACTATCCTAGTTCCTCACTTCTTCTTGAATGCTTCTTCCATGGTAATGCTTGTCGCAACCATCTTCTACGACTCTTCCACCAAGTTTCTAACTCCGATAACGATCTTCGATCTTGGTCCTTCTTGTGAAAGCTCTGTCTTTACATTATACAGGGTAGTGTTGTTTATTATGCTTTCTGAACGTCAATCAAATTTCTCTTCCAGAACAAAGGGTCATCTCACCAATAATCTCTATGTTCTTCTTTCGTTTTAGAACACAACACAATGTCATACTATGACAATTTGTCCAAAACACGCGAAAACATGATTAATCTAGCCAACACCATTGGCATCATTCAAACTCACAAATGTGGTAACGAGTGCAAAGGCAACTTCAGAAATCATCTCAGGGAATTTTCACATCGCCTTCTTTCTTCTTCAGGAACTGAAATACTTCCCAAAGGTTACTCTCGGTTAGTTAACCCCCTTCTTAGAAGTTTTTGTGATTGCTTCTTCAGTCCTTCAAATCTAAAATGATGCAATCAAATACGGGGTTCAAAGGAAAAACAAATTAATCATTGATACGCGGAAACAGATAATGATTGCTGATGGTGGTACGTTTAAGTTCACGATAGTCGATACGTCATCGCATACTTCTCTTGTTCTTCTTCATAAACAAACGAGAGCATCCAAAGAGAATCACAAGGGTTAACAAAAATCATATTCCATCAGTTCCTTCAAATACTCAACTTTTATAGCACCATGGTTTCTTCAACTGAGATCAGTTCAATGCCCACTCTACTTCCTAAGCAGGAAGGAGTACCAAAAGGTTCATCAGAGAATACCGGAAAATCTTCGTATGACAAAATATTTCCCAATAGTAGAACTTTCCAAGGGTTGATAATAATGGTTTTCAGGACAACTTGGTAATCACATGAGTTTGGGGTAGGTGTTTCCATAGTGACAGAAATTTTAGCAGATGTAGAGAGTCATCATAATGGAATAGGATGAAGCAGATTTTTAAGGTCACATTTCAGATATGGTAGTCTATGGTATCTTCACGAATAGCCATTCAGTCCAAAAGACCGTACGATCAGACATCTCAAAGTCAAAGGATTCATAGAGTGAATACAGTCGTCAAATCATACAGATAGTTCATATATCAGAGTCAAGTACATGGTTCAACAAAAATGTTGGGATGGATAAACGAACAGTTCAATGTGTGGGAATTTCGTTTAGCTTCTTAGCATAAGTAGCAGGTAGGATGTGTATCATTGGTAATACGAATATCGTATAATCGTCAATTGTGAGAGGTACAGAATCTCAGTTATCAGCATCATCATGCTTAGTTAACAAATCCATATAGAGATAGTATTTACATCATACCCTTCCAAAGGAAACGGTTGGCAGAACAAGGTTCATCATTCAAAGAGAGGAAACAAAACTTCTCATATTCGTGGTTCATAATTACCAAAATTCTCATAGGAGTAATAATGGATCATACAGAGTTAAGTAGTATCGGATGATACATTCATACCCAGCATAGGTAAGGAATTTACAGAATGTGTCGAACACATTGTGGTTGAATGACCTACGATGTGGTCGAAAAAGGTGTCAAACAGCTTATCAAACAAATCGGAGGCGGAGATCAAAATCTGAAGGTGAAACTTAAATGTGTAAGGTATCCAGGTAGCCTTCCGAGGTATTCCAAACTTACTTGGTTACTAAGCTTAAGTTGCAAAACTTCTAACTTCTGAAACAAAGGTCCTTATAAGGCTTATCTAAGAGCAAAGGCACGATCAGAGTGATACGGAAGCAAATGATACTTACATAAATGTCTTAGTCTACCCATTCCTCACTGGTAATAACTTAGGTTCCTATGGGGAATCCTAATGTAAAGTTTCAAAGGTTGTCTTATGAGCGCCTACAGTGGAAACTTAGGGGTCCAAACTTCACAGGTCAAGGGTAAATGTATTACGAATCGCAGACTGGTCTCTGATACCATAATTGTAACACCCCAACCCGATAAGGGTAGAAGTATTACATTACAGTGACATATCAGAACAAACACAAGCATATGATTCGTACATACAAAGAAATTCAGGGTTACAAATGAAAATCTGAAACTACAAGGTTACAAAACAATAAATACTATGTCTAATAAAGTGAAACTTCATCTAATCGTCTCTAGTCCAAAGCATAGTCTTCTAAGTCCAGTCACACTCTCTTCCCATAACCCAGCTTCCTACTAAAACCTGCCGCAGGAAAAGGAAATGCGGCTGAGCTTAAAAGCCCAGTGAACAGATACATAAACAAAGCAATGATAATGAAATAGAACTGAAATACAGTGCATTGGGGAATATCATAAGAAATAAACAAATGAATAATAGAAATGAAGGAATAGGATAGTCCTCCACCACGAGCCCAAAACTCAAAGTCATATCTCAAAGTCATAAGCCTTCAATTCATAATCTCACAATCAGAGGGGATACCTCTCAGGCAACCAGATAATATGAGGGGTGTCCTCATGTATCATAAGGGTGGAGTGATCAGCTCCCAGGGGTTGTGAAGGGCATGTATAGCACACAGTACCAATCACCTCAAAGTCAACTCAAAGTCATAGTTAAATCCACTAAGCATACATGTCTAGGATTGCAACCCATACGCCCCTTACTCAAAGTCAATCTCAAAGTCATATACTCAAAGTCATAATGGCCATAATAGTAATCATAAAAAGGGACGGCGTGAGAAATCACTCACCCACACATGAGTCATGCCAGTGGTGCATCACAGACATGCCTATGGTACCTCCATAGGTAGGAGAAACATAAATGGCTCGGGTATCAAACTAAGAGTCAGGTCTCAAAGTCATGCAAAAGGTCATATAGCAAAGGTTTATCTCAAAGTCATCTCAAAATCATATCAGGGTTCAATCAAAAGGGAACATAGCAGTTCATAACAAAGGGTTCATATCAGAAATAGTATTCAAGGTCCAATCAGAGTTTATCAGGTCAAGGTTCATATTCAAAAATCAATTCATGGTTCAGTTCAAAAGTCCGTTTCAAAAGTTTCTATTAAAAGTCCAATTTAAATAATCTTTTAAAACAGTTTTCATAAAAATGGTCTTTCAAAATATAGGGTTCATGAAAGTTAAATAACCTTTCTTTTAAAAAGAAATTTAGCATCATTTATAAACATCTTTTCAAATCGGTTCTTCTCAAAACATTTCCATGGCATAATTAAAAGGTTTTCATAGCATGGTTTCATAACGGAGGTCATATCAAGTGGGATCAACAGAGAAGGTTCAAGTAAAGGGGATCATAGCAATGGCATCAATTCGGGAACTAACGGATCAGAATATGAAAGAGATCATGAGAAACCTTTTGAGAAAGGTCAGAATATCTGTACCTCAATCGCCATCGAAATCATAACATACGTAAGCATATGGAAACACTCCTTCTTCAACGAATCTACACGAATTAATGATCGGCTTATTATTAATAACTTATTCAATTCAGATTTCTCATTTTAGTCGGCTTTCCAGTTTTAGTACCTTTCCATTTAAAGTGACTTTCCACTTTTAGCAGGTTTCCATAAATAGTAAGTTTCCACTTTTAGAAAGTTTCCATAATTAGAAAGTTGAGTCATTATTAATGGAATCAAAGTATCTTTTAACATATTTACACATTTGGTCCTTAGGGTTTCATAACTTTACCTTTTACACCCTTATATTTCCAAAATTACACTTTAAACCTTTTAGTATTCAAAGTTACACTTTAAACCCTTAACTTATCCATTTTACATAATGATCCCTTATTTTATCATGTTATACGAATATACCTTCAAGTATTCACAATTTACACTTTAAGTCCTTCAAGTTATCAAAGTTACATATTTAACCCTTTAATTTACAATTACAACTTTTAATTCTTAATAATTACATATTAAGCCATTAATTTACCAAATTAGCACATAATCCCTTGAATACTTTTAAATACTCAAAATAGTTCCAAGTTTATGAAAATTACATTTTTAGTCCCTCTCTTATAATTAATTACAAATCGCACCAATTAAATACAATTAATTCATTTTCTTGTAATATTTACACTTAGAACCCTCAAGTTATGTTTTTCCCATATTCCTACTGATTTATATGACATTACAAAATATCCCAGAAGTTTCAAAGTTGGAAAAACACACCCTTATACTATTAATTTTCCAATCGGTTTATATTAAAAATTAACCAAAACTATAACAAACCCTAAAATCAAATGCTAATCATTACCCCATGATTCTAACAACCTTAAACCATCATTAATTACCAGATCTCATGCCTCAAACTCTAACCCTAATCGATTTAGGGTTTTCTTTTATTTTTCCTTTTATTTTCTAATTAGCCGATTTATAAATTAATTAATAATACAATATTTAGGCCTCCATAATTCTAACCAATATTTTTCTGAGATTATACATATTATATAGAGTTCATAAAAATTAGTGTTCACGCCCAGAAAATTTATGTATAATTATTTAGAGTTTTGTGGCGTTTTTGGGGTTTAAATTCGTAAATCATTCATAGAACATGCATGGATCGAACCAAACATTTTATTTGATGTTTATAAGGTATAAAGGACCTGAGAAAAATACCAAATCAAGAATGGAACGTGTAGAGAGGGCTGTACAAATTATAGCATACGCGTAGAGCCAAAACGATCCAAAAATCACCATGACTTCACCAATGATCTTCCAACCTTGAAACCAATTTTCGTGGGTCTTATATGATGTAAGGAACATCAGAAAAATAAGAAATCATTTTTATAGAGGTCGTATGAAGCATAACGAATTTACCTTTGTTTTAGAGCTCGACACAAAGAAAACAATGCCACGATCGTGTAAGGCTTCAACAATTCGAATGGGATTTTTCTTGGCTTCTTAGGATGTTGATGAATCACAGAAAAATGCTTGAGAGTGATGGGAGAGTCGAATGGAGGCTAAGAGATTTCTTTGGTGTGTTATTTTTCAATCGGTAATTAGGGTTTAGTGTAAAAAAGGTATGGATTGACTATAAAAGATGGAATGCCGTGTGATGGGGGCCTTGGGCCAGGAATTTAGAAATTTTTGGTTGACAAAATATCCTTGGTGATTATCTTCCTTATTTGCACAATTTGAATCAAATTAAATCTCCTTAAAATTTCTTTTATCTCATTCGGCCCTTGTAGGGGTAATTTGGTAATTTTACTACTTGTATAAATGTTAAATTTAATTGTTAAAATTATTTGGATACATAACTTGTGCATTGTTTGAAGTTTGGGATTTATTTGGTACTTTAATAAGCTTTTAATTAAATTTCAAATTGGTAAGGGCAATTTGGTCTTTTCACATGTTCTCAGATTTTAGGTGTTACAACTTCTTCCCCTCTAAAAAGAAAAAATTTCGTCCTCGAAATTTGAAGTCGCAAAGTTAGACGAAGTCGTAGCAAACCGCAAAAGTCGTCACAACATTCTCACGCCCGGGGAGGTTCTTCCAAAAGATATTCAGACCAACTGGTTTCTCATGACTCGTAATTATTGTCAAAACAGTATCAGATTTCTCAGAAGGGCATATCATATTGAATTTGAATCAAAAGGATAATGTACCAAACATAACGGATGATAAACGAATTCTCCAGGAAGAGGTATAAAAATACATAGGATTTTCATCGAATTGATTAGGCGAATCAGATGAGAATACATTAAATTGTAGCAAACATGGGGTGATATACGGTTTAACCCTTCAGCTTCTCAGATAGTCTCGGCTTTTAGATAACCTTCCAAAGGTATTCTCATAAACAAACAGGTCTCATTTCCTCAAAGTCCACAATCACATATTTTACTCATAGCAGATCATAATGAACAACTTCACGAATGCGAATCGTATACGGACAGAAAGCATATCGTTAGATATCGTCAACGGCAGAAATTTCAAATTGGAACCTAAGATCCTTATCAGAAGTTGCAAAGATCAGCAAAACACGTGTCGAGAGTCCAAACGTATCGAATCGTATAACAAGGACAGCATATCAAACGTATAGGTAGAATGAACCTAAAGTCTCACTAAACTCAGATGATCTTGATCAGATGCCAGAATTCTAAAGCTTCTAAGGCACTTCTTAAAATATCATATGCCCACCATAAGTGCACGTTATATGATGTAAGTATTATCACGTTGGCCAGGCGTCATAATACTGGCATCATATACATATACCCTCATGATGATCATACTTTATCTCAAGTCGTGAACACCCAAACTTATTTAAATCCACCTAGTCCACCTATAGTCTCAGAGGTCACCAAAATCAAACAACATAACTAAGAGAACGAAATTACTCGAAGAGTAATGGAGATCCGAGAATGTCATTCAAAATTAAGGTACGTCATCAGTAACGTCAATTCTTTACAGCATCATCTCGTCTAAACACAATGTCCGCTTTCAAATCCGTCCACTCATTTACAAATTTCAAAATTTCTTCCAAGTTGGAGTAGTCTGTTTATTCTTGTCCGTCTTACCTCATGATTAAGAGAATTTAAAATTCGAGTCTGGTTCCTCAAGCCTTCGGCAACTCTTCTTGGTACTGTGGCGTCGTAGCGGCAGTCTCTGACACGATCTCTGTGCATCCCTCCATCCGCAGGTCTGCTTCTGCTCTCAATTCATCTTAGTACAACTAAAATGAATAGAGAAATAAGACTGCGTTTCTTCGACAGGTCTTCTAACATAGCTCCAGGTTTTAAGGTACATGATGTTGTTGTCGACTCCAGGTTGTGTGTTGAATGGTTTGTCTTCTTTGGTCTGGTTGTCTTGGTGCCCAAACTGAAATCTTCACGTGTTGCGTGATGCATGATTGAGCACTATCCTAGTTCCTCACTTCTTCTTGAATGCTTCTTCCATGGTAATGCTTGTCGCAACCATCTTCTACGACTCTTCCACCAAGTTTCTAACTCCGATAACGATCTTCGATCTTGGTCCTTCTTGTGAAAGCTCTGTCTTTACATTATACAGGGTAGTGTTGTTTATTATGCTTTCTGAACGTCAATCAAATTTCTCTTCCAGAACAAAGGGTCATCTCACCAATAATCTCTATGTTCTTCTTTCGTTTTAGAACACAACACAATGTCATACTATGACAATTTGTCCAAAACACGCGAAAACATGATTAATCTAGCCAACACCATTGGCATCATTCAAACTCACAAATGTGGTAACGAGTGCAAAGGCAACTTCAGAAATCATCTCAGGGAATTTTCACATCGCCTTCTTTCTTCTTCAGGAACTGAAATACTTCCCAAAGGTTACTCTCGGTTAGTTAACCCCCTTCTTAGAAGTTTTTGTGATTGCTTCTTCAGTCCTTCAAATCTAAAATGATGCAATCAAATACGGGGTTCAAAGGAAAAACAAATTAATCATTGATACGCGGAAACAGATAATGATTGCTGATGGTGGTACGTTTAAGTTCACGATAGTCGATACGTCATCGCATACTTCTCTTGTTCTTCTTCATAAACAAACGAGAGCATCCAAAGAGAATCACAAGGGTTAACAAAAATCATATTCCATCAGTTCCTTCAAATACTCAACTTTTATAGCACCATGGTTTCTTCAACTGAGATCAGTTCAATGCCCACTCTACTTCCTAAGCAGGAAGGAGTACCAAAAGGTTCATCAGAGAATACCGGAAAATCTTCGTATGACAAAATATTTCCCAATAGTAGAACTTTCCAAGGGTTGATAATAATGGTTTTCAGGACAACTTGGTAATCACATGAGTTTGGGGTAGGTGTTTCCATAGTGACAGAAATTTTAGCAGATGTAGAGAGTCATCATAATGGAATAGGATGAAGCAGATTTTTAAGGTCACATTTCAGATATGGTAGTCTATGGTATCTTCACGAATAGCCATTCAGTCCAAAAGACCGTACGATCAGACATCTCAAAGTCAAAGGATTCATAGAGTGAATACAGTCGTCAAATCATACAGATAGTTCATATATCAGAGTCAAGTACATGGTTCAACAAAAATGTTGGGATGGATAAACGAACAGTTCAATGTGTGGGAATTTCGTTTAGCTTCTTAGCATAAGTAGCAGGTAGGATGTGTATCATTGGTAATACGAATATCGTATAATCGTCAATTGTGAGAGGTACAGAATCTCAGTTATCAGCATCATCATGCTTAGTTAACAAATCCATATAGAGATAGTATTTACATCATACCCTTCCAAAGGAAACGGTTGGCAGAACAAGGTTCATCATTCAAAGAGAGGAAACAAAACTTCTCATATTCGTGGTTCATAATTACTAAAATTCTCATAGGAGTAATAATGGATCATACAGAGTTAAGTAGTATCGGATGATACATTCATACCCAGCATAGGTAAGGAATTTACAGAATGTGTCGAACACATTGTGGTTGAATGACCTACGATGTGGTCGAAAAAGGTGTCAAACAGCTTATCAAACAAATCGGAGGCGGAGATCAAAATCTGAAGGTGAAACTTAAATGTGTAAGGTATCCAGGTAGCCTTCCGAGGTATTCCAAACTTACTTGGTTACTAAGCTTAAGTTGCAAAACTTCTAACTTCTGAAACAAAGGTCCTTATAAGGCTTATCTAAGAGCAAAGGCACGATCAGAGTGATACGGAAGCAAATGATACTTACATAAATGTCTTAGTCTACCCATTCCTCACTGGTAATAACTTAGGTTCCTATGGGGAATCCTAATGTAAAGTTTCAAAGGTTGTCTTATGAGCGCCTACAGTGGAAACTTAGGGGTCCAAACTTCACAGGTCAAGGGTAAATGTATTACGAATCGCAGACTGGTCTCTGATACCATAATTGTAACACCCCAACCCGATAAGGGTAGAAGTATTACATTACAGTGACATATCAGAACAAACACAAGCATATGATTCGTACATACAAAGAAATTCAGGGTTACAAATGAAAATCTGAAACTACAAGGTTACAAAACAATAAATACTATGTCTAATAAAGTGAAACTTCATCTAATCGTCTCTAGTCCAAAGCATAGTCTTCTAAGTCCAGTCACACTCTCTTCCCATAACCCAGCTTCCTACTAAAACCTGCCGCAGGAAAAGGAAATGCGGCTGAGCTTAAAAGCCCAGTGAACAGATACATAAACAAAGCAATGATAATGAAATAGAACTGAAATACAGTGCATTGGGGAATATCATAAGAAATAAACAAATGAATAATAGAAATGAAGGAATAGGATAGTCCTCCACCACGAGCCCAAAACTCAAAGTCATATCTCAAAGTCATAAGCCTTCAATTCATAATCTCACAATCAGAGGGGATACCTCTCAGGCAACCAGATAATATGAGGGGTGTCCTCATGTATCATAAGGGTGGAGTGATCAGCTCCCAGGGGTTGTGAAGGGCATGTATAGCACACAGTACCAATCACCTCAAAGTCAACTCAAAGTCATAGTTAAATCCACTAAGCATACATGTCTAGGATTGCAACCCATACGCCCCTTACTCAAAGTCAATCTCAAAGTCATATACTCAAAGTCATAATGGCCATAATAGTAATCATAAAAAGGGACGGCGTGAGAAATCACTCACCCACACATGAGTCATGCCAGTGGTGCATCACAGACATGCCTATGGTACCTCCATAGGTAGGAGAAACATAAATGGCTCGGGTATCAAACTAAGAGTCAGGTCTCAAAGTCATGCAAAAGGTCATATAGCAAAGGTTTATCTCAAAGTCATCTCAAAATCATATCAGGGTTCAATCAAAAGGGAACATAGCAGTTCATAACAAAGGGTTCATATCAGAAATAGTATTCAAGGTCCAATCAGAGTTTATCAGGTCAAGGTTCATATTCAAAAATCAATTCATGGTTCAGTTCAAAAGTCCGTTTCAAAAGTTTCTATTAAAAGTCCAATTTAAATAATCTTTTAAAACAGTTTTCATAAAAATGGTCTTTCAAAATATAGGGTTCATGAAAGTTAAATAACCTTTCTTTTAAAAAGAAATTTAGCATCATTTATAAACATCTTTTCAAATCGGTTCTTCTCAAAACATTTCCATGGCATAATTAAAAGGTTTTCATAGCATGGTTTCATAACGGAGGTCATATCAAGTGGGATCAACAGAGAAGGTTCAAGTAAAGGGGATCATAGCAATGGCATCAATTCGGGAACTAACGGATCAGAATATGAAAGAGATCATGAGAAACCTTTTGAGAAAGGTCAGAATATCTGTACCTCAATCGCCATCGAAATCATAACATACGTAAGCATATGGAAACACTCCTTCTTCAACGAATCTACACGAATTAATGATCGGCTTATTATTAATAACTTATTCAATTCAGATTTCTCATTTTAGTCGGCTTTCCAGTTTTAGTACCTTTCCATTTAAAGTGACTTTCCACTTTTAGCAGGTTTCCATAAATAGTAAGTTTCCACTTTTAGAAAGTTTCCATAATTAGAAAGTTGAGTCATTATTAATGGAATCAAAGTATCTTTTAACATATTTACACATTTGGTCCTTAGGGTTTCATAACTTTACCTTTTACACCCTTATATTTCCAAAATTACACTTTAAACCTTTTAGTATTCAAAGTTACACTTTAAACCCTTAACTTATCCATTTTACATAATGATCCCTTATTTTATCATGTTATACGAATATACCTTCAAGTATTCACAATTTACACTTTAAGTCCTTCAAGTTATCAAAGTTACATATTTAACCCTTTAATTTACAATTACAACTTTTAATTCTTAATAATTACATATTAAGCCATTAATTTACCAAATTAGCACATAATCCCTTGAATACTTTTAAATACTCAAAATAGTTCCAAGTTTCTGAAAATTACATTTTTAGTCCCTCTCTTATAATTAATTACAAATCGCACCAATTAAATATAATTAATTCATTTTCTTGTAATATTTACACTTAGAACCCTCAAGTTATATTTTTCCCATATTCCTACTGATTTATATGACATTACAAAATATCCCAGAAGTTTCAAAGTTGGCAAAACACACCCTTATACTATTAATTTTCCAATCGGTTTATATTAAAAATTAACCAAAACTATAACAAACCCTAAAATCAAATGCTAATCATTACCCCATGATTCTAACAACCTTAAACCATCATTAATTACCAGATCTCATGCCTCAAACTCTAACCCTAATCGATTTAGGGGTTTCTTTTATTTTTCCTTTTATTTTCTAATTAGCCGATTTATAAATTAATTAATAATACAATATTTAGGCCTCCATAATTCTAACCAATATTTTTCTGAGATTATACATATTATATAGAGTTCATAAAAATTAGTGTTCACGCCCAGAAAATTTATGTATAATTATTTAGAGTTTTGTGGCGTTTTTGGGGTTTAAATTCGTAAATCATTCATAGAACATGCATGGATCAAACCAAACATTTTATTTGATGTTTATAAGGTATAAAGGACCTGAGAAAAATACCAAATCAAGAATGGAACGTGTAGAGAGGGCTGTACAAATTATAGCATACGCGTAGAGCCAAAACGATCCAAAAATCACCATGACTTCACCAATGATCTTCCAACCTTGAAACCAATTTTCGTGGGTCTTATATGATGTAAGGAACATCAGAAAAATAAGAAATCATTTTTATAGAGGTCGTATGAAGCATAACGAATTTACCTTTGTTTTAGAGCTCGACACAAAGAAAACAATGCTACGATCGTGTAAGGCTTCAACAATTCGAATGGGATTTTTCTTGGCTTCTTAGGATGTTGATGAATCACAAAAAAATGCTTGAGAGTGATGGGAGAGTCGAATGGAGGCTAAGAGATTTCTTTGGTGTGTTATTTTTCAATTGGTAATTAGGGTTTAGTGTAAAAAAGGTATGGATTGACTATAAAAGATGGAATGCCGTGTGATGGGGGCCTTGGGCCAGGAATTTCGAAATTTTTGGTTGACAAAATATCCTTGGTGATTATCTTCCTTATTTGCACAATTTGAATCAAATTAAATCTCCTTAAAATTTCTTTTATCTCATTCGGCCCTTGTAGGGGTAATTTGGTAATTTTACTACTTGTATAAATGTTAAATGTAATTGTTAAAATTATTTGGATACATAACTTGTGCATTGTTTGAAGTTTGGGATTTATTTGGTACTTTAATAAGCTTTTAATTAAATTTCAAATTGGTAAGGGCAATTTGGTCTTTTCACATGTTCTCAGATTTTGGGTGTTACACCATTCATCCTCAAACCAATATACTTGGTGATCTCAATGCCATGGTTCTAACCAGAAGTGCAGTGAAACAGACACAGTTTGGACAATGTGATTTTCTCACTTATGTTTCTAATCAGAAGAGGGACAATCATACAGATCAACAACATTGTATGTTTGCTTATTTCTTATCACAAGTTGAACCAACCAGCATTAAACAAGCTTTGAGTGAACCTAGTTGGGTAGAGGCTATGCAGGAAGAGATGCAACAATTCAAGAATCAAGATGTATGGGTACTTGTTGATCTACCTGCAGGTAAATTTACAATTGGAACCAAGTGGATTTTAAAATGCAAGAGGGATGCAAGAGGAATTGTGGTCAGAAACAAAGCAAGATTGGTGGCCCAGGGTTTTAGACAAGAAGAAGGGATTGATTATGATGAAGTTTTTACACCTGTTGCTAGAGTTGAGGCTATAAGGTTGTTCTTGGCCTTTGCCTCATACATGGGTTTTGTGGTATATCAGATGGATGTAAAGAGTGCCTTTCTCTATGGCAAGATTGAAGAGGAAGTCTATGTCACTCAGCCACAAGGTTTTGAAGACCCACAACATCCAAAGAAGGTGTACAAGGTTGTCAAGGCACTCTATGGACTTCATCAAGCACCAAGAGCCTGGTATGAAAGGTTATCTACATTCCTTTTGGAGCATGGCTACAGAAGAGGAGCAATTAACAAGACTCTCTTCATTAATAAGAACTCTAGGGATATCATTCTGGTTCAAGTATATGTGAATGATATCATCTTTGGTTCCACAAAAGAGGCTTGGTGCAGAGAATTTGAAGATTTGATGAAAGGTGAATTTCAGATGAGTGCAATGGGGGAATTGACATTTTTCTTGGGGCTACAAGTTAAACAACAACCTGAAGGGATTTTTATCCATCAGGAGAAATATGTTAAAGACATCTTGAAGAAGTTTGACTTTGAATTATTGAGGACTGCAACTACTCCATATGAACCTCCAAAGCCTAAGAATCAAAATGAACCAGATGAAGCTGTTAATGTTCATCTATATAGATCCATGATTGGCTCACTCATGTACCTCACAGCTTCAAGACCTGACATCACTTTTGCCGTCAGTGCTTGCTCAAGACACCAAGTCACTCCATTGACTTCCCACCTAAATGCAGTGAAGAAGATTTTCAAGTACCTAAAAGGCCAACCTAAGTTAGGTCTTTGGTATCCAAGAGATTCACCCTTTGTGTTGGAAGCATACAGTGATAGTGACTATGCTGGAGCTAATTTGGACAGGAAATCCACAACAGGAGGTTGTCAATTTCTTGGCAGAAGGCTAATTTCTTGGCAGTGCAAGAAACAAACCATTGTGGCCACCTCCTCTACTGAAGCAGAATAGGTTACTGCTGCTAACTGTTGTGGTCAGGTACTTTGGATTCAAAATCAAATGCTGGATTATAGGTTTAACTTCATGAACACTAAAATCTACATTGATAATCAAAGTACCATTTCAATTGTTAAAAATCCAGTCTTTCATCAAAGAACTAAACATATTGAAATTAGGCACCATTTTATTAGACATGCAAATGAGAAACATTTAATACAGGTGCTTAAAATGCATACTGATGATAATGTGGCTGATTTATTAACAAAGGCTTTTGATGGACCTAGGTTTAACCACTTAGTTGTCCACATTGGGATGGTTAACCCTTGAATGCTATGTTTGAGGGGAGGCATATGCCTTTGGGGAGGATTGTAATTGATGTTGTAAAGTTTGTATATTATTATGTTTGCTAACTTTGTTTTGCAGGTTTGTATATTATTATGTTTGCTAACTTTTTTTTGCAGGTTTATTTCTAATTAGACTAACAATTATGTATAAGTTTGCCTTCTGTGTTCTGTTTTAGTATTTGGTTTGCAGGTTCCTGTTTCTGCTGATGAACAAAGATCCATACATCACATATCAGTAGAATAAGAGTTAACAAAAAACTTAAAAGTTTATTCATTAATAAGATTCATTACAAGGAACACTTCCACCAAACATGATTCAGGATTACAAGGGAGATCAACAAACAACCAAACAGCCTAACAACCAGCAACCTCAAAAGACAACAACACCACAACCTACATCAACCCAAACTCCTACTCCATCTTCCTCTTCCCCTTTCCCAGATCCTTGGGGTCAGGCATCCTCTTGTGGACCCCTCTGGACTGCATAGATTTGTCCTATAGTTTGGGAGCAGCAAGCCCAAGGACAACCTTGAGTGGACCCTTGTACCTTTGGGAAGATTGAGGCTCCACAGGGACTGAGATCTTGCTCATATCAGCACAAACCCTTTCCATTTCACTGGTGAGGAACTCAGTGACTGGAGTAAAGTCTGGGAGTACAACTGCTAGGGGAGTTGGATTCAGAGCTTCCTCTGTTTCCTCTGATGAGGAAGGAGATGGATAGACCTCAGAAGGTCCCTCACCAATATAGTAGTATGATCTCTTGATTTGGGGGATATCAAAGGTAGAAGAAGATGAGTCAGAGGAAATTTCAATGACATTTGATTTAGGCTTCATGATTGGAGTAATTGGAAAGATTTTGGTGTGGTTGGTGTTTGTGTGTAATTGATTTGGGTAGCTTGTGACTTGAAGGCCTCATTATATAGAACTGAGTTGAAGTTTAATGAGAGTTAATATCACTTAATGGGAGGTAGTTGAGTCTGTGCTAATTACATGCAAGTTGACCATAAAAAGGATTCTACGGATGAATTCTACTAAGGTTTGACCAATTGCTGCTGATGATACAAGTTGATCATAAATGATATTTTATGTGTGTTCCTGCTGATAGTTCCTACCAAGTATGTTTACATCAGTGGAATTTATATTTATCAGTAGCAAGACAATCAAGTGAAGATAAACAAAAGCAACAAAGTTTTTATTCATAAGCATCCAAAGTACAAGCAGAATGAAGATTACAAAGTACAAACAAGCAAAACAATCCCAAAACCTAGCCTATCAACCCTAAAACCACTACTCTACTTTCCCTTTACCCTTGCCCTTCACATCAGCAATCTTCTCCTTGCCTTTGTTCCTGGTGAAGATTTCCTGTTGTTGGGGACAAGGCAACCCTATCACCACTTCCCTTGCCCTTGGTAGAGGTGGATTTGACCTTCTTGGTCTTGATGGTTATCTTGGACGGGAGGATTGGGGTCTCTCCGGTGTAAAGGGAGGTTGGTAAAGTTCATCATCGTCTTCTTCATCAGATGAGGTCCAAATGAAGGGAGACACAAGTTCACGGGGTGGTGGTTGATATGGAATCCATGGATTGGGATCTTCTGAAGACTCTGAGTACAATGAAGGATTGAGGACTCTGCTTGATTCACCCCTCTTTAGTGCATTCCACCTTTTCTCTAGTTCTCTTGCAGCATCCGAATCATCCAAATCAGAAGGAACGTTTGCAGGGTCCTTTGATGGTGAGGGACTTGGAGGATTCACATCGTGTTTCTTCTTCTTGGCATGTTCCTTTGTTAGACCTTTCCGGATGGTTGGTAATCTTAATGGTGGTGGAGATGTTAGTGATTCACAAGAATCAGAAGAATCAGAGGAAATGTTGATGATGCTTGGATTAGATGACATGGTTGTTTCTTGATTAGTGGTAATGTGATTAGGGATTTGGATTGTGAAGTTGATTGGTGTGATTTGGGGATTTTTACCTCCTATTTATAAGTCAAAGTAAACCGTGTGTAGTTATTTCCAATAATGCAAGGCGGTTTACATGTAATTAAGAAAGAAAGTTTGACTAAAGAGATTTTTATTGAATAATGGTTACCACTGATGACGTGTTTCTGCTGTTTGACCATGTGGTTGCTGCTGATGGAAGGAATGGTTGACCGTAGTCAACATTAACTAGGTTTCTGCTGATTGACCAGCTAATTCCTACTGTTTGACTTGGTTTCTGCTGACGAGTCAGTTTTATTTGGGATTTTATAAAAGTCAAATATTGGTCAAAGATTGTTTCCACAATTCTTGCCAATTACACTCCACGTTTGGAAACTTACTTCAATTAACCTAGACGTGAAAATCCCACTCACAAATAACTGATTCCCTCTCCTTATAAAACTCCAAAACCATTTCAAAATCTCTCGGCATTCAAAACCCACTCTCTCTTATCAATCAATGGCAGAACTTTTATTCAAAGGTGATCACAACAAACAAGCTTTCTTAGGTTGTGGTAAAGGACATGCTCACTATGTAGAAATGATGGAGTTTCTTCAAAGATCAAAGATTCATTTTACTTTAACCCAATACCCTGTCATAATACATGAATCTTTGGTCAAACAATTTTGGGGAACTGCTCGCATAAGGTCTGTTGACGAAGGACCAACGGAAATTGCTACCATTGATAGGGAAGAATGTGTAATTACTGAGTCATTGGTTAAAGCTCAGTTACAGCTGGATGATGAAGGTGGGGAGCATGAGTTGCCTAAGGAGGAGATACTTGCAGATCTTCAGGCTGCTAGATATGGTGGAGATGGGAAGGTCTGGTACAAAAATCATTTTTGCCCTAAATGGAGATTCTTGACACACACTCTGCTTCAGTGTATGAGCTCCAAGTCAGGAGGATGGGGTCAATTCTCCACAGATATTGCTCTTGCCATTGTGTGTTTATCTCAGGGTAGAACTTTTAATTTCTCTAAGTACATATTTGATGAAATGCTTAAAAATGTTAAGGATACCAAACTTAAATTTTTAATGTATCATAGGTTTCTTCAAATAATTTTAGGCATTCAGACCAATGATACTACCCATATGCCTGTTAAGGGGTTATCTAGCAAGCTATTTGCTTCTATGAAAACCAACTACAATGGAGACCATAGGCCTTTATTACCTGCTATGTTGCCTGCTGGCAATGCAGCTGCTGATGCAGCTCCTGGTGGTCAGGATCCTGTTGATGCTCATCCACCAGTGGATTCTCCTGAGGGTCCTGAAGTTGCTCCTGATGCAAGTGCATTAGTTGCTGCTGATGCCCAACCACCACCATATCCAAGACCATCTACACCAAGGCCTCCCACACCTATACCCTCTCCAGGTGTTGCTCCTTCTACTTAGCATGTGGCTCCTGAGGATTTTGGCCCTGACTGACCTGTACAATCTCCACAAATAACAAGACTTCCCACACCAAGTCCATTGAGACTGATACATGGGAATTGTGCCCTCGCAACAGGTTTTACCTCTCAGGGGATCTCGAGAAGCTTACAACCCTCACCAGGCAGTGTACCTGATCGTTGTAGTATAGTATAGTGACAAGTACCGGGGGATTGATCGTTCAACTCAGGAATAGTGTCACTAGGATTAGAAAGCCTACTAAACTAGGTCTAGAGGTGAGGATGATTCTTTTTGTATTTTTATATTTTATAGAAAGCAAGTAAAATCTCGGGTTTTGAAGGAGTTGGCAGAATTAGTTGCTAGCCAACTAACCCAATTAACTACAGATGCAATCAAAATAAAATAAAAGAAATGAAAATAAAACTATTATACTAATGTGGTGGAAACAATGATGAGGAAAGTTGTGTTTACTTAGGTTTCATTACTCCCTATATATCTTTTAAAGGTTGATTAGCTTGTTACAATTGCATGTATGACGGGTCATATTCCTTAATACTAGTCGTAGGGCCGTGTACAATATTCCCTAACTCTATAAGATCCTACTTCACTCCTATGTCGAGCCGTTAGAAGCTCCTAACATGGGATCATTAGAATTCTCTTACGCATTAAATACAACCAAAAATCGTAGTACACCTCCGATCATGTTTCTTAAGACGTTCAAGCAAGTTACCAATGGAAGTCTGTCAGTTTTCTTAAGCCTAACATCGAATACAATCATCCGTAAAAATTATAAACAAACAATCAACCCCTAATTAACATCTAGGTTTTACTACATCTAAGCAAACACAAGAAAGATCTAGCCTAGCATGTTAAAGAGAAGACAAGCGTAAGATATAATCACACAACACATAGACATATTGAATGATTTGAATGAATACTTATCTTCAATTTAACATGGAAGAATCAAGGGGTTGAAACCCTTGAAAAGCTGTTAAAATTCGACCTAGGGTTTATTCCCTCAAAGTTGCACAATAATGAATGAAATTTGGAAAACTATATATAGATATTACATCTTGACGGCGTCATGTATTAGCTTGTGACGCCATCAACTCGCCGCCATGATAAAATCATATTGCCTAGATCCATTTGTGACGCCGTCATGTGGAGAAATACTCTGGGCCGTCACTAGTAATTGGACCCTGACGGCCTTGGTGACGCCGTCAGGCCATAAGCTTGAAAACTCTCTGGGCCGTCACGTTATAAGTTCCATATCCACCTCTTTTGTAACTCTTGACGCCGTCATGTGTAGAGGCTTGACGCCGTCAGGTACTGTTCCAGCAAGGAATTTTGAGACTTTGCCGTTTTCTTCACTTTTATGCTCCAAAAATGTCTAAAATGCTTCCTTTTCCAGATTCTTCCTCAAAAGTACCTAAAATGACAAAAGGAAGGATTTAGGGTAATAATTGATCAAATAATCTCGAATTTGGGCTTAAATGATCTCTTAAAAGCGGTACACTTTTCGCCTCATCAAATACCCTTACACTTGAGATTTGCTTATCCTCAAGCAAATGTGCTTTTATTCTAATCAAAATACAAGTTAGGCGTCATTTAACACTAATATAAAAGTAATTACAACAAATAATCGATCCACTAAAAACCAAAAGCAAGCACGGAGGTCATACATTAGCACCTCACAAATAGTATTTAAATACTCACATCTCTCGGGTGTAATAAAGTATATATCACAATAAGAAAATGGAAAACATCTCTCACTACCTGTCATAGCAAAATAGATTACCATAGGCTTGGGTAAGGATCAAACCTTCACCACTTGGCGTAAGCACCTAGGATAAACTATCAAAGAGGTATTTTAAAGGGTTATAACGTTAGGTATAGGGATATGGAAAACACGGTTTTGTTGGATAAAGGCAATATTTACTGGTGGCGAGTTAATCATCTTGGTTAATTACATGTACAATATGGCGTTGCTAAGCCAAGACTCGACTCGACTTAAGCTAATAAATCAAAAATAACAAAAACATAAAATAAACATAGAATGAAACGGGATGGTTGTCCGTATGTTTTTTCTCTTTTCTTTTTCAATTTTTTTTAATTTTTCGATTTTTTTTTTTTTTTTTTTTTTTTTTTTTTTTTTTTTTTTTTTTGCATACACTTTTACCCTACCATCCAAAATAATACATCATGGGGAATGTACATTCCCCTTACACTTGAATTTTTACATACTTTACAATAAACTATTCTAATGACTCGAATCAAGATAATCAAAACACTTGGAGTACTTTTTAAGATTAACGCACATATGGGGGTAATATATAATGTTCTTCCCCATTACTCAATATCACAAGTACTTTACCCATGAGTCCCAATCGTCCCAAAACAATATGTACAAGATATGACTCGACTTAGCAACCATGTAATCAATTAGATAATTAACTAAGGGTTTAAACACATAACAATAATGCACTAAAAATGAGTGCATACACGGAAGGCTAAGGCGATTTGGTTGCACATTTGGGTGGGTTGTAACAAATTTTTCCTTTAAGTAAGATGCTTAAAGTTAGAAATGAAAAGATAGGCTCGGAGGGGTGTACTAGGGGTATCGTGTACTAAAAATGAGTACAACGCTAAGGTGTGGGAAAAATTAATTGACTTTACTAGTCAAGTAATATGACTTAAATGGTCAAGTAATTATGATACGGGTTTAACACAAGGGTGATCCTAATGCCTCTTATCATGTAGTAAATCCTACTACACGAATGTAGTCTCACTAGCGGTCTCGGGATGCATCACTAACGTAAGTTCTGGAATCTAAATGCTACCGGTACACTCATAAGCACTAATAATAAATGCTTTTCCTATCAAATCTAAAGGCGAACCTCACATATTTGGGTGGAAAATTTTTCTGAATGGTACGGTTCTGTGCTAGTCATACAACTCCTATCAATGAGACGCTTGTTAAGGCTAAAGTTTCACTCCTAGATGTTGTAAAAAATTTTAAATTTGGCACTAAAATTACAGTAACAAGTATTTCTCTTAGTTTTATTACACACCTACCATCGAACAAACAAATTCAAGTGCAATAGTATCCTATAAGGTATCATCAGTTACCCTCCCCTTACACTTAGGATGAACATTGTCCCCAATGTTCAATTAAAGGATGTAAAAGTAGAATAGGTAAAAGAATAAAAACAAATACTCCCCTAAATCGTTCGGTGTGGATAGTGTATCAACAAGGTTAGATCTTCCTCCAAGAAAATGAACGTTCAAATCTTCCCTTCCAGAAATATAAATCATCTTCTTGTCATATATAACCTGTTAAACCTGAGAAAACAATCAAGGCAACCTCGCGTAAAATCGGCGGCAATCTATATATACTAACAAATCCTAGAAAAAATAGCATATATATCTTAAAGTTGCTTTCTAGGAATTAAAGGGATATAATACTTGTGGAATGAATGTTTGCAGATTTCCTAGAGTTTATAAAACTAAACAATCAACAAAAACTTTAAGACTCCGTTAGAAAAACAAAATTCACAAAATTTCCAGAATTTTACACGTGACGCCGTTAGGTATTAAATCCTGACGCCGTCCGAAGTGACCTGCAGAAATCTTTATGTTAAGTTTCCGGAAAATTTTTGGAAAAACTTATGTCCTACTTCCTGGAAAATCCTGCAAAACATCATTATGACTCGATACAAGCATTTGACTCTAACAAATACTAATATACATGTTCATTTAATATTGTGCCGAATCAAGATCATTTTCGTTCTTAGAAACAAACTTGGGGTTTCCCCTTACACTTAGCTTTTGCAAAATACCTTTATATGAAGTTAAGATGAAGTTAAATAACAAAATAAAGCATTTTCACAATTTTAGTTTGAAACATGATCTACCAACAATAAAAATAAAGCATGCATACGGAAGCAAATAACATCAAACAATTAAAAATCAAAACACACAAAACATGGGTTGCCTCCCAAGAAGCGCTTTTCTTTATTTACGAGTCTTGTAGCTAGACTCAAGGTCATGGGCAATTACGTGACCTCATCATTGGTCTCATTCTCTAGGTCATCTCCAATCTCGGGATCGCTTTCATAGTGCTGGTATTTTGGGTCTTCAAACTCAAAGATATCTTCCCGATACTTGGATCCAACCTTACTAACATCCTTAAAGAATCCACATGATAAATCAAAAGGTGTTTTTACATCCTCTCCGAACATCTTCATCACATAAAACAAGTTGAGAACCTAGCTTATCAAGTCCGTCACAATCAATTCCTTCAAAGTCTTTCCTCTTGTATGGTGTTTGGTATGACACCATCCTAATTCCATCGGTGAAAGTCATGATTCCCTTCCGGTCGTCAACCATTAAGTTAGTGATTTCACAAAAGAGGGCTCCAAAAACAACTTGCGATAACCTTGGGTCGATATAATCCTCAATGTTGTCCACGATCGTAAAGTCCATTGTGAATGCCATATTTCCTATGAATACCTGGATTTCATGGTCTCTACCAACAACATTTTCTCCTTTATAAATCATCCCCCATCTGCAAATATTATTATAATGGAACAGGGACATAAAATTCTTAGGTAGAGACACGTCAATGTAGACATTATCGAAATACTTGTGACCAATCATACAAGAGATTTTAAGGTTATTCGGATCACGCCGCTTTATCCTTTCTGATCTTCCATCATGTGATCCATATGCATTACAACCTAGTGACGGACGATACTCATACACTTCCTCATTACCTTTTCAAAAAATCACTTTCCTGACGCCATTGGTGAATAATGCACTACTATCCTTCTCATCAAGGATCACTCCCGTTTCATTAACAAATGGTTTCCCGAGGATGAGGTTGGTTAATGTTGAATTAGTGACAGAGTCTATGTCATCGACCATGGTGAGATCAATATAGATGAATCCTCCAATCATAACTGATAACCTTTTCATTATCCTGGCATTATCGATTCCTTCACACGAGATATGTTTAGGGAAGGCTTCGTTGTAAAGGGAGATGGGGATTACGTTTATAGGGAGGTTAGGATCTATGTAAGTATTGGTTATGAGCTTCTTCCTAGTAGTGCAAGAAATATTAAAAACTTCAGAGTCGCTTCCCTTAATCCTATCACTACTCCCTATAGTAATATCCACTATATTTTCCTCGAGTTTCTCTATAATAGATTCACCCAGAATTACTGGATTTTTCATGTGCCCTTCTGATCTCTCTTTCGACTCATCCCATTCGCCTGACTCTTGTGTGACGGAGTCCTCGAATAAGTCGGCAAGGCTCTTGGCCAATTCGTGGTCTATCTCTGGGGTCTCATCCTTAACTTCATGACCCTTATTCCCAGTTGGTTGTTGGCTCTGGTCAGGTGTAGGAGCAGATATTTTGGTGATGGTATTTACAAAGTGGATTGGTCCTGGGGGGTTAACATGGTCCCTAACGTCCTTCACCTTTGGTGACAGATAAAGTGTTTACTAGGGCTTTTTATTTTCACAGGAGAGGTTGGCTGATTAATGATGGTGACAGATTTGACTTCTTCAGCCTGAATCGGTTTACTAACAGCGTGCTCTTTAATAACGGTTAACAGATTACAAATCTTGTCATTCATATCGGCTTGCTGTTGTCTAAATCGAGTTTCGAGCTTGGAGAGCTGTAATTCTTGAGAGAGAATGAACTTTCGCAAGGCATCTTCATAGCTTTTCTTAGGAGTGTTCTGTGGTGGAAAATGCTCGGACCATTCGAGTGGAGGAGAATCATCGAAGGATATGCTCCGAGTTTAGTATCCTCTGAAATTTGGTTTATCCTTCCATACATCATAGGCCTTGCCAAAGTTTCGAGGTCCTCGATTAGTGGCGAGCTCTCTATCCTTTGTTTTATCAGCACGTGACGATGTGAATTCCTTAAAAGCATGTTTTGGAAGTTCCATGCAGTTATGAGTTTCATGAGGACCATTACACAATTTACACGAAGAAGTGATTTTGTTCACTTGGCTTGAAGGCTTAGGAGCTTCGTAGGATTTCATGAGAAACTTGACTTGGTCCTCAAGTTCCATGATCCTATGGTCGGGAGTGCTAGAAGTGTTGGAAGGCAAAGATATTGCCTTGACCGTTTGTTCAAATCACGGGGATCATTCCAACTTTCGTTGTCATAGAGAGCAAGATCTTCTATGAGTTCCCATGATTCTTTAGCACTTAGATCACATAGCTTGCCACCGGCCGATTGGTCAATGGTTCGCCTTGTGGAGAGATCGATATGGTCATATAAGATTTGGACTTGGAGCCAAAGATCTATGCCATGATGAGGGACTTTTTGGAGTAAGTCCTTGAAATGAGTCCATGCTTCATATAGAGTTTCACCTTGACGTTGTTAGAACATCAAGATATCATTTCTAAGCTTGGTAGTTCTCCCCGGTAGGAAAAATTGAGCAAGGAAACGAGTGGTGAGATCATCCCATGAGGTGATGGATCCCGCGGGTAAACGTTCAAGCCATTGACTAGCTTGATCACGTAGAGAGAATTGGAATAGGCGTAATCGGGTTGACTCTCTAGTTACAACATCAAGGTCTATGGAATCTACGATTTTAAGGAAATCCTTGAGATGTTGGTTAGGATCTTCAGAACAAAGTCCATGGAATGCACATCCACTTCGCACCAACCGGATAGTGTCGGATCGCAAGGGGGACACATTGGCTCCTTGAGTGAGCTCAATGGTGTTTCGATAGCCTTGGTGGCTAGGACGGGAATACTCTCCTAAAGTTCGGGGCCTAGGAGGTTGGTTTGCAAGTGGTAGGTTTTGCGGGTGGTTTTGTTGTGGTGGGTTGATGGGTTCAAAGATGTTACCACCTTCCATGATGTCGGATGGTAAAGGTTACGAACAAAGAAACGAAGAAATAAGATAGACTAAAGAAAACCTAAAAATAAAAATAAAAATCTTACTAGAAAGGGATCTAGCAAGTAGACCTAATAAAAAGAAATCCTAACCTAGACAATAACTATTCCCCGACAACGGCGCCAAAAACTTGGTACGTGGGAATTGCCCCCTCGCAACAGGTTTTACCTATCAAGGGATCTCGAGAAGCTTACAACCCCCACCAGGCAGTGTACCTGATCGTTGTAGTATAGTATAGTGACAAGTACCGAGGGATTTATCGTTCAACTCAGGAATAGTGTCGCTAGGATTAGAAAGCCTACTAAACTATGTCTAGAGGTGAGGGATGATTCTTTTTGTATTTTTATATTTTATAGAAAGCAAGTAAAATCTCGGGTTTTGAAGGAGTGGGCGGAATTAGTTGCTATCCAACTAACCCAATTAACTACATATGCAATCAAAATAAAATAAAAGAAATGAAAATAAAACTATTATACTAATGTGGTGGAAACAATGATGAGGAAAGTTTTGTTTACTTAGGTTTCATTACTCCCTAGATATTTTTTACAGGTTGATTAGCTTGTTACAATTGCATGGATGATGGGTCATATTCCTTAATACTAGTCGTAGGGTCGTGTACAATATTCCCTAACTCTATAAGATCCTACTTCACTCCTATGTCGAGCCGTTAGAAGCTCCTAACATGGGATCATTAGAATTCTCTTACGCATTAAATACAACCAAAATCGTAGTACACCTCCGATCATGTTTCTTAAGACGTTCAAGCAAGTTACCAATGGAAGTCTGCCAGTTTTCTTAAGCTTAACATCGAATACAATCATCTGTAACAATTATAAACAAACAATCAACCCGTAATTAACATCTAGGTTTCACTACATCTAAGCAAACACAAGAAAAATCTAGCCTAGTGTAACACCCCAACCCGATAAGGGTAGAAGTATTACATTATGGTGACATATCAAAGCAAACACAAGCATATATATAGTAATACAAAAGAATCTCAAAGGTTACTAAGGAAAAATCTGAAGTACAAGGTTACAAATGAGAATAATTAATGAAATACTAAGTATGAAAATGTAAACACTTCCAATCATCTCTAATCCTGAATAGCTATCCAAGTGTAGTCGTCTAAGTCCAAAGTACTCTCCACTCATAACCCAGCTTCCTACTAAAAACCTGCCGCAGGAAAAGAAATGCGGCTGAGCGTAAAAAGCCTAGTGAACAGATATATAGAAAAGGAAACAAAGGATAACGAACGAACAAAGATATAATATAAGGTGCATTGGAGAGAGCATAAGGTATAATCAAAGGATAACAAAGGTATGAGAAAATCAGTAGCAAATCATAGTGTAAGATAATTTAAATCAGTAATAAATCAAAGTGTAAGGTTAGTCATCAAATCCCGAGCCCGAACAAATCATATCACATATCATATCATAGTAACCATAGAGGAGCGACCTCTCAAAATGTGAAGACACAGATTGCACCCATGCACATTCACTGAACATATAATAGTCATAATCATAATCATGTCAAATCCATCAAACACAAAACGAACCTAGGATTGCAATCCTTACGCCCCCCGAACAAATCATGTAGTCATCATAATAATCATAAAGTGCGCATATCATATCAAATGGGGACGGTGTGAGAAATCACTCACCCACACGTGAGTCATGCCACTGGTGCATCAATGACACGGCCATGTTACCTTCATGGCTAGGAAACGAACTTGGCTCGGGTATCAAAGGTTCATAATTAAAGGTTCACTTCAAATTCAGATGCCAAAGGTTCATATCAAATGATTCAAAGCAAAGGTTCATATCAAGTTCAAATGCCAAAGGTTCAAATATCAAGGGTTCAATATAAAAGGAAGCATAGCAGGGCTCAATATAGCATATGGCAGATCAATATAAGAAAGCCATCAAAAGAGGCTCAGAGCAAACATAGCATAATCAAACAAGCAGTCAAATATAGGAAAGAAGAAAGTCACGAGAAACCTTTACTGAAAAGGTCAGAATATCTGTACCGTAGACCGCAAGTGCAAACATAACAGAAACATAAAGATTGGGAGCTACTCCTTCTTCAGCGGATCTACACGAATTCATGATTGTCTTATTAATAACTTATTTTAAATCAGATAACTCACTTTAGTCTGCTTCTCATTTTTAGCAACTTTCCATTTTTAGTAACGTGCCAAATATAGCAACTTTTCCATTTTAAGTAAGTTTCCCATTTTAGTAAGATTCGAAAATTGTAATTTAATACTTTAATGTTATAATGGACAATTTATAATATTTAAGGTTAAAATGACCAATATAATGGTTTGGGTTGTCAATATTATAAGTTTAGGTCTAAAATTTAAATTATCAAAATTTAATCTTAAAAGTCACATAAAATTATTTTAAAGTTTATTTTAGTAAATTAGTATTAAGATAATAATTTTGGACCCCGTCATTATAATTTATATAATTTATTACGTACCCACGACCTTAATATTTATGCCACGACGACCCAAGATTTTTATACAATCATGTAAAACTTGTTATAACCCGACATCAGTTCACTTCATCCATATACACACGACACCCTTTATATATTTTGAAAGTAAATGATACCCTCTTTGATTTAAATATAATCCGAGACAGCACCTTAATTGTTGATTAAGACTAAGCCAAATAAAACAAGTTCCCACCCATTGTTTCATATCAGATTATATATATACGGATACATGCTTTGTTCCATACTACAATGCACATGCATCTTTTATTTATCTATACGAACTCATGCACTCTCTAACCCAAAATATATCCTACGCATGATTCATTTAGCTTGATATAGAATAGTTTATAGGTTGAATGAAATAATGTATCATATTATACTAATTCATGAGTTGAAGCAGAAAATATATAAATCGATTACAACAGTTTCCAAATCTGATTTTATATGTATCCTTTTATCATTTCATGTGCCATACTGTATGTACATACATACTTATATATCTGTGATTCACTTAGCTTGTTAAAGAACATGATATGGGTCGAACAGAATATATATTTGAATCGATTTTTATACGCTTTCAACACGTATTTCATGTGACCCTTACCATCTCGAATTCAAAAACCATGCCGCACCCATTTTATGTCTTGTTTTCCCATTTAGAACAGATAGCAACCATGCATACTTTTCTTTTTACAAGATTTAACTTGCATTCAATATAACAAGATTTCATAATACTTAAATAATACTTAAATATAACACATGATTATGTATTAATAATGATAGTTAAAAAGGTACCTCTAAGCAAGACAAGGATGATCGAAACCGAAAACACGAACACGAACTCAAGATTCAACGAGACACAACCAAAACTTAAAACCCCGACGTAACCGAACAGCTAACCGTAACCCAAACTTCTACCCAATCACGAACTAAATACCTCCATCGAATGAAACTAAAATGAACTACCCAAACACAAACCGACTATAGCAACCCAGAATTCGAATAATGCTTATGTGAAACCAATACTCATGCTCACACTCACACACTCCCTTTTATTCATGCCAACGTATTTGAGATTTTTGAGTTTTGTTCACTGGTTTTGGGAATTGCTGAAAAGAGTGATGTATATTGTTACTAGCTTAGAGACCCGTTGACACCGGGTAATTTTTTAAAGAAATAGGTTAAATGATGTCCATTTAACATAATAACGTAAAAATGTCCATTTAAAGTATGAAACAAATAATGAGACAATGCGTCCATTATCAAATTAGAAATTGCTTCTGTTATAAATGATCATTTGACGGCACCACGTTCACTTTTATCCACGTTGTCACAACTTAAGTAGACCATTTCTTCTCATGAAAATTTGGCCAACAAATGATCATTTATACTGTCGACTAATTCATTTGTTCCTTTTCTTGGAAGTACGCCGGATCATGTATGTTATCCAACATGTTTGGATATGTAAAGTCAATAATAGATGCTATTAGGTCATCACCAGCATCTATTAGAATTTCTTCCGGCACATCTATTGAAACCTCTCCTTCATTTGATCCTCCAAGCTTGCCGTCTCCCACATTCAATATCCATTCTGAAAATTCTCTTATCTCGCTAACATCTTCCGGGCGTGAACCCACAGTAAGTAGGTGTAGGTGGTACATAAGTAGACCGATCAAAATAAAAGCATCTTATCATGAACAAATCTAATACTATAAATGATTATTATATCCTTGCACATAAACACATATTGTAAGGTAAAGTTATTTGGTTAAGTGACACTAATTACCACTTTAACCCTTTCAGCCATTCATTGTCTTATTATTCAAATTCTTATTCATCATCACCAACATTAACAAAAACAACTCCTAACACCTGAATGCATAAATAGATAATGAAAATAAACACTTTCATGATGATGATGATCACTCTTGCCAACGATCATCACTCTTCCTCAAACTTTCTGAAACAACCTCCTACACAATTTGTCTATTTTTTTCCACGAACATGGTTGTCCTTCATGGGATGGTGTACCTTATAGTGTTTCAAGAAATCGTGTTTAAAAGGTATGATTGTAACAGTAAGACTCATGGAATCAATCTCAAATAAGCACATTTCTCTCTCCCGTATGTGCCCCCTTCTTGTCAAGACCATATGTCATGGTTGCTGCTACAGGCTCACTGATAATAAGACTTACATTTATAATTAACGACACTGATGGGGTTGGTCAGCAGGACCTGGAATGACCTCAAATGGCAAAAGCTTCATGTCACTTTAGACCAAATGATCACTAAACATTCTGCCAATTAATAGTTTTGCATCTGCATATATATAGAAAATTCAAAAGCAAGCCATAATAAATAAATCTTGATCAACATATTGTAATATTCCACATGACTACAATGTCTACATGGACTAACTTTAGCTTAACAACCTAAATGTGCTAATCGGGTAATCATAGTTAACGTTATTGACTTCTTGGCTAAATAATTCACATAAAACTCTCCCATATAATTATAACAACCTAAATGTGCTAATCGAGTAATCATAGGATTAATGGACACTTGATTCTTGGCAGTTGCACCGACCAAACATTCAGTATCTGTAAACGCTACATAAGATAGTGTAGTTCTAAATGCTTGGACAAACTTGTTTCTTAACCTCTTTTTGTATTACCAAAATCACCAATATTCAAAAACATTCACACTGAATGCTTAGACAAACTTTTTTCTAACCCCTCAAGATTTGAAGACGTGAAGCTACATATTTGTCACTCAGGCTCTTAATCGTAAGAATATATATAGTATATAACAAATTACAAAGGATCATTGACATTAAGCTATACGCTGATAGATACTATAGAACATTGCTGTTGTAACATGGAAAGATTTTTGAACATTTTTTTCACCAAAAGACTTCGTAAATTGTTACAAATTTGTCCCTCTAAACTGAAAGTTGTGTCGCAACACCGAGTCACCGATAGCCAATGCATTAAAGCCTGCTTGCAAATCAACATCAGGAATTTTAGTCCTCTCGACCGTCACTGCTGCCAAAAAATTGTAAGTAAACTCGAGTTGAACATACTAAAAAAAAAGCAATTTTTCTTCCAATCAGCCTCAAATTGTATCCTAAACCTAATCACACAATTTCACAATTAATTAATAAAGATGAACAAACTTTATAATCATACCTTGCCCAAAGATAAGCTTATATAATGATCGGATAGGTACGTACTCGAAAAACAGGACACGCCCTCCATGGCTGCAAACATAGCATGTTGCCCCGCCAAACAGCCCCTTAGAATGAAATAAGATGTAGCCGCAATCTATGATGTGGTATTTATGATGTTGGTTCCTTATTCACTGTGCATCAAAGCATACCTGCATAAAAGCAGGAAGTCACTACAACCCATCAAAATGTTCAAAGATGTCTATGCAAATTTAGTCATGGCTAACCTTGCATAGCATAAACCTTTAACACCAAATAGTTGAAATAGATATCAATTTGATTTCTGATGTGCCAACCATTTAAGTAGAAACTAAAAAGTATCTGAAACGATGAATCTGCACCTAATGAAATATGCAAACTGGCTTTATTTTAGTAGTTTTTCAAGTGTTCAAGTTTTCGATCATCTAAATATTAGTTAAACATATACATAATTGTAAATCTTGCAACACTAATGCAACCACTATTTTCCTGATACTAAACTCATTACTCGGACTCCAAGCCACTATACGCACTCATCCAAACACCCTCCAAGTTAAAATGTGTGCTTAATAACTTGTGGCAAAGACCCCAAGTATTAATGTCAACATATGATCATAAAAAAAATACACTTACATGTACTCGATTATTTTCTCAAAAGTAATACACACACATCCTACTGCTTACCTACAAAACAAATTTTTAAATGCAACATATATGATGTTTCATTATATGACACAATTACTTAGGGAGTGTTTGGCAATGCGTTTACGTCCAGGTAATCATCAGTTGCTGACTTGTTGGTACTTGGGAGTTGGGTATAGCGAATCTGTTTAGGAGACAAACTGAAAATATAAGGTATCCGAAACACTAACCTTGATTTTCTGCCTTAAGGCCTTATTATTATTTTTTTTGAAAAAGTTTATTAGCTTGTTTTTTTTTGTTATAAGCCATAAAATCAACCAAGCAACATCATGAGCTTTCCCAGAATAAAATAAGGTCACATTAACCTCATAATCCCGTATTTCGATTTAACCTAATTCTAAAAAAATGAAACAAAACAAAATAAAATAAAATAAATAAAAAAACAATTCAATCAAAACCCAAAACTGTTTTACTTGTTGCTCGGGACAGCAGCAGCTCGGTTAGTGCTCTGAACCGTCAGCTCGGTTAGTGCTCTGAACCACACCCTCTGTACCACACCTCCGAACCACAGCCTCTGAACCCAACCTATTAACCACACCGAACTACACCCCTTGAACTACACCACTCCCCTTTAACCACATCCTTGAACCATAACCCCAATCTTCCTAAATTTTATTCAAAATGTATGCATTAAAAGTGGTTGCTACTGTACTTAAGATATATAATAGTCAAGGAGATAAACTGAAAGCTTGATCTGCAATAACATCATATATAAGTACAAATGGCATTACAAGTGGTTGCTATTGTACTTAAGATATATAACAGTCAAGGAGATAGAGTAATAGTTTTATCTGCAATAACATCATATGTAAGTACAAATGGAATGTAGATAATGAAGTGAACTTACAAATGATGTGAGACCAAATAATGAGGCATGTCCTACACTCCATATATAACTCACTTATTCTATCGAAAAGGGCATGATCAGCACCAGCTACAACTGCAAGGAAGGCTCCTGAAAGAAACTATTAAAACACTGGTTAATATATTATGCATTCATTATTCGCAATAAAACCTTACAAAAAAAAATAGAAGCAATCATACCTTACAAAGGACTGTTATGACCAGTGTGTAATATATGGGCTTGAATGGTGGATGAGGCAATAAAAGAAGCTGGACAAAAAACTGTTAAGAACTAGTGTGGAAAGCGTGCAGGGTCAGGCTTGTCACTTAACACATCAAGATTCGTATATCACCTTTGCATCTTCGGCAAACTCAGTGCCTTCTTCTAGTTTATAAGCCAAGCATAAGCCATCCGGGAAATTCCTAAAAAATATATTTTCTTGCAAGCATATAATACTAACTGCATATATTTTCTTGCAAGCATATAATACTAACTGCACACGTACCAACATCTCACTGGGAAAGATGCCATACATGGCTTCTCCTATGCGCTCTTCCATGGTTGCAAGAAACGATTGTGGACGCTGTAAAAGTTTAAATTAGCAATTATATCTCTTTACCAACTATTACTCAACATAATATGGTAAGCTGAATAACACTGGAATGTGTAATTTACCTCTCTAATAACTGAGCAGGTTTCAATCGTTTAAAAACTTCATAGAAGTTTGAAAGACTCCCTGCCGAACAAAAAATTCATGTTAATTGGCCATTTTGATCCAATTTCTTATAATATACCGCCAAAATGGAATGAATTGATGTGAGATGATTTGTGTTCACTAACCGTCTAACATACCTTCTCTTTAGTTCTAAAACGTGAAAAACATAACTCACCAAGATGACTTGTACGTTCATCGAGCATCAAGATGGTTGGATTAATAAACACAATGCGTGACAAAGCAATACACATTCTCCAACCAACAGAGGAGTCTCTGGTATTATTTGCTTGCATCTGCTTGTTAAAACCGAGAGCATTCAAAATCTCAGTTGCACGTTTTTCTACAGTAGATGCATCCATAGCATCCAAACACTCATAGATACAATCAAGCAGTTCACCACCATCATCAATTATATAAAACATACTCTTTCAGTAATTATATAAAACATATATACTTTTATATAAAACAACCATCAATTCAATAAAAAGGCTCCAAAGTAGCCTAAGCTTAGGAGCATGAAAGGAGCACACATTAATAAAAAATGAAAAATAAAACCCACATGTATCATAAAAAGGGCATTACTACGTGAGTACGTGTATCATAAAAGCATCACTGTTAATTTAGTTTGTACATCACCACAACTCACAGATACACAAACAAAAGCACCACAATTGACCAGCTTCTTTGTAAGTTTTTATATTATATTTTTACATGATCAGCCACTTTTCTTTTTAATCTAAACTGGTAAACAGGAAGGCATCCAAAGCTGGTCCAAATACATACCTTGTGTGTTCTTAGAACTGGGTCATTCAAAATCCAGGATAGTATAAAAAGACAGTAATTTGCAACACCTAAATCAACATAAATATAAATTAAATAACATAAACGAAAATTAAATAAAACTAATAGATGTGAATACTTACTAATTGAATGATGTAATGTTTCGATTGAAACTTAATGGTGACTTTGAGATAAGGCATCGTACACCTGCATATCAAATTGAAAAAAATATTAGAACAATCGAATCACACATATCAAAATTAATCGTCACAAAATTAAATTGAAAAAACTAATAGAAACCTGTTACATATAAACCTGCAACAAACAAATAAAAAACATATTGTAATTCAATCACAAACGTTGTATTATGCGATTTAAATCTAAACCCTAAATAAGAAGATTGTGAAGATGATCAATCAATTAACACCCGACACAAAAATAGATATAAAAAAAAAGCAAATTTATTACCTGGTTTAATTTGATGAACCCAGAAAATCAAATTGTGGAATGATTTGAGAAGGAGGAAGTGACACCAAAACATAAGGAGGAAGTGTTTGCTTAATTTTCATCCTCAAATCCGGTTTTTTGATTTATGGAAAGAGATTTTAGTATGATTTCTTAGAATAACAAACGTAGGGAGCAAGAATCGGATCAAATTAAATGGGGAGCGTACAGAAGAAGGAATAGAGAAAATGATTTGTTGCAGCAGAAGAGTTGTACTTTGAGCCTAAATAAGGTAATCCACCTCAGAGTATTAATTGGGTTTTTAATGAGGCACGCTTAGGAGGACTTATACAAAACCTTTGTTTATTATATAGTATAGATATCAATGTATCTTAAACTAACTAGGCGTTCAAAATGGGATTTGGAGAAGATAGTGGGCCGGATATTGTGGATTTGTGGTGACCAAGTAAAAATCGGTTTTGTTTTAGTTTAGGAAGTAATTGTGTATCAAGGGAAAATTTGATATGAAATACTGAATTTTTGTTGATTATACGTGATAGGTGGAGGATTAAAAGGTATGATTTACTTGCCATATAAATGAGTGTTCACAAAATTAAGTATGACTTTGTCCCTATAAACTTTCATGCGTGCGATGTAGATATTCCAAACCAATTCTTAGTCTAAGAAACAAAATATAATCGGACTTAAAATAAATGTGTGCCAAGTTTGTAGTTGTGCAAAATAAATAGAATTCACAAAATGTAGCTACTAGTAGTCCAAAGATTAGGCCCATGTATATAACTTAGAAAACGTGTGACAAGATTTTTGATATTTAAATACGTACATTATATTTTATCATAAGTTTTATTAACAGTATAAATGTGTATTGTTCAAATATTATGGTTTTAAATACTTAGGTTAGTATATATTGTAATGTCTTGCATTCTTATTCGTCTCTTTTTTTTATAAGTTCGAAATTAGAGGGTAGTTTAGGTCATTCACATGTTTCAGACTTTCGGGTTTTACACCTAGCATGTTAAAGAGAAGACAAACGTAAGATATAATCACACAACACATAGACATATTGAATGATTTGAATGAATACTTATCTTCAATTGAACATGGAAGAATCAAGGGGTTGAAACCCTTGAAAAGCTGTTAAAATTTGACCTAGGGTTTATTCCCTCAAAGTTGCACACTGATGAATGAAATTTGGAAAACTATATATAGATATTACATCTTGACGGTGTCATGTATTAGCTTGTTACGCCGTCAACTCGCCGCTATGATAAAATCGTATTGCCTAGATCCATTTGTGACGCCGTCATGTGGAGAAATACTCTGGGCCGTCACTAGTAATTGGACCCTGACGGCCTTGGTTACGCCGTCAGGCCATAAGCTTGAAAACTCTCTGGGCCGTCACGTTATAAGTTCCATATCTACCTCTTTTGTAACTCTTGACGCCGTCATGTGTAGAAGCTTGACGCCGTCAGGTACTGTTCCAGCAAAGAATTTTGAGACTTTGCCGTTTTCTTCACTTTTATGCTCAAAAAACATCCAAAATGCTTCCTTTTCCAGATTCTTCCTCAAAAGTACCTAAAATGACAAAAGGAACGATTTAGGGCAATAATTGATCAAATAATCTCGAATTCGGGCTTAAATGACCCCTTAAAAGCGGTACACTTTTCGCCTCATCAGAGACCTACGTCTGATGACAATGTGGATCTAGATGCAGGATTTTATAATTATCCTGTTAGGACCAATGATGCTCCTAATACCTTAGATATCCCTGAAGCTGGAGCTGAAGGTCCTGTTACTCTCACCTTTTTATCCCTTTTATTGAACATGTATGTTCAAAAGGTGGACACATTGGAGAAAGATCTTAAGCACACAAGGAGGACTCTTGGAAAATCTGTGGTGACTTTGGTAAAAAGGGTCAAGAAATTAGAGAATCAGCTTAAGACACAAAAAAGGAAAGGGGTTGTGGTTGATTCAGATGAAGAAGTTACTGAGGGGTCTGATAAATTCGACTTGGAAGGACTTCATCTTCTTGCTACCACCATTGTTGAGAGTGCTCAGGATGATGCTCCTGTTGTTAAAGATGTACCAACTGCTCCTCATGATGAGACATCCTCTCCCAAGGATAAGAAGGTGCTTTATGTCAGAAGAAAGTATTTGGCAGAACATCACAAAAAGACTGATGCTTCCCATTCTGTTGATGTTGATATGAATGATGTTTCTCCTGAAAAGATTCCTACCAATGCTTCTTAGTCAGGAGATACTTTCTTTGTTGTTGGTAAAGTATATGTGTCCTCACCTAGCAAGAAGACATCTGCTGATCCAATGCCTAAGGTGGTTCCTACTGATGAATCAGCAAATATACATGTTGATAGTCTTGATGATTCTCTTGAAAAGGATTCTACTGATCAACATTCTATTCCTCCTAAAGCTGCTTCAACTCAGATGGATAAAGGAAAATCTGTTGTGGTTGATCATGATATTTCTTCCAGACAGAAATCTAAACAGGAATTAGCTAATAAAAAGCTAAGTGAGCTGGTAGCAGCACAGTGGCATGCTAAAGAGGATGCTGCTAAGGCTAAGAGGGATTTAGACATGAAGGCATCTGATGCTCTTGCTAGAAAGATAAAGGTTGATTTAGATCAAATGGGTGATCCACTTACTCATCTTCTACCTGCTGAAAGACAAAAGGAGCTGGATGAAATCTCTAAACATTTATCTGCTGAGCAGTGGGATAACTTGGCTACTCAAGTTTCTTCTAGACCTGATTTGGCAAAGTCTGTACTTGGTGCTGCATATCATGAGGATGATTTTGCTAAGAGGATGGTTGAAGCTGCTAAACTCAAGAAGAAAGCTGAGGCAGAGAGAATAGCTAAGGAGAAGAGAGACAAACCATGGACAAAAGCAAAGATCAGAGACTACATGAGAACTTTTGTCAAGAATCAGGGGTGTGCTATGTATGGATCAGGGTGGACCAAGAAGAAAGTTTGGGATTTTTTAGACACTAAGTTATCTACAGAATATGACAAGCTCATTTCTATTCTTCATAAGTCAGGCATTAATGTTCAAGATCCCTTGGAGAAGCATGGGAGACTTATGGGTGAGACTGCAGCTAAGAGGATGAGACTTGATGATTCTGCTGACATTCCCAAAGATTCTACTGAGTCTTCATTTGTTGATCAGGATAATGTTCATTCTCCTTCAGTATTATCTCAGGTTGATGAATCAGCTGATGTTTCTGCTAAACCATCTGCTGATACAGATGTGGAGCCTTTTGAACCTAAGGATACTAGTGGATCTACTTCTGGTCCTAGTGATGATTCATCTAGTGTTCGAAAGGTTCCAGAGTCTGTTTCTACTGATGTTCCAACTCCTGAGACTCTTTCTGTTGATCATCCACAGAGTGTTCCTCCTGATGCTTCAGAATCTGTTCCTACTGAGACTTCTGCTGATGTTTCAGCTGCCACTCATACTTCTTCTCCTTCTACTCCTGGTACTAGGAAGAAGAGTGTTGCTAAGAAGAGGAAAGCTCTTAAAGGTCTTGCTAAACCTGCAGAAGATAGCACATTTATTGAGTTTGATTCTGATGATGAAGACCCTGTTGTTTGGGAAAGAGTGGTTAAATGGGAGCTTATTGAGTCTTCAGTAGGTCAAGGACAGGTTAATGTACTTCACAGATAAGATGGTTCTACCAAACATTTCACTTTTCTTAGTGAAATTCTACATATGGTGGATAGACAGGACATTCTTTCCTTGTATGGATGGGTTATAGATTACTATAAATCTCATCAACCTGAGGGGATTGGTACGTTTATGCTAGGAGATTTATATGTGCTGTGTGATTCTCATACTTTTAGGGGCACATGATTTCATGCTTGGAAAGGTCAAAAGGATTGGGTTGTTGATTATTGGAAATATTTTCCTCTTCCTGATGTTCATATGATCTTCACTACCACTGGTAAAACCTTATACTGCTGGGCAGATGTGATATCCAATCACTATAGAGGTGATGAAACAAATGCTGGAGGTGAAACTAACTGTTCCTCCTGATATGATTGGGAATGATATGCATCATGCTGAACAACTGATTAGAGCCATCAGAAGAAGTCTTCTGGTTAAAATGGAATTGGAGTCTTAGTATTGTATACATCTTGAAAATTCTCTGAGATGATTGGATATTGGTATGATATATTGTTGTATTCTTTATTTTCTTTCTTTAAAAAAAAAAAAAAAAAAAAAAAACCTAACAGATTTGTATAGTGTTTTGTATGTTGTATGCAGTTTTTGGTGTTGGTTCTTTCCACACCTTATCTGGTTATCAACTTACCATGATGTTGACTATTCTATCAAAAAGTTGGCTAGCCCAAAGGGTACAGATTTGGTAAAGATAAGTCAAATCTGTTGACAACTGTAATAGTTTGCTAAAAACTATTGAGTGCTCAACTCACCCATGCTTAACTGCTGAGAGTTGGATGGTTGTCAATTGACCATGGATTTTTCCTTATGGATTCCCAATAATTGGCTAGCCTACAAGTGTATGGCTTGTGGTAAAGGCAGTGGAAAACCATATTTGGTATTCAATTTACCAAGGTTATTTAATCAACCAAATAATTGACTAGTCCTGAGCAAACGACTACAGGTAAAGACATCTCAAATCCATTTATAGCTGATGATTTGCTAAAAATCATATGGTTATCAGTGTACCATAGTTAGTGAACTAAAACATTTGGCTACTCCAGTAGTAATGACTATTTGTAAAGAGACATCAAATCCATTATTTTTAATGATTCACCTCTCACAGGAGTTAACACATCTGACAGTGATGAGAATAGTATGAAACTTATGTTTTGATGTACATTTGGTCATTTGTTGCTGCAAAGAATGGTGGTTTCAAAGTATTTGCTGATCATAGAGATGCAGATACATATTCTTTTCTGCTTAAGTTCATGTTCAATCCTCTTCTTCTGGACTTAAAGATCTATCAAGAATCTTGGAGTTAACCATGTCAACTGCAAGATTAGGGGAGGATTGTAGGGAATTATTAAAGTCAGCATATAGATACTGCTGACAGGATTCTGCTGAAGCTTATAGTGATTCTGCTGATGATCTGGATTCTACTGATACATTAGGTTCTGCGGATATAGTTAATCTGTAGATAAGAGTTAGTTATTTATAGATAAGATATGTAGAGTATCTTCTAGAGTTTTATGAATATACGTTTCTTGTATAAGAGATTAGGGTTTCTACTAGTATAAAAGGAACCCAAGGTTATTGTATTATGTACGTGTCAAAAACAATTATTAGTGAATAATAGTGATCCATAGAGGATCAAAGTATTTAGTATATCGTTTGTGTTTATATTCCGCAATATATACAAGCTCACAGAGATTGTCCATATAGTCTTGCTAGTGATTACATTAGTAGGCTATCGATCCATTGGCTCAAGATCTATCAAGTGTAGATCCTACATTACATATTTTTTAAACTTATTAGGTGTTTGCGTAATGGACCTTTTGTTGACGTGTTAGATTGGTCACTACATACATTTGCTTATGAAGACAAACATATTGGAGATCAAGAGGCAATGAACGTTTATTACACATATATTTACAAGCATTGTATTTTATACTTTCAGTCACTTATAACTTATTGTTCCGTTATAAGAAAATTTTGCAACGTTTATGTTCGTTGTTCTTTCTTACTTTATTCACGTACTTACCTTTTTTTAATCAAAAACCCTCTAAAATCCCGCGGATTCCGCGGGTATATAAGCTAGTTATACATATTGCTCTCATATGTTCTACTCAATTTGTTTAAGTGTCACTACTACAAAAACTGGTTTTACCCACGGCCAAATCCGTGGGAAAATCAGTGTGAAACGGCCGTTATCCACAGATTTCACACGGATTCGTTTCGTGTGTAAAAACCCCGTGGGTAAATACTTTCCCACAAGAATTCCCACGAGCGTTGACTATTTTCCCACAAATATTACCGTGGATAATCCGTGGGTTTAATTTCTCACAAATTTCCCACAATTTTTAATAGCCATTTTTCACACATATCCGTGGGTTTTTTTTTGCCACAGATTTCCAACAATTTTCACACAACAATTTCTCCCACAGATTTCTCACGAAATTTTCCACGGTTTCCAGTAGCAATTTTCCACACATTTCTGTGGTTTTTTTGCCACGGTTTTCCAATGATTTTCACACTACAATTTCTCCCACTGATTTCTCACGAAATTTCCCACGGTTTCTAGTAGAAAAATTTTATATAATGCTAGCAATTTTTTATATTTTGTATAATTATAAAATTGTAATCTAAAAATTAAATGCACTAATACAAAGAAGCTTGCTATTTGGTTATTCCATTACTGTAAACAAACATATCCCACATACATATATTTTGATCCTAAACTACCTACTCAAGTGAGTGTAATCACAGGTAGCTTCGGGTTTTGCAGATCTATACACCAAACACTTGCCAAATTTTATTTGTGAATAACATATTATAAACTATAATAGAAAGTAACTGACAAAATAATATTGATCAAGAAGTGGCTAATGACTATATACATTACACTCACTGAATGCATCCACTAGAAATAAGTATAAGTATCTTGTTATATAATTTGAGCACAACAATTCAATTTTTAATTTGTTGTCGAACTTCAAGGTCCATTATCTCGACTTATCTCTTGAATCCGGCATCTTTTCCTTGCGAGTACTTTTTCAAGCTGTGTATAACATAATAAAAACCCGAGTCAGATTTCGTAACTAAGAAAAATGATAAAAATACAAAAAAGTTTTAAGATCTGCCAAAACCAAAAAACATCCTCATTACATGTATATTCACAAATAAAAATACAATATCTAAAAAAAACCATGGATCTTAGGATCTAACAAAAAAAAAGTTATATATGTTTGAGAAAGAGACCAACATATAAGAGATCCGACGATGGTCATACCATTTATTTTCTTACAACGAGTTGACTCGTGACCGAGTTAAACCCACACATCTAAACACGTTTTCTCACCTTTCTTCAATCGATCTACAAGTTTAAGTGTTAAAATGATAATGGTGGTGGTGTATTGACGGCAGTGGAGACAAAACGAGAGAGTAGAGGTGTTATAAGGGCGCGTGTACTATAGTAGGGGATAGAGGGGAAGATTGTAGTTGTTTTGGTGGTGGATGTGGGGTAGTAGCAGTGGCGGTGACGGCGATTTGGTGTGGTGGCAGCCGGCGGCTGCAAGAGAGAAAAGAGAGATGAAGATGATGATAAGATTGTTATAATGGTTTAGGGTTAGGGTGGAATGAAATAATAAAGAGGGTGTAGTGTTTTATTATTGCAATTTGGTCCTTGAGTGTAATTTATTTATGGTGAGGGGTTGGTTATAGGGGACTATCAATGTAATTCTTATAAATTCCCCGAAAACACTTGTTTTAGCTTGTGATAAATATTAACCTACACATACACTTGTGATACTGACATAAATAGTTCCATGAATAGACAATCACATATAATATGAAACTACAAACACACATTAAGACATACTAAGTAATGTGGGAATGTGTAAGTAGACAAAATACAAAAATGGTATTTTCTGTGGGAAGTCCGTGGGTATTTACACACCTATTTCTCACGGATTTATTAAATTGGTAGGTAATCTGTGGGAAAGTACCCACATATTTTCCACAGACATAATCGTTTTCTTTTACTTTTTTGATATAGTTACACGTTCACGCATATACACGTCGATATTCCTAGATACAAAACATCTATAGATACAATGAAGGTCATAAACAATATGGAACAAATACGTGTAGATATCCACACACATATAATGGTTTGTTTCACAAAAATGTTATACCTAAACCTACACTTACACTTGTGATACTGACATAACTCGTTACATTAATTGACAAACACATATTAATACGTACTAAGTAATGTAGGAATGTGTAAGTAGACAAAACACAAAAATGATATTTTCTGTGGCAAATCCGTGGGTATTTACACACGTATTTCTCACAGATTTATTAAATTGGTATGTAATCTGTGGGTAAGTACCCACATATTTCCCACGAGCATAATCGTTTTCTGTTACTTTTTTGATATAGTTACACGTTGACGCATATACACGTCGATATACCTAGATACAAAACAACTATGAATACAATGAAGGTCATAAACAAGCATATGGAAAATATACGTGTAGATATACACAAACATATAATGGTTTGTTACACAAAAAGGTTATACATAAACCTAAACTTACACTTGTGATATTGATATAAATAGTTACATTAATTGACAAAAACATATAATATAAAACTACAAACACATATGAAGACATATTAAGTAATGTGAGAATGTGTAAGTAGGCAAAATACAAAAACGATATTTTTTGTGGGAAATCCGTGGGTATTTACACACGTATTTCCCACGAATTTATTAAATTGGTAGGTAATTTGTGGGAAAGTACCCACATATTTTTCACGGACATAATCGCTTTCTTTTACTTTTTGATATAGTTGCACGTTTACGCATATACACATCGATATTCCTTGATAAAAAACATCTATGGATACAATGAAGGTCATAAACAATACGGAACATATATATGTAGATATCCACACACACACACACACATAATGGTTTGTTACACAAAAAGATTATACCTAAACCTACACTTACATTTGCGATACTGACATAAATTGTTACATTAATTGACAAACACATATAATATGAAACTACAAACAAATATTAATACATACTAAGTAATGTAGGAATGTTTAAGTAGACAAAACACAAAAATGATATTTTCAGTGGCAAATCCGTGGTATTTACACACGTATTTCTCACGGATTTATTAAATTGGTAGGTAATCTGTGGGAAAGTACCCACATATTTCCCACGAGAATAATCGTTTTCTGTTTCTTTTTTGATATAGTTATACGTTGACGCATATACACGTCGATATACCTAGATAAAAAACATCTATGAATACAATGAAGGTCATAAACAAGCATATGAAAAATATACGTGTAGATATCCGCAGACATATAATGGTTTGTTACACAAAAAAGGTTATACCGAAACCTAAACTAACACTTGTGATACTGACATAAATAGTTACATTAATTGACAAACACATATAGTATGAAACTACAAACACATATGAAGACATATTAAGTAATGTGGGAATGTGTAAGCAGAAAAAAAAAAATACAAAAACGATATTTTCTGTGGGAAATCCGTGGGTATTTACACACGTATTTCTCACGGATTTATTAAATTGGTAGGTAATATGTAGGAAAGTACCCACATATTTCCCACGGACATAATCGTTTTCTTTTACTTTTTTGATATATTTGCACGTTCATGCATACACATCGATATACCTAGATACAAAACATCTATAGACACAATGAATGTCATAAACAAGCATACAGAACATATACGTGTAGATATGCACACACATATAATGGTTTGTTACACAAAAAAACCGTGTGAAATCCGTGAGTAATGGAGCTAAAATTTGCCACATACTTTTGGTCGTGGCTAATATGTGTGAAATGTGCCACAAATTTCTCACGGACGTCTAATAAACACAAATAGTGTGAATATGGTCGCATATCTGTGGGAAATTTGCGACAGATTTCACACAAAAACTTGGTCAACAATTTAGTATGTAAAGAGTGGGAAATCCGTGGGGAATTTACGACATATTTCCCACCAAAATTTGGTCAACAATTTGGTGTGTAATTTGTCGGTATCCCGTGTGAAATTTCACACAGTTTCGTTTCCGTGGGAAAAACCAGTGTGTGTAGTAGTGTATAACATAATATAATCCACTATGATTTAAATGAAATTAAAAATGAATTTCAATGCGATATTTTATTCATCTCATAGTTGCTTCAACTTGACTCTTTAAGCTTATTAGATTTATTTTTTTTAACGGCAAATTTTTCACATTTTATACGCTTTAACCCACAACCTCTAGGTTGATAGAGAACTCACATACCACTAGAACAAAAACCTTGGGTAATTAGTTAATTGGTATAAGAAAGACGTCAGATATGATAACATGAAAGTTTGTGACTCAACTTCGTCAAATGCAAGCATCGATACAAGCTGATTTATTTTACAACATGAGTATTCTCCTCATAATCTTGAATAAACATTATGAAGATTTTCTTTAGCACAAAAGGAAATAAATCCTTACTAATGAGCTATAGCAACAACTTGCTTTCCAACATTTTTGCCCGAAAATAAGCCAACCAGTGCCGCTGGAGCATTCTCGAGGCCATCTACAATATCCTCGACATAAGTTATCTTTCCTTCTTGAATGAGAGGCAGTACCGTGTTTAGGAACTTTGGATACAAGTGATAGTGGTCGGTAATTAAGAACCCTTCCATTCGAATACGTTTCAAGATAAGGAATATAAGGTTGTTTATGCCTTCATGTTTATCTAGGTTGTATTGTGAAATCATCCCACAAACAGCAATGCGAGCATGCACATTCATGTTGCTTAGTACTGCATCAAGCATCTTTCCACCAACGTTCTCAAAGTAAATATCGATACCATCCGGAAAATACCTGAAACAACAACATTATCAAAATCTTTCATAGTTTAAGGTTCCTCCTATATTCTAGTAAAAGTTTCACAATTTTTTTGCTTTAAGCTACTCCAAATGTTGGTCTTTTCCCGATAATGCTTTGATATTAACCAATATCTTTATACAGTATAAATCCTGACCTTTTTAAAGCAGCATTAAGATCTTCCTCTTCTTTGTAGTTAAAAGCTTCATCAAACCCGAATTTGTTCTTAAGTAGATCAACCTTTTCATAGGAAGAAATCCAAATTCACGTCAACAATATATATTACAAATAATAATTAAGTGGTTACAAATGAAATTTAAGGTAACATATTTTAACTGATTTATATTTCTTGGTCGTTCACCTTTTCTTTCGATCCAGCACTTCCAACAACATAACAACCCAAGAGTTTTGCAAATTGACCAACAAGTTGACCAACGGCTCCGGATGCTGCAGACACAAACACAGTGTCTGTTTTCTTTGGTGAACAAATCTCGTAAAAACCAACATAAGCAGTCATGCCGGCCATACCTAAACAATCCCCATATGCGGGTAGCACGCAAAATCTGTTAAGGATATACCTATCTATACTATCTATATAGATATACCATCATGGTAAATAAAATTACCGAGGATTCCAGTATAGTAGGAAAGAGGAACATCACTATGCTGAATCTTTATTAATGATTGTGGATCCATTATCAAGCTATATTCTTCCCAATTAGTCAGTCCTGATATAAAATCGCCTTTCTTGAAGTCGGGGTGACTTGACTCTAAAACTTTTGCGACTCCATATCCAGCAAAAGGCTGTCGAAAATAATAGTTTGGTTTGAACATGAATCCATTTCCCTTGTTAATACATAAATGAACTACACTAATATATATGTTTTTAGATGTAGTGCAAGTGCAATACTTTAATATCAATGGTTCTATAACAACTTGTCAATAGATTTAAAAATTAGCATAGTTAATCGTATAAGCCATAAGTTGCTACTTAAATGACGCAACTAAAATTTAGTTATTCCATACAAGGCATAAAAAAGGTAGCCAATTGCCAAGACTAAAAGAACTAACTCATACATTTTATAGTTGGTGAGTGAGGTACATACCGAACCAGGAGTGAAAGAAGCGACATAACTTCCTTTCTTGTCTTTGGTCATGCGACCCCTCATGTAAGGGTCGCATGACAAATAAAGATTTTTTATAAGAACCACGCCATCTTTATCCTTTGGTAACTCCAAACGGATGGTGCCATCAGAGGTCACAACCATATCGGATTTTGTTGGGTATCCTTTCACATAGTCTTTGAATAACACCTGCGTGTTTCTCACCACGGCCACGTCTGTCGACGGCTCTTCAACATCTCCCATTTTTTTAATCTATGTGTAGATAAAGGTTGGCATATCCCTGATGAGTGTGCGTGTGTATATATATATATATATATATATATCTTAAAGGTTTATTGTTCCAATGTAGCACACATGCATGACAAGTTAACTAAGCCGGCCAACATCGTTACATCCAATAACATTCAAAATCGATCTTTTTATACTATTTCGTTTGGACTATATATGCGTTTGTTTTTTACTGATACTGACATCAAACAGTAAACATACGTTGTTGGTTTTAAATCACAATGACATAACGTATATACTCGTAGCCTATAACCTATCATGCTAAAAGATTGTTTTCTAAAAAAAGTATAAAGGTGAGTACCAAAGCAGAGCTTTGATACCTAAATTTTCTAACGATCAATCAATTAGTCTAAACTTTGGAGAGACGGAAAAGAATGAATGGATGCTAATTGATGTCAGCGTCGATAGGTGATTAATAAATCAAGTGTATAACTTACTAATTTTGTATATTGTTCGTTTGAAGTTCATTTGTTATTAAGAAAAGTAGCTGGTGCGTAGTTGTAAAGTTAAAGTTCTAATAACGGATCTGTTAACACAAAATTTCCTCTTTATTTATTAATGATAATGACTTTTTTCTTTCCAAAGAAGTCCATAAAACAATAAAGTGAAAAAAAAAAAAAAAAAAAAAAAAAAAAAAAAAAAAACAACAACAAATGTTGTGTGTGACCAAATAATAAGACTTGTCACATATTCGGGTCTAATCATCTTTAGTTTTAGTATGGATCATCAATAGCTTACTCATGAGCTATGACAACGACTTGTTTTCCGATGTTTTTGCCTGTAAACAAGCCGACGAGGGCATCTGGAGCATTTTCGATGCCTTCCATGGTGTCCTCGACGTAGTTTATTTTCCCTTGTTGAATGAGAGGCAAAACCGTTTCCAATAACTTTGGATACAAGTGATTGTGTTCGAAAACCAGGAACCCTTCCATTCTGATCCGTTTTAAGATAATTAACCCGAGGCTGTAACTGGGTTCAGGTATATCACGGTTGTATTGTGAGATCATCCCACAAACACCAATGCGACCGTGCACCTTCATGTTGCCTAGTACTGCATCAAGCATCTTTCCACCCACATTTTCAAAATAAATATCAATGCCATCTGGGGAAACACCTGAAACATCAAAAATAAGAAGTTAAAAATAACGTGATTTTTTTTCTTTCTTTCCCCAACTATGCTTCTGCTGATAAATGGCATCATTTTCTATATTAGTACACATCTCCAGTTACCTCTTTAAAGCCGCATTGAGGTCTTCCTCTTCTTTGTAGTTAAATGCGTCATCGAACCCAAACTTGTTCTTAAGTAGATCAACCTTGACAAATGATTTTTTTTTTTTTTTTTTTTTTTTTTTTTTTTTTTTTTTTTTTTTTTTTTTTTACAAAATTAGAGTCAAAATTACTAGCTAGTATGGTGTCACAAGTAAAAATGAACAAATGCTTGGTTTTATTTTCACCTTTTCTTTGGATCCAGCACTTCCAACAACATAACAACCATACAGTTTCGCAAATTGCCCAACCAATTGACCTACGGCTCCGGACGCTGCTGACACAAACACGGTGTCTCCTTTCTTTGGCTTACAAATCTCGTGAAAACCAGCATAAGCAGTCAATCCGGCCATACCTAAACAGGGTCGGCTTTGAGGGTGTGCAAGGTGAGCGACCGCACAGGGCCCCAAAATTTTTAAGGGCCTCAAAATTTGTCCCATTAATAATTATATGCATGTGTACGCATATTTCTCACAAAGAAAAAGTATTTAGATGAAAAAGTATCTTAAATGAATAATTGTTAGAACGTTTAGCTAACTAATTGCATTATATCTTATAAATGGTGACACTTTATATATAGAATTCCTTATCGAAATGCCTCATTATTTAATTTCGTCCAGGGCCCTCAAAAATTTCATAAATTCATGAGACGGCCCTGCCTAAACGATGATGAAATTCAGAAAACATACTAGATTTAACAAAAAGCATGTAAATAAGTAGATAATACGAGTACTATATAAAAGGATTTATCATAAGTTAACTAACCTAGTATTCCTGTGTAGTAGGAAAGAGGAACATCAGTGTGCTGAATCTTTACCAACGTTTGCGTGTCAGTGATCAAGCTATATTCTTCCCAATTAATCATCCCCCAAAACAAGTCGCCTTTTTTGAAGTCAGGGTGAATCGATTCCAAAACTCTTGCCACTCCAAATCCACTTACAGGCTGTAATAAACAATGGTTAGTTTCAATGGAAATCTTGCTCAGTTTCCTACCATAAAACACTACTCCTCCACTTCTTTTTTTCTTCAAAATAACACGACTTTATGTTGTTTAATTGTTTTCAGCTAGTTTTGGTTATCAAAAACACCTAGACTTGTACATAGAATATACACATCAAAAAGACTTCTATGTATCCAATATAAGTAACATTTTATAAGACAACAATTAACTCATAAATAATGTGCAAAACAATAATATATATGTGTTATGATAAATGACAAACATACCGAGCCAGGAGTGAAACACTCAATGTAACTTGCTTCGGTGGCCTTGCTCATACGACCTCTCATATAAGGGTCGCATGACAAATATAAATTCTTCGACAATATTAGGCTGCCATCCTTAGGGAGCTCCAAACGGATGGTGGCATCAGAAGTAACTTCCATATCAGATGCTTTTGGATACCCATTGACGTAGTCTTTGAATATAACTTTCTTGTTTCTTACCACCAACACCTCCGATGACACGTCTCCCATTCTTATGTATTGATCAAGTGACTATATGAAGATGATGAATATAAACTTTTTACTAAACAATATGAATATAAAGTTTGATGTATATAACTATTTATAGGTACGCGGATATATAAAATAATAAAAGTGCGTGTGAACTATATATTGTGAACCCATGTCAACAGTTTTTAATTTGGAGTGCAGTTATTTGAAATGTGATGTTTATATAGGTCATTTGTTCGAGAACTCGCAATATTCTAAGTTTCTAACGCTTTATTATTTGGAATGTAGCGTGTGGTAAAGGACTAAAGGATATATATGTTTGATACTGTAGTAGTTAGAACGTGGTCCAGTAGGAAAATACTCTTAGATGGCTGCGGTGAACATTTGTTTCTCACGACCAGTTAGACTTTTGTTTCCACCGCAACAAAACTTTTACTATTTTATTTTCCGGAAATATGTATATCAACTAAATATAAATGGTCATAAAAAAGAGAAAAAACAGACTCGCAATAAAATATAGTTGATGATGACGAACCGTTGTGAATGCAAGAAACAAGTAACAAAGAATAAGGATTCAATAAATCAAGGGGTGCTCAATCAAGACTCGAAGAGAAACATTCTTTTCTTATACGATAATTCATGAATCATGATTGTCCTCAAACATAAACATATTACAATTACTTATACTCTAATATTCTTAGAATGAAAGCCAACGATCTTTACTAAAATTAAATTACGGAAACAAATCATAATTGACAACTATTAAAAATAAGATGGATACTAAGTGCATCCACTATCATTAAGCTATAAAAAAAATTATACAATTATATATATATATATATATATATATATATATATATATATATATATATATATATATATATATATATATATATATATATATATAGGGTGAGGATCAGGTACGTTTTTGTCTTTTAGTGCGGATGGTATGGACGAATCTCAGCCCTCCATCTAGTCAACCATCTGAAAAAGGCAGAGTGGCAATATCGTAAATATCCTGTCTTTTTTTAAGATCGTTACTATCGTATTAGCTTTTTTTCTGAAAAAAATTCAAAAAAATCTGAAAAAATTTAAAAAATAAAGAGGATAACAAATAATTAAGAATCGCTGAAAAAAATTTCAAAAAAAAAAATCGTTTTTATCGTTAAAGGTATTGTGATATCAGAATCTGATTTTGGCTTTTTTACAAAAGTCAAGATCTGATCTTGACAAAGTCAAGATCAGATCTTGACTTTTGTAAAAAAGTCAAAATCAGATTCTGAAAACTTTTTTTTTAATAAAAAATTAAATATCACAATAACTTTTTTAATATCGTAAAAACTTTTTCTTAATAAAAATTGTTAATATCGCCGTAAAGTCAAGATCAGATCTTGACTTTTGTAAAAATATCAAAATCAGATTCTGAAAACTTTTTTTTTAATAAAAAATTTAATATCACAATAACTTTGTTAATATCGTAAAAACTTTTTCTTAATAAAAATTGTTAATATCGCCGTAAAGTCAAGATCAGATCTTGACTTTTGTAAAAAAGTCAAAATCAGATTCTGAAAACTTTTTTTTTAATAAAAAATTTAATATCACAATAACTTTTTTAATATCGTAAAAACTTTTTCTTAATAAAAATAGTTAATATCGCCGTAACTATCATGCTTTCTTAATATCAAAGTTAATTTTTTTTAACATCACTTTAACTTTTTCTTAATATCGTAATATCACGGTTCATTTTTACATGTAAAAAAGCTTAATATCACGGTACCACTCATAATATCGTTAATATCACATTAGCACTTATAATAAAAAAAGAAAAAAGTGCTCAGAAAAATCTGATAGAATAAAAAAAATAAAAGAACACAACTAGAGTAAGGATCGCTGAGAAGGAAAAAAATCAAAAAAATCGTTTTCATGATCAATTGGTACTGTGATATTAGCGTCAGATCTTGACTTTTTTCAGATCTGGAATGGGCGGTCCAGATCCATCCGCACGTCCGCACTAAAAAAATGTATCCGCACGTGATCCTCACTCTATATATATATATATATATATATATATATATATATATTATAAATATATTAAAAGGGCAGTTTTTACTGTTCATGAACAGTAGCACGCATAATTTAGTTGTACGAAACAGTTGGATGAACAGTGCACACTGTGCTGTCCCATGTTGTACATTACTGTAGCAGTACTGTAGCAGATGTACTGTAGTTTTTTTTTTTTTTTTTTTTTTTTTTTTTTTTTTTTTTTTTTTGTGAAACTATGAATAATTTTCCTTAAATAAAAAAAAATACAAAACTTGCACAAAAACATTTTATTATGCGGTCATTCATTTTTGTTTAAAAAAAAACAAAAAACAATACAAAACAAAAATACAAAAAAAAATACAACACCATAAAAAAAATAACAAATTCGCGGCAAAGCGCGGGCTACCCTGCTAGTTATATATATATACTAAAAGGCATTTGTTTTCACTGTAGCTACAGTACTCGCCCAAGTTTCACATTTGCCAATTTTAGCCCCTGAGGTTAGCGATCAATTGCGAAGTTAGTCCTTAACGACCGTTATCTAAAAAATGTGGATTAAATTTGCAAAGGAACAGTAACTTCAGGGGCTTTTTTTGTACAAATAATAAACAGAAACAACCCCTAAGGTTAACTTTTTTTTCACCGTTAGTCCCTAAAGACTAACTTTGCAAAGAACGCCACGTTAAGGGACTAAAACTAAAAATAACGTCGCTACAGTGCAAAACAGTAACTGCTACAGTGAAAATCAGTTTGTAATAGTGCGTGTACTGTAGCTAACGATTTTACACTTTTAGTTCCTCACGTTAGCTATAAATTGCACCGTTAGTCCCCCGTTGCAAAGTTAGTCCTTAGGGACTAATGGTGAAAGTGTAAAATACAAAAACTTTGTGACAAACCCATACACTAAAAAGAAACACTTAAAAAAAATTATTAAAAACAAATTACAAATTCAACTTTACAATACAAAAACTTTATAACAATTTCCGGCAACGACACCATTTTTCCCGGCGACCACAAATATTTTCCGGAACGGTGGTATCTTTTTCCGGCAAGAGCTAGCGAGGGCACTACAAAAAAAAAAAAAAAAAAAAAAATTAGATCTTAAAAGCCACACGTATGGATCTAAAATAAAAACATATAAATTTAAAAAAAAATAATGGATCTTTAAAAAAAACGTAAAGATAAAAAAAAAAAAAAAAACCAAATATGTATGGATCTAAAAAAAAAAAAAAACGTGTATCAATCTTAAAAAAACCAAGCATAGTTAGATCTAACAAATCAATAATATAGATTAAAAAAATAATCAAATACGTATGGATCTAAAAAAAATATAGATTCAAGCATAGATTATTAAAAAAAAAAAAGAAAAAAAAAAAAAAAGAAACCGTGTATGGATCTAAAAAAAGAATATAGATACGCCGATCTATCGATTGGGAGGGGAAAAGGAGTTGGTCGGAAAATTTTCCGGTCACCGGCGCCGGAATCTGCTGGTGCTAACCGGAATTTATGAGTTTTCCGGCGAAGGTGTTGAGAGAGAAATAGTTTAGTGTGAGTGTGTGTTTTTATAAAATGAAATAAAATAAAAATAAAAAAGTTTAAATATTAAATGGCAATGGTATGAAATGTAAATTAAAAACTGAAGGTAGAAAGTGAAACATAGGGGAGGAGGGGGTGATTTTGCCAACTTTGGCTAATCTTTTCACGATAACATTCCGAGGCTCATTTGACACAGCAAACGGACTCGAAAAATTACGAAACTTGCGCCATTGTTCACGAAATCATTTGTCTAACGAAAACGAGTATAAATTTACAATACTTTCAAGACTTCAATAAATATCAATATATTTGCCAAATGCGATACGCTTCAAGTTAACATTCCCGCAGCAACGCGCGGGTACCCCCGCTCGTATATATATATATATATATATATATATATATATATATATATATATATATATATATATATATATATATATATATATATATATATATATATATATACATATACATATACATATATATATATATACATATACATATATATATATATATATATATGTATATATATATATATATATATATATATATATATATATATATATATATATATATATATATATTACAGACCTATTTCTAATATGGATTTCAAAAAAAATTTCATATCATAAAACACAACCAACATTTTCAACAAAAAATTTAAAAAATAAATTATAAAATAGTGTAGACCTCTTCAACATCTTAGATCTTTTCACTCCATGTAGGATTTAAATGTTTTCTCACTATTGTTCATAAAATTATAGACCTATTCAAAAGACTTTAGACCTTTTTATGAACCACCATAATGGATGCTCTAATATTAAATAAAAATAGATTACGACAATTGTGAATTGTCGTTTTTACCCTTCAATCTTCTCAAAAAAAATTTAAAACAATTGACTTCAAATGTTGAATGAAGAATAGATGGTTAAACCAGTCCTCTCCAACATACTCATACCATTTGTAGGTCTTTAATATTGATTCTTATGTCTTTCCTCATTTATTCTTTAAACTTGTTCTTGACATTCTTGAGATTGACGTAGTTCTTTGTCTTTAACTTCTTTGATTTAAACTTGATGAGGATGAATCATATAAATATGAGTATGTGGAGTTGAATATGTTGAGTTACTGACGGTGGTAGATCAGGAGCGGAACACGCAGTGGCAACAACTTCAGCCCATAGAGATAATGGATGGTTTAAGGAGGTTAGCATTGTATGAGCAACTTCTGCAAGAATACAGTTTCGTCTTTTTCAACTACACCATTCTGCTGAGGACTATATACTGCTGATCTCTGATAAGTTATGCCAAAAGAATCAAAGAATCCCTGAAGAGTCTAATTTGTGAACTCCATTCTATTGCCAGTTCGAACTGTAGCTTGTATGTTTACTTGGACTCTCTTGATGAGCAATAATACTTCTCTTTATTTCAACCTCTAACTTACGAAAATGAATCCAGGTCAATCTTCATGGATCAATCAAATGCTCGCCCACCTGCAAAATCAAATATCAAATTCCTCATCTTCATCTAATCCAAACACACCATTGTCCGCACAACTAACTTCCACCATTTGGTATGTCATACCAAATCCTAAACCAGTTTACCAATTTTAAGCCATTTACCAAGCAACTTACATTCGATCAACTTTAACTATTCACTTAATTTCAACTTCGAGAAATCCTAAATTTTCAACAATAATACCAACAAACCCAACCACTGTAAAAACCCCAATTTTTCCAACAACAATATAAATAAACCTAACAACAATCCCCACAACCCCAACAATCCGAAGTTACGGGGCCGTCGTCTCCCAAGAAATGTGGCAAAGGCAAAAAACCTCAGGAACGAGAAAAGAAAACCAAAATAACTCGTATGCCATGAAGTCAAACAGAAAAGTTAATTTTAGCTGAATGTTTGCTACATATATCCGGGATCCGAATATGGGCACCGACCAAACCAATGACATGTGTAGAAACTGGAAGGGGGGGGGGTTGAATAGTTTCACCGTTTCTTTTCACTTGCTAAAACGTTTCGCCGTTTTTAAGTCCGGTTAATATTCTTTTGCAAACTTGTTGAATTCTACTTGTTATGTGATATCTATTTAGCTACTAAAAACATAAACAAACAAGTAATGTAAAGAGTAAGGAAAGAACACAACCAAAGAAACGCGGCAATTTATAGTGGTTCGGCATGAAGCTCACTCCTTCGTCCTACTCCACTCTCTGAGTACCACACTCGAGAGTTATCAATCACTATATCAACACACTCCTTCAGGCGAAGCAATCAGTACACAAGCTTACACAAGGTTTAACGACACTAAACGGAATGTCGAGTTCTAATCATAGCTAGAACCAATCTACTCCAAGGCCCACATGACCACACAAACAAGCAGTCTTGTCCAACTTTAATCTTCGCCCGATCCAAGCCTTCACACAAATAGTATACTTGGATCTTCACCCAATCTAAGCCTTCACACGAGATACACTTAGATCATCACCCGATCTAAACCTTCACACTAAGACTTACTTGGATCATCACCCGATCCAAGCCTTCACACAAGACACACTTGGATCATCACCCGATCCAATCCTTTACACAATGACTCAACTAAGTCCTAACCCACACACTAGGACATCACTCTCCTCACAACAAATACATGAACTAATCTAGTTACAATACTTCTTGGATCTTCATCTCCTTCCAAGTTCATACACATAACTCCATCCTCGACTCACACAGAAGTCGGAAGTATTTACAGTATTTACAAGACCTATAACCGTAACACTTGTTACGTTTGTGTGTGGACGCCTATAACATCTCGAATCTTCATGTACGTCGAGAGTTCCTCTCTTGCTCTTTGCGGAAGAGGAACACTGATGCGTTAGGTATGTCAGTGTAGCATAGGGTGGTTAAGCCTTTTCAAGTTTTACATTTATATTTAGTCTACTTATTACTAACACACACACTTAACGAGCAGTGTACCCAATCAATATGTATATAGTGGTAAGTAGAGTGTCGAATACTAAGAATGGAACGTATCATTATTTTAATATCTAAGTTAGTTTTACAATCCTAATTTAATAAAAAATGAGGTTTAGCTGAGAGACTAACACGGATTTAATAAAAAATAAAGTAAAACTAATGAGAACGAATCAGTGAATAGCAATCACGTACACAGATAGATAATAGAAACACATAAGTAGACCTGTCCTTATAATTAAGTAGCTTGTCACTTGTTATATTGCTAGTTTTATATGATGAGTATCGTAATATAATCTGTCTCGTTGGATCCTAATATCGGTGAGTAAACCCTTAATGATTACTTATGTTTATCCTACTTTTTAGACACTAGATAAGCAGGCGAGGAATAGGTATGGTAGCCCAGAAGACTCAACTAAACACAGAGGTTATCAATGCACAAATAAAGTCACCAAAAACATCAATCATATAAACTTTAACCGATGGAAAAGCAATTTTAAAGGGAGCAGTATGGTGCCCACAAGCCCATCAATCCTGATGGATTAAAGCTTACTAATACAATAAACAAAACTACTTAATGAATTATACACATGCAGGATCTTCTTACAGCTCTAAGATCTTTGTTTGGGGCGTGTCATGTGATGCTTCTTTGACTAAGTTCGTCTCCTTAGGGTTTTTCTGTACATAAAACTCGTATCTATCTTGGGGTATTTATAGGTTCTGTCTGAGGGGTCGATGCGGCGCATGTTGATGACAGATGTGGCGCATCTACTTAACTTCGCGTGGGGTCCAAGATTATTATATTATGGAATATTCGTACACCGCCTTTGGATGCGGCGTAACTTGTTTCTTTATGCGGCGCATGTTCTTCAACGTCTTGGATAGAATTTGGTGAAGTCTTTAGCTGATACGCCGCATGTTGTAAATGAGATGCGGCGTATTTTTGGAGTAGAACAAGTTAATTATCCTTCGTTGACCAGAGTTTCATATGCGGCGCATGTTGTAATTAGATGCGACGCATTCTTCAAAGTCAGGCAATGGTCTTCGAATTCATCTAAGTATGATGTTGCGGCGTATCTATTGAGAGTGATACGGCGCATCTCTTGAATTTCAGTAGACTTTTCAAATCTTGATCATTTATCTCCATAATTCGTCCAATATCATTAACTTTCACCTAATTGGTTGTTTTTACCTGAGAATCGCTAAAGTAAACATTAAGGCACCAATTCTCATACAAAATAATATAAAACAAGTCAATTAAATAGGATAAATGATGCTAATAAAATGTACTTATTTGATCTCATCAAACACACTTTAACATCTCGAATCTTCATCTACGTCGAGAGTTCTTCTCTTGCATATTGCGGAAGAGGAAATCACTTATAAACATATACCGACATGTTATAGTGACCAAAGAAGAAAGAAAAATGAAACAAAAATCTTTTGTGTGTGGAAGACCATTTTTTCTGAAAAGGAACAGTTCACTATTTATACACAACAGGAGGGAGGTGGCGGTCCCTTAAATAGGCGACGGTCCTTTATCACTAAGGGACCGCCGACCACTTTAAGGGACTGTCCCGATAGACGCTCCCATTTTTGTCCTGACGTGGTGAAAACTCAACTGTTTTGGGGGGTGATGACGCTCGAATTATACATATTTTATATAGCGTTATTTGTTAGTTTCTATATGATTTATAAGGATTTTCGATACTTAAATGCATGAAAATACATTTCAGGTCCAATAGATAAAGAACTTCGAGATCCAAGGCAAAATGTACAAATTTAAGATAATCTTATGATAAAGCCTATTCCAAGTGAAAAGAGCTTCGAGATTTTGTCTCAAGTACGTCGGTTACGGGGGCGAATATAATCCTACACAGTATAAGTCAAATCAAGTCAAGTTCGCCGATCTTATATCTCAAGTATGCCGGCCTTCAGCTCTATTAATGAACCTTTGGCTCCAAGAAATCTCTTGAAGCCCGCCGCTGTTTATCTCCTAGATCGTCGGCATTCAGTGTGAACCCCACCGGCCTTTTCCTAAAATGCGACGTAATTCATTGCCTGGCCACTTCTCCATGACTATAAGTAGAGCCTCATTTCGCCTCATTTTCAAACACATCTCATCCCAACAACCAATAAAGTTCTAATATCCACTCTCTCTCGTAATCCAATCATTAGAGTGCTAAAGTGATGACAAAGATCCTTTAAAGCGTTGAAATACTTCTTAGATATTATTGTGGTGATCGCTAGTGATGGTAGCTTCTTCATTAATTCAGAATCATGTTGATCATTTCAAACGTTATCATCACTGTAAGCTTGTTTGTTAAAGCCATGTTAGGCTAAAATCCTTATGGTTGCTTGGATATGTTAATATAATAAAGTGTATGGTTGTGGTTAGGATCTCTTGTTGATTTCCTGTTTATGTTACAATTTTTCTGTGTTCTAAACTTATCGCCAGTATTTATCTCTTTGATTATAATTGCTAATTGTAATAGGATCGAAAGATTCAATTAGTATTTTATGGTTTTCAACATATGTCTATGTGTGTTGATTAATTGAAGGAGAAATTGCTTTTGTATTGAAATAAACAATAGAGTTTTAAACGTTGCAACTATTTCTTAAACTTGTTAACCACTTGTTTAAGGACTAGCAGACATAAGTCTTGAATCACATTCGCTAACTGATGAAACGTTATTTTGACGAAAACAACTACTCATTTGTTGAACTTACTAAACCACTGAGATCATTATCATATACCATCACTGAATTATAACAACTATCCAAGTAATCGTATTTGTCTCATACTTGAATTTCACCGTAAAACATTTACATAAGTTTTCTAAATCATCTTGATTAGTTAATTGATATATAAGAGTAATCTCAGGTCCATGTGGAACGACCTGGTCTTACCAAAACTCTTTACTATAAACGAGGGTTATACTTTTACCCGTGTGTTTTGAATTAAGAGAATCGGTAAATGATGCGTGGTTTTGCAACCTTGCAAAAGGTTTTACCTCTCAAGGGATCTTGAGAAGCTTGCAATCCCCACCAGGCAGTGTACCTGACCGTTGTAGTATAGTATAGTGGCAAGTACCGGGGGATTGATCGTTCAACTCAAAGAATAGTGTTCGCTAGGGTTAAAACTCAATTAAACTAGGTCTAGAGGTGAGGGATGATTCTTTTTGTATTTTTATATTTTATGGAAAGTAAGTAAAAATCTCGGTTTTGGAAGAATGGCCGTAATTAGTTGCTAATCAACTAACCCAAATTACTACAATTGCAAACAAAATAAAATAAAATGAAACTAAAGTAAATGTGGAGAAAACAATAATAAGAGAAAATATGTTTACTTAGATTTCACTACTTCCTAGCTATCTTTTACCGGTTGATTAGTTTGTTACAATTGCATGGATGATGGGTTATATTTCTTAATACCATTCGTAGGACCGTGTACGATCTTCCCTAACTCTATAAGCTTCTACCTCTTCTTATGTTGAGCCAACTACTAGCTCCTAACATGGCCTCATTAGTAGTTACCTATGCATTAAATATAACCAATATATCGTAGTACACATCCGATCATGTTTCTTAAGACGTTCAAGCAAGTTACCAATTGGAAGTCTGCCAGTTTTCTTAAGCCAAACATCGAAATCATTCATCCACAACAATTATAAACAAACAACCAACCAATAATCAATACCTAAGTTTCATTACATCTAAGCAAAGACAAAGAGAACCTAGCCTAGCATGTTAAAGAGAAGACAAGCATAAGATAGAATCAAACAACACATAGAAATATTGAATGGTTATTGAAAAACTTATCTTTAATTAAGCATGGATGAAACAAGGGTTTGAAACCCTTAAAAATATTGTAAAATTCGTCTAGGGTTTCTCCTCTCAAAGTTGCACACTAATGAATGAAAAATCAAAAACTATATATAGATTATTGGGTCTGACGACGTTAAGAGTAATTTCTGACGACGTCAACTCGCCGCCATAACTATCATCGTATTGCCTAGATCAAATTCTGACGCCGTCATGTGTAAACTTGATCTTGGCCGTCACATGTAATTTGCTCTTGACGGCCTTGGTGACGCCGTCACGTATAATTCCTCCAAAAACTCTCTGGCGCGTCACGTGTAACTTGATTATCCACTTCTTTGTCAAAGGGCGACGGCGTCATAAGCAAATCCTGACGCCGTCAGGTACAATTTTCAGCATGAATTTGAGACTTTGTCGTTTTCTTCACTTTTTCGCTCAAAAAACGTCCAAAATGCTTCCTTTTCCAGATTTCTCCTCAGAAGTACCTAAAATGACAAAAGGAACGATTTAGGGCAATATTTGATCAAATAATCTCGACTTTGAGCTTAAATGACCCCCTAAAAGCGGTACACTTTTCGTCTCATCAAATACCCTTACACTTGAGATTTGCTTGTCCTCAAGCAAATGCGCTTTTATTCTAATCAAAATACAAGCTAGGGGTCATTTAACACTAATATAAAAGTAATTGCAACAAATAATCGTTCTACTTCAACCAAAACAAGCACGGAAATTATACACTAGCACCTCACAAATAGTTTTTAGATACTCACATCTCTCGGGTGTAATAAAGTATATATCACAATATGGAAATGGAAAACATCTCTCACTACCTGTCATAGCAAATATATTACCATATGCTTGGGAAAGGATCAAACCTCCACTACTTGGCGTAAGCACCTAGGATAAACTATCAAAGAGGTCTTTTAATAAGGGTTATAACGTGAGGTGTAGGGATATGGTAAACACGGTTTTGTTGGATAAAAGCAATATTTACTGGTGGCGAGTTAATCATCTTGGTCAATTACATGTACAATGTGGTGTTGCTAAGCCAAGACTCGACTCGACTTAAGCTAATAAAAAACTAACAAAACATAAAATAAACATAAAGGAAACGGGATGGTAGTCCGCATGTTTTTTCTCTTTTTTTTTTCTATTTTTTTTTCTTTATTCTTGATTTTTCGATTTTTTTTTTATTTTTTATTTTTATTTATTTTTTGCATACACTCTTGCCCTACCATCTAAAATAATACATCATAGGGGATTTATATTTCCCTTACACTTGAACTTTTACATACTTTACAATCAACTATTCTAATGACTCGAATCAAGATAATCAAACCACTTGGAGTACTTTTTAAGATTAACGCACATATGGGGGTAATAAATGATGTTCTTCCCCATTACTCCATAACAATAGTACTTTACCCAAAGGTTTAAACATATAACAATAATGCACTAAAGATGAGTGCATACACGGAAGGCTAAGGCGATTTGGGTGTACATTTGGGGTGGATTGTAAACAAATTCTTCCTTTAAGTAAAATGCTTAAAGTTAGAAACGAAAAAGATAGGCTCACGCAAAGGTGTGGGAAAATTAATTGACTTTGTTAGTCAAGTTAATTGACTTAAATGGTCAAGTAGTTATGATACGGGTTTAACAAAAGGGTGATCCTAATGCCTCTTATCATGTAGTAAATCCTAACTACACGAATGTAGTCTCACTAGCGGTCTCGGAATGCATCACTAACGCAAGTTCTAGAATCTAAGTACTACCGGTACACTCATAAGCATCTTTTCCTAACAAATCTAGGGGCGAACCTCACATATTTGGGGTGGAAAATTTTGAGTGGTACGGTTTTCGTGCTAGTCATACATGTTAGGAATACTTTTATTCATATGAAGACTCGGTCACCTCGAGTGTAGTTTAGCATATTGTAGCTCGTAGTAGTTATCATATTAGTTAGTACGTAGTTTAGTATTAGTTAGTATTTGTGGATTCGGGTCGGGTCTTTACCCACTGTCAGCTCGCTCCACAGCCCATTTCAGGGGGTGTTTGTCTGTAAGTATAAATACCCCTTCCCTAGCTTGGAAGGGGTTGGACCTTTCATTCTAATCTAACCTTTCACAAGTTTTCTTCCAAAGGCTCCCATCTCTTTCTCTCTCTAACTTCTCTCACTAGAAATCTTTACATATAATCATCCTAAACACATAATCATCCATGTTCTTACATTAGAGTATACTACAATTGGTATCAAGAGCCATGGTTCTATCCTAGGATTCGTGGTATGCTCGAAGTTATAGCTTGGTTTGCGGTTTTAGGTTGGTTCGAAGTTTTTATAGTGGTTTTCACACGAGTTTGATCTCGTTAGGTATTTGTATTGGCTTGTTTCTTGTACTTTCTCATTTGAAGTTTTTATAGTGGTTTTAGGTTGGTTCGAAGTTTTTATAGTCATTAGTTCCTAGGTTTGCATTTGGAGCAGTTGAATTTCTCATTTTTTTGGCAAAAAGTGTGATTTAGGGTGTTATTCATACCAGTGAGTTGATGTTATCACGTAGAGAGTTGGCAGGTTCTTACTAGCGAGTTGACATTAGCGTGTTGGCGTTTTGCCATTTTGGGATATACGGACAAATCACTACGATAGTGATAGCTTCGTGTCATTACTAGCGAGTTGTCAGGTTTTGGAACTAGCGAGTTGGTATTAGCGAGTTGAGCAGATAGCGTATTATCAGACTAGCGACTTGTCTACCAGCGAGTTGTTACACTAGCGAGTTGATTCCATCTAGCGAGTTGGTGATTAGCAATTTGTTATTAGCGAGTTGCTTCTATTCAGCGAGTTGTCTACTAGCGAGTTAGTTCCAGTATTCAGCGAGTTGGTGTTGTCAGAGGGTTGATACGTTCTAGCGAGTTGTTCAAGTCTAGCGAGTTGTGGTATTCTTAGTGAGTTGGTTTAGGTGCATTAGTGAAACTTGTGCGCTGTTACGACTTAAGTTGTTACCACCATTTCTATAGTAACTTGACGTTGTGAGGCTAATCTAATGACTTGACTTGTTATTTTAATAGTAACTTGACGTTGTGAGACTAAACTTACGATTTGACTTGTGTTCTGTGGAATGGTTGTAATTCGACTTGTTGCAACAAAACACGAAATACACTTGTGTTTACAACTTGACATTTGGACTTACTCACTTTCAATAGCATGGAAAGTACTTCCTCTGATGACATTCAGGCAGCAGGGTCGGATACTCATCCTCCAATGCTGGACAAAACTGACTATGAATCATGGGCACAAAGGATTCGTCTCTATTGCTTGGGAAAGGAAAACGGTGTTAACATCTTGAAATCCATTGATGAAGGACCTTTTCGAATGGGCACCACTAGAGACACGATCGCAGCTACTGATGACCAACCTGCTGCAGTCGGTCCAGATAGACCTCGCACCTACAATGAGCTATCATATGAAGAAAAGAAACGCTATGATGCCGACATCAGAGCATCGAATATTGTCATTCAAGGGCTTCCTAAAGATGTCTACAAACTTATCAACTACAACACAGAAGCCAAAGCAGTTTGGCGATAATGTGAAAATGCTTCTTGCAGGGTCTGAGTTAACCAAAGAAGATCGGGAGTCTCAGCTATATGATGAATTTGAGCACTTCAAAATGAACCCAGGTGAAAGCATCACTGACTATTACGTCAGATTTCACAAGCTGGTCAATGATATGAGATCCATCAAGATGACCATGCCCAACATTCAGATTAACTCTAAATTCGTGAATAACATGGCACCGGAATGGGATAGGTTTGTTACAGCAGTTAAACTCAACAAAGGTCTCAGGCATACTAATCATGAACAACTCTATGCATATCTCCAACAACATGAGAAACATGCTGCTTATGATCGGTTAAAGAGCTCAATCCTTCAACAACAAATGACTCTCTTGCCTTTGTCTCTAATGTTCAACAACTCACTCAACCTTCAAATGATCAACCTCAACCACAACAACCTTCATCCAGGTCTGCTCCAACAAATGGTCAATCACTAACTCCCTCACCATCTGCTTTAAACACCCATCTGGACTCTGGGTACTCTCACACTAACATGATGATTGATAATCTCTCCAACCAAGTCTCCTTATTAGTCCAACAGTTCAGAGCTGTACTTCCACCAACTAATAACCAACTTAGGACTTCGTCTAACCCACAAAATCAGGCATTCATAGAAGATGGAAGGGTGGTGGTGCAAAATGTGCAAGGAAGACAAAACCTAAATCAAAGAAATGATGGTAGAGAAAATGGGCAGTATAGAGTCGGGAATGCGCTTCAAGTACAAGCTAGGCAGCCTAAGTATTATAACTGTGGAGGGTTGGGCCAAATAGCTCGGAATTGCACTCACCCAAAGCGCCCTCAAAACTCTGAGTACTTCAAAGACAAGATGTTGCTAATGCAGGCGCAAGAGAATGGGACTGCTTTGGATGAAGAAGCTCTGCTCTTTCTGGCTGGTGATGACGGGAATACGTTTGATGCTGATGTGGATGATCAACCTGTTCAGGACATGGCACTAAATGATCCGAACATCTTTCAAGTTGAAGACTGTGATGCTTTTGACTCATATGTTGATGATGAACCCACAACTCAAACCATCTTCATGGCTAATCTGTCTGCAGCTGCTCCCTCTGTTATTTCTGAGAACGTCACTTCATTCTAATCTGAATTATCCTACCAATCCACAGGGGGCGTGTGACTCTGTACAACTCTAGAATATTGACAACACAGACACCAATGATATGGGAAATACCAATAATATCCCATATGAAAGGTATGTGAATGACAATAGACTGTCAGTTGTACCAAGTGATATGCCGTCGGTTGATTCTAGTGAACTTGAGCTGCATGAGCACACTATATACAACCCTGATGATTCCTTGACCACTAGAGTTAACATCCTTAAGGATCAGGTGACCATATACGAGCAGCGTGCTAAATTTGAGCTTAATGAACGTGAGCAGAAAATGGAATGGCAAATGCGTGCTTACATATCTGAAAACAATTCCAAACAAGAAACATTGAAAAGGGAGTTAGTGTCTTTAAAAAAACAATTGGATCAAACTGTTAAACAAAAACAGGAAATTCAAAAAGGGTTGACTTCAATCAAATTCGAATACAAAGATAAAGAAACTAAACTTCTAAATGATTTCTGAAAACTCAAAATGTTGAAAAATAAATTGTAAGATAAGTTATACACGCAAGGCCAAACCATTCAATCTGCTCAAATGATGCAAAACCATAGGAAACTAAGTGATGAATTTAGTGAACGGGATGCCTCTAAGACTACAGCCAAATTCCTTAGAAATGGTATAGGTGCTCAACCTGCGTTATATGATGCAAACACTATGCTTGAACCTAACCATGCCCCTCCTGATGTGAGATCCTATGATGAGATTGATGAGGCGGAGGATAGAACTAGGGAAACACTTGCTGAGCGATTAAAGGATCCCCTGTGCATAGCTAAAAATATTGTGTTTCACCATGATTATACTAATGACAATCATTCATCCATTTTTGTTCCTCAAAATAAAATCCTCCCTGACAAAGTTTTTTGGAATATTGACATGGAGAAAATGAAAGTTGAAAGAATTGTAGGTAACATACGTACTATCTTTAGGATTGCTGACCCAACTATCTATCCTCTGAACACACCCATGCACCTTGTACCATATACTCTTCCCACACATTGTAAAACCCTAATTGGGTTATATGTTCTAGGTCAATTGTTTAATGACTTTGAGAAAACATGTAAAAAAAGAATTACACCAACGGGGATTACAGAAGGGGAAAGGGGTTTTGAGCAAACAAAACAGTGTTACCTAACTGAAGTCATGCCATTTTTCGATCTCCTCAAAGAACACTTTGAGGGCCTTAAAAATACCATTAATAATGATGTGACTCAAATGAAAAAGGTCTTTAAAGATGTGGAAAGTGAGGGTAACCAATTGGCTATTGATCTCAAATACAGTGAAATTGACAGGAAAAACATTCTCATTATGAATGAAAACTTGATTGCTAATTGCATTGCACATGATGTTTTTTACACTGTCACCGACTCAGCATTATATGCTCGACAATTTCATGAAATGTCGATCACGTTAAATGTCTTCCAAAATCATGTGATTGAGCTTGAGGGGGAGAATTACAAACTAAATAACAAAATTCAAAACGACGACCATGATAACATGGTCAGGCATTTCTCAAAACTAGAAGTTGATAATCTTAACTTGCAACTAAAATATCAACATCTAGAAGAAAGCATAAAAATATCAAATGCCAAGACATCTTCGGATGCTCCTGAGTTTGACACATGTTTTGAATTAGCCAAAAAGGATGAAGTAATTCAAGCTCACTCAAACATGATTCGGAAGTTGAGGGCCCAAATTGCGCAATTAAAGTCTAACATAGGCGACGTGACCAATACCAATTATCAAAAGTCGATAGATTCTCAAAACTGTTAGAAACAAAGCATTATCAATGAATTACAACATGAAAATGAGTGGCTTCGTGCTGAAATGTCAAACGCTAAACAACGGTACAAAGAGTTATTTGAGTTTATTAAAATAACACGTGACCAAAACGACGAAAGAGTCACTTCTTTGTTAAACGAAATTAAGAATCTAAAGACTATGGTGAATGGTAAAATGCCCGTCGTTTCATGTGATCATGCAATTTCCAATGTACATGCTTGTAAGAAATATGTGTGCGATGCTTTGAATGTCTCTCTTCCCCTTAGGAACAATAAGTTAGTTCATAGCAACTATCTTAGATATCTTAAGGATTGCCTGGTCATACTTAGAGAAACCATTGAAGATGAGAGGATACCTAAACCACTGGATGATGTTATTGTTGGTGCATGCTTCCTCACTAATAGAGCCCAGGAATTATTAGAATACGCTATAGGATCATGCCCTAAGAATGATAACAAGTCGGATAGGTCGTTTGCGTCGCACTCTAACATTGGCAACAAACATGTTACATTTGATTATCCCCAAACCATGTCTCAATCCACCACCATGATCACCGGTAAACAAGTAGCAATTAAGTATACTAATGTTCCCGTCATTGCTTCTACAGGAGTAAACGGTGTATCTAAAGCTAGCAAGTCACAGCCTAGGTGCAATACAAAGAATGATAGGACTTTGCTGGCTAAGAGTGCACTTATGAAGGAAGTAGAAGAATCCTCTAGGAACAATAAAGTTATGATTAATGAAAGGAATCAAGTTGAATCAAACATTTGTGTTAACAATGATGTAATTAATTCGAATTTTGGTGCTATTTGTAAGACTTGTAACGAATGTTTATTTTTTGGTAATCATGATGCTTGTGTTGTGTCCTTCTTAAAATCCACTATGCAATCTCTGGTCATGAATGTTTCAAGTGCTAAAAGGGTTAAACAAGTCTGGAATAAAACAGGAAAGGTGTTCACTAATGTTGGTTATCAATGGAGACCTACTGGAAGGAAATTCACCGTAGGAGAAAAGTGCCCATTGACTAGGATCACTAACTCCAAAGTTGTGCCAATTAAGAAATGGAGACCTACTGGTAGAATGTTCCCAGTAGAAGCACTTAGTACCACTCCTAGGTCTAGTGCATCAAAATGTGAAAATTCCAGTGAAATATCCGTGACATATGATAATCCAATATTTGTGTGTGCTAACCAAATGGACCCCAACTGTTTGTGGGGCTCTGACTTTTTCAGTTATCCACCATTGTCTGGTTTCAAATGCAGGTCGTACAAATCGTCCTTTGGTATTTGGACTCAGGCTGCTCAAAACATATGACTGGAGATCGCTCGCGGCTCAAGAACTTCTTGGAAAAGTTCATTGGTACGGTCAGATTCGGGAATGACCATTTTGGATCTATAATGGGTTATGGTGATTATGTCTTTGGAGACAGTGTGATATCCAGAGTATACTACGTGGAGGGACTTGGACAAAATCTATTTTCTGTTGGTCAATTCTGTGACTCTGATCTTGAAGTTGCCTTCAGAAAGCACACTTGTTTTGTTAGAGAATTAGATGGTGTAGATCTCCTCAAAGGGAGTCGGGGCACTAACCTTTATACCATATCTATTGAATACATGCTGCGGTCCTCTCCAATTTGCTTGCTTTCAAAAGCCTCTAAGAACAAATCAAGGTTGTGGCATCGTCATTTAAACCATTTGAACTTCGGTACCATCAATGAACTCACACGTAAGGATCTTGTTCGAGGCTTGCCCAGACTTAAGTATGAAAAAGATCATCTATTTTCCGCATGTCAAATGGGCAAGAGCAAAAAGCACACCCATAAACCCAAAACTGTCAATTCCATCATGGAAGTCCTACATACTCTTCACATGGATCTCTGTGGACCAATGAGGATTCAAAGTATCAACGGAAAGAAATATGTGCTTGTTATTGTTGATGATCATTCTCGTTTCACGTGGGTAAAGTTTTTACGATCAAAAGATGAAACTCCGGAAATTATCATTAAACTCATCAAGCAATTGCAAGTTCGACTCAACAAAACAGTTAGGTTCATTCGTACAGATAATGGAACGGAGTTCGTAAACAAACAACTTACTCAATTTTATGAAGGTGTCGGCATTAGTCATCAAAAGAGCATTCCACGCACTCCTCAACAAAATGGAGTTGTTGAAAGGCGTAATCGCACCTTGGTTGAAGCTGCAAGGACTATGCTCATCTTCTCCAAAGCTCTTATGTTTCTTTGGGCTGAGGCAATTGCAACAGCGTGTTACACACAGAACCGATCCTTGATACATCCTCTCCACTACAAGACTCCATATGAACTGGTTCATGGCAGAAAACCAGATCTTTCGTTTCTTCGAGTATTTGGTGCATTGTGCTATCCAACAAATGACAGTGAAGACCTTGGGAAACTCAAGGCCAAGGCCGACATTGGTTTCTTCATTGGCTATGCTCCAGAACGAAAGGGGTACCGAATCTATAACAAACGTACCAGAGACATAATGGAAACAATCCACGTTACTTTTGATGAGCTGACTGAGCAACCGGTTCATGGACGATCAAGTTCTGGACCCGTACCTAACCTTTTGTCTCCTGGACCTATAAGCTCCAGGCTTGTACAGAATCCCACTCCTGCTACTCCTTTTGTACCTCCTACAAGTGAAGATTGGAAGAAACTATTTGACCCAATGTTTGATGAATACTTTGAACCTTAAAACGTGGATGCTCCAGAAGCCACGTTCGTTCCACAACCAGCTGGGGTAGCAAATGTCCCAGATGATAATGCTGGGCCATCCACTTCGTTGTCATGGGATCCTGAAGCCCCCACCATCAGTCGTTCAGTTACCACATCTAATGGTCAAACTTCATTTGTTCAACGAGTAGCAGCTGTGGATAATTCGTTTGAAGTAAATCCTTTCGCTCCACCTGATAATGAGCCGTTTGTTAACATCTTTGCTCCTGAATCGTCAAATGATGCTACATCCTCAGACGAATCTAATAAGGCTACCTCAGTTCCCTATCCTCAACCCCATGAACACCTTAGGAAATGGACAAATGATCACCCAATTGACAACATTATTGGAAACCCTTCTCGTCCGGTATCAACCCGTAAGTAACTTGCAACCGACGCATTGTGGTGCTTCTTCAATTCTGTCCTCTCTAAAGTTGAGCCAAAAGATTTCAAGGATGCAATGTCTAAACACTCATGGTTCACTGCTATGGTGGACGAGATTCATGAGTTTGATCGACTTGAAGTGTGGGAATTAGTACCACCTCCCGATTGTGCCATGATCATTGATCTCAAATGGATATTTAAAGTTAAACTTGATGAGCATGGAGATGTCTTGAAGAACAAGGCCAGGCTTGTGGCAAAAGGATATCATCAAGAAGAAGGAATAGACTTTGAAGAATCCTTCGCACCTGTTGCTAGAATTGAAGCCATAAGAATATTTCTAGCAAATGCTGCAAGTCAGAATATGGTGGTTTATCAAATGGATGTTAAGATTGCATTCTTAAATGGCGATCTAAAAGAGGTGGTGTATGTAAGCCAACCCGAAGGATTCGTGGATCCAGAACGTCCTAACCATGTGTATCATTTGAAGAAGGCTCTTTATGGGCTTAAGCAAGCTCCTAGGGCGTGGTACGACACCTTGTCAAAATTCCTTCTTGATAACAAGTTTTCCAAAGGTGCTGGTTATCCTACACTCTTTACCAGAAAAATGGGCAAAACCTTTCTTCATGTACAAATCTACGTTGATGATATCATATTTTCCTCCTCTGATCCCAAAGAGTGTGATTGTTTCTCCCAAGAGATGAGTTCTGAGTTCCAGATGTCCATGATGGGTCAAATGTCTTTCTTTCTAGGCTTGCAAATATCTCAAAATCCCAATGGCATCTTAATCAATCAATCCAAGTATGCTAATGAAATTTTGTAGAAATTTGGATTTGATTCCTGTGACTCAGTTGATACTCCTATGATTGAAAGATCAAAACTAGATGAAGATGATGTTGGGATCCCGGTCGATGTAACACCCCCAAATTTGGGATACGCAGCGGAATTAAAGCTGGGTGTTACTCGACGGCACAACAGTTATAATAATAGAAACAATCTCTAATTGAGTTGTTTTAGAAATTTTATTATTCAAATATCAGAGTTTACAAAATGAGGTCCCAGTAGTTTTACAATTTTTCAAATAGTTATCAATGATAATAAAATTTTATAACCATCTTGATGTGTCCGAGCTCCTCCATGCCATCCTCACTTATTATGGACCTGAGATAAACATGCTAAAAATGTCAACACAAAGGTTGAGTGAATCCATAGTGTTTGTATAATGAATAGTTGAACACAAGTTGTATAATAGTAAAATAGAAAAGTTTGCAGTACAGTATATTGCTCTAAGTCTCATGAACTCAAACGTTAACGTGTGTGATATCATAAAATGATATAAATTACCGACATCATAATGATGATGTAAGTAAGAATGCCCTCGAGTAGGAGCTTGCCAACTTCCTAGTAGTTCTCAAATAATGTGCATTTGGCTATCAATCCGGCTAGCACGAAAGCTATCTATCCGGCTAACCAAATGGGCTGTCAACCTCAAATAGATCTATTCATAATATTCGCGTTCACCCACAGGTGATTAATGGTTCATGATATGAGGGACTTTCAGTGGCAACAGTGTGTCTTAGGCAATATCAATCAGTATAGCATACAGAAAAATACTTGTGTTCGGTTTGTAGCATGTATCTCCCCCACAAGTTTGAAAAACGTATAAAAGTGGGACTATGAACTCACCTTGGTGTTTTAGTAGTCTGGATGGAAAACAAATTAAGTAAAGTTGGTAAACGTCTCCGACACGTAACCTGAGTTGATTTGTCAAGTTTCAGTATTCGTATATACATATATATAAGTTTAATATTTGTTTCGTAAAGGTTTTGTTGATGACTAAATGTCAAATGAGACAACATGAAGTCCCTTAAAAAAAATTTTATGGACAATATTTATCATATTTCCCTCCTTTAGGTTTCGTTTAATCATTCAACGAAAAATATATTCTTTATATAACTTTTATCGATATCCCGAGTTAGTTTTAATGTTAAATATATTTCTAAAGTTAGTGGATGATAAACTAGAAAATATTTATAATATTTTTGGTTATAAATAACTAGTTTTTGTTGTTTGATCGAATGTGGGAAAATAAATTAAGTATAAGAATTTGACAAAAATCGTGCATGACCCGCTCGTAAATGTTAGTTTTTCCCTTATAAATCAACCGTCATAAAAATACCCCATTGTCAATATATACTTATATAGTTTTACAATCATGGTTTAATTTATTAGATATACTTAGTAAAATTTTTAAAAGAAAATATTGATTAGCGGTAATAGTTCAAGGGTTAAATACGAAATTTGTTTATAAGTTGTTAGAAAATACTAGTATGAGTTATAAAAAAAAAAAATAGAAATACCAAAGTGATAAAAGAGAGACTCAAACCCAGGTGGTTTGTCTAGTAACTTTGCGACACAACCAAGTGAGCTAAAGACACTTTGTGGTTTAGTTTTCAGGTTAAATATATTTAGTGCTTTGCTACTGCACTTTAATCTTGCTTACAAATTTACTCAATATATTCTGAGCATGCATGACCATGTTTGTCGAGTGTATATATATCATGAAAACTCATTGTGTTTGTTTATAAAGACATGTTTCACATATGAGAACATGCATTAAAGTTCAAAACAAAGTTAATATATAAGTTTAGATTGTTGCTCATGGCTTACAGTGAGTGTGTCGAGTGAGGAGTGAACCAAGAAGAGAACCAAGTACCCAAGTTTTCCTTAATAGTTTATGGCTTATAATAGTGTTTCTGATAAAAGTGCATAAGAGAGTGTTGGATTATTATGACTCATGACAAGGGAAAGACAAGAGAATAAAAACATGACATGTACATCTTATGGCCAGGTCTTGGGGGCATTTTGGAGTGTCCTGGGAGCTGGTCTAAAGGGCTTATTGGCTGGGCTAAATATCCTTAGCTTGTGGTAGAAAAATGAGGCGCAACAGGGGTGTTTGGGCTAGTTTAGTGTCAAAAGCAGAAAAGAAGAAAAACATGTTTTGACCTTGTAGCAAGTTATGGCTTATACCTAGGACTTATCTACTGATTATTTAACTTTTTTGAGAGTTTCATATAGTAGCTTAAGGTTTAGCAAAACTATTCTATAAAAAGGGTGTACATGTGTACTGGTAACATCAGAAAGATGTGAAAAACATGGTTTTTGATTTTATAGCTTGTGACATAGTTGTTAATGCATGGTAACATGATCATAAGCCTCTCTAATTTATCTCTTAAAGGTTTTAGGGCTTATTGTTTAGAAAACATGTCGAAAATAAATTATATAGGGGGGTTTGTTTGTCTCGTTAAAATAAGAAAAGAAGGAAACCATGGGTTCTGACCTTAGCTAGTATTAAGGACTTGTTTAATAGTATGTTTAAGGGTATATAGGGTTTACAAAAGAGATTAAAGAGGTCCAGAATACTTACTTGTGTAGTATTTGCTTATAAGAAAAGTTTTTGGCCAAAGTGACTTGGAAATGGAATCTAAGCTTGCTCCTTCTCTTAGACTTCTATAACTCCTTCTTACACTTCTATTTGGGTTATATGATCAGAATGTTTGTAGGTGTGGGTTTGTTTTGATGTGTTTCGAGTGTGGTGAGTGAAAAAGTGAAGGATGTGCTCACTATTTATAGAAGGGAGGTGCTAGGGTCTCTAGAATGTGCTAGGTCACCATGTTGAGTTGTAGGAGACATGTTGAGATGGTCTTGAGTCCAGGGTCAGCCACATGTGACGAGAGAGACATGTTGAGGTATGGTAAAATCTCAACCAAGGAAATTACCTACTTGGGTAAAAGTATCTAGAGACAAGTTGCGGTGGCTTAATATGGGACTTGTAGAAAGTTTATGGTTAGGGATTTAACAGGTAGTTGATTAGAATTTGTTTAGGTTAGTTTCTAATTAGTTTCGAACTAGAATGTAACTAAGGATCGACCATGCTTACTTTATTTGTACATAGGGCTTAGCAATTTATACCTAGGGTGTATTTATTGTAAGTAAATTAGTTTATGGTTTAGGTTAAGAAATATTTAGGTAGAAATGTGAATTAGAGTTTATTTAGTTAAGTTTAATGTCGAAATATATATAAATATTAATGGTGTTTCGAATTGTGCTTAAAGGAGTGGTACTCTAGGCATATGAGGGTGGTAGAAAATATATTTTTAGTAATTAGTAAAGCTAAAATAAATTTAAGTTAGTTTATTTAAATATATATAGTTTTTTTTAGGTGTTATGCATTAGGCAATTGTACACTAGGTTTAAGGACTTGTACATTTAGTTTAACATTTATAAAAATACTAGGGTTAGGGTTTGTGTAAAATATTCTTGTGTTGTGTGTTTAAAGATAAGTACACTGAGATTTATAATGAATTATATTATGCATAAAGACTTGTACCTAAGCTTCAAAGTATTGTACTTTAACGTTTAAGATTTTAGATATATGTATAATCATAATAACTTAGGGTTTTATAGTTGACAACCATTTTGTTTGAACATTAAGTATAGTAATGAAATATCATAAAGTGGTAAATGAAAATGATGAATGAAAGTTGAAAATACTTAACATGTTTTAGAAAAAAAATTTAGACATGAAAAATGGATAAGTATTAGTTTAATTTAAGTGGAAATTTACCGGTGGTTACAGTCTCACCCCCTTAACGGAATCTCGTCCCGAGATTCAGTCTATGTTAGGTTTTAAAGTGATGAGGACGAAATGTTTAATTTATGAAAACTTATTATTTAAATTTACATATGCAAATATAATTCCAAAGGTCATATAAACTTAAGAAATTTTATTTTAAATGAAGATTGTTATTTATAAAATTTATTCTGTTTTAGTAATTATCCTTGAAAATATCCTGATTTCAAATTTCTCGTTTTGTAAAAATCAAAATTTTGACATCGAAAAACTGTCTTTTAAATAAGAAAATTTCTGATGAAAACTTAATGAATGTAAAGAAAATTTTTAAACTTTTGTTGATGATGAATCCTTTTGTTCCTTAGTAAAAAATTTTAAAATTTTCAAACGTTCATGAACAGTGATCCCAACGGTCGTGAATAGTAATTTCCAATGGTTAGTTTTTATCTTATAAATACCCCATTTCAATTCTCATTCTTTCCTACTAATCTCTTCACCTATATTCCTTACAAAATGCCGCATCCTAGTACTATTATTGCGATCGTGTACATTGTTATTACTTATTACTTCTATCTACATGACCTACGTTCCAGAAGAAGATTATACATTCTTGGCCGGGATTTTAGCGTTTCTTATACCACTCTTGGTTCTAGCAATTGTTATCGATGAGGTTTGGAAGTAATAGACAGTATCGTGGTAGGAGCGTTGAAATAAATTTTCTATGTAATCTTTAGTGAATGTTTAATAAGATTTGGTTGTTTTATGTATAAAACCATGTTTTGCGTTGATAATTTGTTTATTGTACAAAATATTCAAGGTGTTATATCCGGTCGTAGTTCTCGTTCTCATAGGTGTAGTTGTGTTCTTTATTAGCCTAGTGGATCAACCTATTGGCGATTCTATTATTTACTTAGTGATCTTTGTAACATTAGCCCTACCGATGCTAATTATTTCGTTATGTATTAATATTCATGGATTTTAATGAAATTTTATGTTATTCGTTTTTTATGAATTCTTTGGATTTATACTCATGCTATTTTAGTTATAAATAAGCCCACTTATTTATAATTCATTATTTACATCACGAGGCGTCCCAAAACAATGTAAACAAAGAAATATAAACTTATGGTTCGGTGATTCATAATATATTTATTTAAATAAAAAGGCGTCCTAATTCATTCAAATAAAGACATTGCAAATCATCCTACTTAAGAATTTCGGACTTAACATTCGTAATCGATGAATTAAGTATTCTGGGAGTACGGAGAGAGTATTTACACTCATATTTGGATATAGGAGTAAGATAATCAAGGTGAGTAGACATAGTTTTTAAAATAGTGGAGAGTATATTTTTAACGTAAATAGGATAAGAATTGTGGAAACCACAACGTTTTAGGAAAGTTTTGTAAATTTTGGAAAAATAGAAGTAGATACATGCTCAGAAAGATAGGATTAAAACGTAATGCCTTAGAATAGGCATCTGCAGATATGTTTATTTGTATAAAGTGGTCAGAAGTATATACCAGTTTACTAAAGTTTTTGAGTAACATAATTACCTAGAAGTCACATAATCATCCGGAGGCTGAAAGGCATGGACAACGAAAGGCTATAAAACATTTTTGTGAAAAGTGGTTATAGTTCGGGCCTCAATTAGACCCGTTTCTCTATAACTATAGCTCTGATACCAATCTGTAACACCCCCAAATTTGGGATACGCAGCGGAATTAAAGCTGGGTGTTACTCGACGGCACAACAGTTATAATAATAGAAACAATCTCTAATTGAGTTGTTTTAGAAATTTTATTATTCAAATATCAGAGTTTACAAAATGAGGTCCCAGTAGTTTTACAATTTGTCAAATAGTTATCAATGATAATAAAATTTTATAACCATCTTGATGTGTCCGAGCTCCTCGATGCCATTCTCACTTATTATGGACCTGAGATAAACATGCTAAAAATGTCAACACAAAGGTTGAGTGAATCCATAGTGTTTGTATAATGAATAGTTGAACACAAGTTGTATAATAGTAAAATAGAAAAGTTTGCAGTACAGTATATTGCTCTAAGTCTCATGAACTCAAACGTTAACGTGTGTGATATCATAAAATGATATAAATTACCGACATCATAATGATGATGTAAGTAAGAATGCCCTCGAGTAGGAGCTTGCCAACTTCCTAGTAGTTCTCAAATAATGTGCATTTGGCTATCAATCCGGCTAGCACGAAAGCTATCTATCCGGCTAACCAAATGGGCTGTCAACCTCAAATAGATCTATTCATAATATTCGCGTTCACCCACAGGTGATTAATGGTTCATGATATGAGGGACTTTCAGTGGCAACAGTGTGTCTTAGGCAATATCAATCAGTATAGCATACAGAAAAATACTTGTGTTCGGTTTGTAGCATGTATCTCCCCCACAAGTTTGAAAAACGTATAAAAGTGGGACTATGAACTCACCTTGGTGTTTTAGTAGTTTGGATGGAAAACAAATTAAGTAAAGTTGGTAAACGTCTCCGACACGTAACCTGAGTTGATTTTTCAAGTTTCAGTATTCGTATATACATATATATAAGTTTAATATTTGTTTCATAAAGGTTTTGTTGATGACTAAATGTCAAATGAGACAACATGAAGTCCCTTAAAAAAAATTTTATGGACAATATTTATCATATTTCCCTCCTTTAGGTTTCGTTTAATCATTCAAAGAAAAATATATTCTTTATATAACTTTTATCGATATCCCGAGTTAGTTTTAATGTTAAATATATTTCTAAAGTTAGTGGATGATAAACTAGAAAATATTTATAATATTTTTGGTTATAAATAACTAGTTTTTGTTGTTTGATCGAATGTGGGAAAATAAATTAAGTATAAGAATTTGACAAAAATCGTGCATGACCCGCTCGTAAATGTTAGTTTTTCCCTTATAAATCAACCGTCACAAAAATACCCCATTGTCAATATATACTTATGTAGTTTTACAATCATGGTTTAATTTATTAGATATACTTAGTAAAATTTTTAAAAGAAAATATTGATTAGCGGTAATAGTTCAAGGGTTAAATACGAAATTTGTTTATAAGTTGTTAGAAAATACTAGTATGAGTTATAAAAAAAAATAGAAATACCAAAGTGATAAAAGAGAGACTCAAACCCAGGTGGTTTGTCTAGTAACTTTGCGACACAACCAAGTGAGCTAAAGATACTTTGTGGTTTAGTTTTCAGGTTAAATATATTTAGTGCTTTGCTACTGCACTTTAATCTTGCTTACAAATTTACTCAATATATTCTGAGCATGCATGACCATGTTTGTCGAGTGTATATATATCATGAAAACTCATTGTGTTTGTTTATAAAGACATGTTTCACATATGAGAACATGCATTAAAGTTCAAAACAAAGTTAATATATAAGTTTAGATTGTTGCTCATGGCTTACAGTGAGTGTGTCGAGTGAGGAGTGAACCAAGAAGAGAACCAAGTACCCAAGTTTTCCTTAATAGTTTATGGCTTATAATAGTGTTTCTGATAAAAGTGCATAAGAGAGTGTTGGATTATTATGACTCATGACAAGGGAAAGACAAGAGAATAAAAACATGACATGTACATCTTATGGCCAGGTCTTGGGGGCGTTTTGGAGTGTCCTGGGAGTTGGTCTAAAGGGCTTATTGGCTGGGCTAAATATCCTTAGCTTGTGGTAGAAAAATGAGGCGCAACAGGGGTGTTTGGGCTAGTTTAGTGTCAAAAGCAGAAAAGAAGAAAAACATGTTTTGACCTTGTAGCAAGTTATGGATTATACCTAGGACTTATCTACTGATTATTTAACTTGTTTGAGAGTTTCATATAGTAGCTTAAGGTTTAGCAAAACTATTCTATAAAAAGGGTGTACATGTGTATTGGTAACATCAGAAAGATGTGAAAAACATGGTTTTTGATTTTATAGCTTGTCACATAGTTGTTAATGCATGGTAACATGATCATAAGCCTCTCTAATTTATCTCTTAAAGGTTTTAGGGTTTATTGTTTAGAAAACATGTCGAAAATAAATTATATAGGGGGGTTTGTTTGTCTCGTTAAAATAAGAAAAGAAGGAAACCATGGGTTCTGACCTTAGCTAGTATTTAGGACTTGTTTAACAGTATGTTTAAGGGTATATAGGGTTTACAAAAGAGATTAAAGAGGTCCAGAATACTTACTTGTGTAGTATTTGCTTATAAGAAAAGTTTTTGGCCAAAGTGACTTGGAAATGGAATCTAGGCTTGCTCCTTCTCTTAGACTTCTATAACTCCTTCTTACACTTCTATTTGGGCTATATGATCAGAATGTTTGTAGGTGTGGGTTTGTTTTGATGTGTTTCGAGTGTGGTGAGTGAAAAAGTGAAGGATGTGCTCACTATTTATAGAAGGGAGGTGCTAGGGTCTCTAGAATGTGCTAGGTCACCATGTTGAGTTGTAGGAGACATGTTGAGATGGTCTTGAGTCCAGGGTCAACCACATGTGACGAGAGAGACATGTTGAGGTGTGGTAAAATCTCAACCAAGGAAATTACCTACTTGGGTAAAAGTATCTAGAGACAAGTTGAGGTGGCTTAATATGGGACTTGTAGAAAGTTTATGGTTAGGGATTTAACAGGTAGTTGAGTAGAATTTGTTTAGGTTAGTTTCTAATTAGTTTCGAACTAGAATGTAACTAAGGATCGACCATGCTTACTTTATTTGTACATAGGGCTTAGCAATTTATACCTACGGTTTATTTATTGTAAGTAAATTAGTTTATGGTTTAGGTTAAGAAATATTTAGGTAGAAATGTGAATTAGAGTTTATTTAGTTAAGTTTAATGTCGAAATATATATAAATATTAATGGTGTTTCGAATTGTGCTTAAAGGAGTGGTACTCTAGGCATATGAGGGTGGTAGAAAATATATTTTTAGTAATTAGTAAAGCTAAAATAAATTTAAGTTAGTTTATTTAAATATATATAGTTTTTTTTAGGTGTTATGCATTAGGCAATTGTACACTAGGTTTAAGGACTTGTACATTTAGTTTAACATTTATAAAAATACTAGGGTTAGGGTTTGTGTAAAATATTCTTGTGTTGTGTGTTTAAAGATAAGTACACTGAGATTTATAATGAATTATATTATGCATAAAGACTTGTACCTAAGCTTCAAAGTATTGTACTTTAACGTTTAAGATTTTAGATATATGTATAATCATAATAACTTAGGGTTTTATAGTTGACAACCATTTTGTTTGAACATTAAGTATAGTAATGAAATATCGTAAAGTGGTAAATGAAAATGATGAATGAAAGTTGAAAATACTTAACATGTTTTAGAAAAAAAATTTAGACATGAAAAATGGATAAGTATTAGTTTAATTTAAGTGGAAATTTACCGGTGGTTACAGTCTCACCCCCTTAAAGGAATCTCGTCCCGAGATTCAGTCTATGTTAGGTTTTAAAGTGATGAGGACGAAATGTTTAATTTATGAAAACTTATTATTTAAATTTACATATGCAAATATAATTCCAAAGGTCATATAAACTTAAGAAATTTTATTTTAAATGAAGATTGTTATTTATAAAATTTATTCTATTTTAGTAATTATCCTTGAAAATATCCTGATTTCAAATTTCTCGTTTTGTAAAAATCAAATTTTTGACATCGAAAAACTGTCTTTTAAATAAGAAAATTTCTGATGAAAACTTAATGAATGTAAAGAAAATTTTTAAAATTTTGTAGATGATGAATCCGTTTATTCCTTAGTAAAAAATTTTAAAATTTTCAAACGTTCATGAACAGTGATCCCAACGGTCATGAATAGTAATTTCCAATGGTTAGTTTTTATCTTATAAATACCCCATTTCAATTCTCATTCTTTCCTACTAATCTCTTCACCTATATTCCTTACAAAATGCCGCATCCTAGTACTATTATTGCGATCGTGTACATTGTTATTACTTATTACTTCTATCTACATGACCTACGTTCCAGAAGAAGATTATACATTCTTGGCCGGGATTTTAGCGTTTCTTATACCACTCTTGGTTCTAGCAATTGTTATCGATGAGGTTTGGAAGTAATAGACAGTATCGTGGTAGGAGCGTTGAAATAAATTTTCTATGTAATCTTTAGTGAATGTTTAATAAGATTTGGTTGTTTTATGTATAAAACCATGTTTTGCGTTGATAATTTGTTTATTGTACAAAATATTCAAGGTGTTATATCCGGTCGTAGTTCTCGTTCTCATAGGTGTAGTTGTGTTCTTTATTAGCCTAGTGGATCAACCTATTGGCGATTCTATTATTTACTTAGTGATCTTTGTAACATTAGCCCTACCGATGCTAATTATTTCGTTATGTATTAATATTCATGGATTTTAATGAAATTTTATGTTATTCGTTTTTTATGAATTCTTCGGATTTATACTCATGCTATTTTAGTTATAAATAAGCTCACTTATTTATAATTCATTATTTACATCGCGAGGCGTCCCAAAACAATGTAAACAAATAAATATAAACTTATGGTTCGGTGATTCATAATATCTTTATTTAAATAAAAAGGCGTCCTAATTCATTCAAATAAAGACATTGCAAATCATCCTACTTAAGAATTTCTGACTTAACATTCGTAATCGATGAATTAAGTATTCTGGGAGTACGGAGAGAGTATTTACACTCATTTTTGGATATAGGAGTAAGATAATCAAGGTGAGTCGACATAGTTTTTAAAATAGTGGAGAGTATATTTTTAACGTAAATGGGATAAGAATTGTGGAAACCACAACGTTTTAGGAAAGTTTTGTAAATTTTGGAAATATAGAAGTAGATACATGCTCAGAAAGATAGGATTAAAACGTAATGCCTTAGAATAGGCATCTGCAGATATGTTTATTTGTATAAAGTGGTCAGAAGTATATACCAGTTTACTAAAGTTTTTGAGTAACATAATTACCTAGAAGTCACATAATCATCCGGAGGCTGAAAGGCATGGACAACGAAAGGCTATAAAACATTTTTGTGAAAAGTGGTTATAGTTCGGGCCTCAATTAGACCCGTTTCTCTATAACTATAGCTCTGATACCAATCTGTAACACCCCCAAATTTGGGATACGCAGCGGAATTAAAGCTGGGTGTTACTCGACGGCACAACAGTTATAATAATAGAAACAATCTCTAATTGAGTTGTTTTAGAAATTTTATTATTCAAATATCAGAGTTTACAAAATGAGGTCCCAGTAGTTTTACAATTTGTCAAATAGTTATCAATGATAATAAAATTTTATAACCATCTTGATGTGTCCGAGCTCCTCCATGCCATCCTCACTTATTATGGACCTGAGATAAACATGCTAAAAATGTCAACACAAAGGTTGAGTGAATCCATAGTGTTTGTATAATGAATAGTTGAACACAAGTTGTATAATAGTAAAATAGAAAAGTTTGCAGTACAATATATTGCTCTAAGTCTCATGAACTCAAACGTTAACGTGTGTGATATCATAAAATGATATAAATTACCGACATCATAATGATGATGTAAGTAAGAATGCCCTCGAGTAGGAGCTTGCCAACTTCCTAGTAGTTCTCAAATAATGTGCATTTGGCTATCAATCCGGCTAGCACGAAGGCAATCTATCCGGCTAACCAAATGGGCTGTCAACCTCCAATAGATCTATTCACAATATTCGCGTTCACCCACAGGTGATTAATGGTTCATGATATGAGGGACTTTCAGTGGCAACAGTGTGTCTTAGGCAATATCAATCAGTATAGCATACAGAAAAATACTTGTGTTCGGTTTGTAGCATGTATCTCCCCCACAAGTTTGAAAAACGTATAAAAGTGGGACTATGAACTCACCTTGGTGTTTTAGTAGTCTGGATGGAAAACAAATTAAGTAAAGTTGGTAAACGTCTCCGACACGTAACCTGAGTTGATTTGTCAAGTTTCAGTATTCGTATATACATATATATAAGTTTAATATTTGTTTCGTAAAGGTTTTGTTGATGACTAAATGTCAAATGAGACAACATGAAGTCCCTTAAAAAAAATTTTATGGACAATATTTATCATATTTCCCTCCTTTAGGTTTCGTTTAATCATTCAACGAAAAATATATTCTTTATATAACTTTTTTCGATATCCCGAGTTAGTTTTAATGTTAAATATATTTCTAAAGTTAGTGGATGATAAACTAGAAAATATTTATAATATTTTTGGTTATAAATAACTAGTTTTTGTTGTTTGATCGAATGTGGGAAAATAAATTAAGTATAAGAATTTGACAAAAATCGTGCATGACCCGCTCGTAAATGTTAGTTTTTCCCTTATAAATCAACCGTCACAAAAATACCCCATTGTCAATATATACTTATGTAGTTTTACAATCATGGTTTAATTTATTAGATATACTTAGTAAAATTTTTAAAAGAAAATATTGATTAGCGGTAATAGTTCAAGGGTTAAATACGAAATTTGTTTATAAGTTGTTAGAAAATACTAGTATGAGTTATAAAAAAAAATAGAAATACCAAAGTGATAAAAGAGAGACTCAAACCCAGGTGGTTTGTCTAGTAACTTTGCGACACAACCAAGTGAGCTAAAGACACTTTGTGGTTTAGTTTTCAGGTTAAATATATTTAGTGCTTTGCTACTGCACTTTAATCTTGCTTACAAATTTACTCAATATATTCTGAGCATGCATGACCATGTTTGTCGAGTGTATATATATCATGAAAACTCATTGTGTTTGTTTATAAAGACATGTTTCACATATGAGAACATGCATTAAAGTTCAAAACAAAGTTAATATATAAGTTTAGATTGTTGCTCATGGCTTACAGTGAGTGTGTCGAGTGAGGAGTGAACCAAGAAGAGAACCAAGTACCCAAGTTTTCCTTAATAGTTTATGGCTTATAATAGTGTTTCTGATAAAAGTGCATAAGAGAGTGTTGGATTATTATGACTCATGACAAGGGAAAGACAAGAGAATAAAAACATGACAGGTACATCTTATGGCCAGGTCTTGGGGGCGTTTTGGAGTGTCCTGGGAGCTGGTCTAAAGGGCTTATTGGCTGGGCTAAATATCCTTAGCTTGTGGTAGAAAAATGAGGCGCAACAGGGGTGTTTGGGCTAGTTTAGTGTCAAAAGCAGAAAAGAAGAAAAACATGTTTTGACCTTGTAGCAAGTTATGGCTTATACCTAGGACTTATCTACTGATTATTTAACTTGTTTGAGAGTTTCATATAGTATCTTAAGGTTTAGCAAAACTATTCTATAAAAAGGGTGTACATGTGTACCGGTAACATCAGAAAGATGTGAAAAACATGGTTTTTGATTTTATAGCTTGTGACATAGTTGTTAATACATGGTAACATGATCATAAGCCTCTCTAATTTATCTCTTAAAGGTTTTAGGGTTTATTGTTTAGAAAACATGTCGAAAATAAATTATATAGGGGGGTTTGTTTGTCTCGTTAAAATAAGAAAAGAAGGAAACCATGGGTTCTGACCTTAGCTAGTATTTAGGACTTGTTTAACAGTATGTTTAAGGATATATAGGGTTTACAAAAGAGATTAAAGAGGTCCAGAATACTTACTTGTGTAGTATTTGCTTATAAGAAAAGTTTTTGGCCAAAGTGACTTGGAAATGGAATCTAGGCTTGCTCCTTCTCTTAGACTTCTATAACTCCTTCTTACACTTCTATTTGGGCTATATGATCAGAATGTTTGTAGGTGTGGGTTTGTTTTGATGTGTTTCGAGTGTGGTGAGTGAAAAAGTGAAGGATGTGCTCACTATTTATAGAAGGGAGGTGCTAGGGTCTCTAGAATGTGCTAGGTCACCATGTTGAGTTGTAGGAGACATGTTGAGATGGTCTTGAGTCCAGGGTCAGCCACATGTGATGAGAGAGACATGTTGAGGTGTGGTAAAATCTCAACCAAGGAAATTACCTACTTGGGTAAAAGTATCTAGAGACAAGTTGAGGTGGCTTAATATGGGACTTGTAGAAAGTTTATGGTTAGGGATTTAACAGGTAGTTGAGTAGAATTTGTTTAGGTTAGTTTCTAATTAGTTTCGAACTAGAATGTAACTAAGGATCGACCATGCTTACTTTATTTGTACATAGGGCTTAGCAATTTATACCTAGGGTTTATTTTTTGTAAGTAAATTAGTTTATGGTTTAGGTTAAGAAATATTTAGGTAGAAATGTGAATTAGAGTTTATTTAGTTAAGTTTAATGTCGAAATATATATAAATATTAATGGTGTTTCAAATTGTGCTTAAAGGAGTGGTACTCTAGGCATATGAGGGTGGTAGAAAATATATTTTTAGTAATTAGTAATGCTAAAATAAATTTAAGTTAGTTTATTTAAATATATATAGTTTTTTTTTAGGTGTTATGCATTAGGCAATTGTACACTAGGTTTAAGGACTTGTACATTTAGTTTAACATTTATAAAAATACTAGGGTTAGGGTTTGTGTAAAATATTCTTGTGTTGTGTGTTTAAAGATAAGTACACTGAGATTTATAATGAATTATATTATGCATAAAGACTTGTACCTAAGCTTCAAAGTATTGTACTTTAACGTTTAAGATTTTAGATATATGTATAATCATAATAACTTAGGGTTTTATAGTTGACAACCATTTTGTTTGAACATTAAGTATAGTAATGAAATATCGTAAAGTGGTAAATGAAAATGATGAATGAAAGTTGAAAATACTTAACATGTTTTAGAAAAAAAATTTAGACATGAAAAATGGATAAGTGTTAGTTTAATTTAAGTGGAAATTTACCGGTGGTTACAGTCGAACAAACCAAGTATCGAAGCATGATTGGTTCCTTAATGTATCTTACTGCTAGCAGACCGGATCTTCTGTTTGCAGTTTGCATGTGTGCTCGGTATCAATCCAAACCTACCAAGAAACACCTGGAAGCCGTCAAGAGAGTCTTTCGGTATCTTAAAGGAACAATCCACATGGGCCTATGGTACCCCAAGGACACTTCTATGGTGCTCACAGCCTATTCTGATGTTGACCATGCGAGATGTCAAGATACTCGTCGCAGTACATCTGGGGGTGCTCAGTTTTTGGGTAATAAGCTAGTCAGTTGGTCTTCAAAGAAACAAATGAGTACATCAATCTCCTCCACAGAGGTTGAATACATTGCCATGTCCTCGTGCTATGCTCAGATCTTATGGATGAGATCTCAACTTTCGGACTATGGCTTCGTATGCAACAAGATTCCCATGTACTGTGACAACAAAAGTGCAATTGTACTCTGCTGCAAGAATGTCCAGCACTCAAGGACTAAGCACATTGACATTCGACATCACTTCATCAGGGAGCAAGTTGAGAAAGGAATTGTGGAACTTTACTTCGTGAGGACTGAGTTCTAGCTACCTGATATCTTCACCAAAGCACTTTCTCAGGACCGATTTCAATTCATCCTCCCACGTCTTGGTATGAAGAGTCTCACGCCTGAGGATCTCATAAGTCTTCAGGAAGATCAGGAAGAGTAAAGGGGTTGCTTCACATATCCTTTGTACATAGTATTAAAACAAAAAGAAAATAGAAAAATATAAAATCTTCAAAATCCATAAAAATCATAAAATCATAAAAACCAAAAATATTCTTCTCTTGACATGTCTCCTGTGTAATCAATAGTATGTACGTTTCTAGAAATGTCATTCAATAATGACACGGAAACATACATATGCTTGAGCAGGAGTTCTTCCTTTGAATAATGCTTTTCTCAAACATGTCGTTTCTAAAAATATTCTTTCATAATGGTTTGCTATTACTTCAGATAGCAACCCGGTCTTAATATTGGGGAAAGTTCGTCACCAAAAAGACGACTGTTCCTAAGAAAGGCATGAATTACTCTATATTCGTGCCTTTCCGATCTGATGTACGCTTAAGTGCATCATTTCTGGTAAAAGAAGAGAAGTCTTCTTTGCATCTAAAAATTTTTCCTTCAATGATTCTTCGGGAAAATATTTGCTCCAAACTTGGTGGTACCATGGTTTTTGAAGATCAAACAAACTCAAAATGTGGTTTAAAATTTCCACTCAATCGATGCTAAAAGAATTAATACCTCGTGCAAAATGTTTAATTTTAAATGTGTCATCGATTGAGGGGGAGAACGATTTCAAAAACCTATATATCATCAATACAAGATCTTTGTGCATAACTCCAGTGGATTAAGTGCTATTGTTATGTGTTAGTACATGAATTTTTCATGAGTTTCTTGCTAAACTCACAATTATTTATAAACTCATCATCTCTAACACATAACATACTCCCTCAAGGTTTGAGGGGGAGCTAAAATGTTGTCTCAAAATCAGTCATTCATAAATATGACACATCTTTCTCCCAAAACCGTTAAACTTATTTAAATCATTTGGGATCACAAATCTCAATTGGTTTGAAATTTATGATCGGGGGAGAAGATGTGATTTAAATATAAAAAATTGATTAAAACGTGATGTTTTGAACCCAATAATATGCTCTTCCCTATGTGCCAAACTCTTTTGTATATCAATGCACATATTGAGGGGGAGCAAATGATTTGTGAAAAAGGATCCTTGCATTATAAGAGCTCGAGACTCAGATTTGACTCGTGAATTGACGAAAACAGAATTGCCTTGAATCGAAAGGACTAGTCCTGGACGGGTAATAACTTCAAGCTGGTTTAACCAGTGATGTAAGCGTGTCTCGAAAAGGAATAGTTTGAGTAGAATGTACTGTTTCGAGAAACCTTGAGTGAATCTGATCGGGCCGGGTAATAACTTCAAGCTAGTTTATCTAGTGATGTAAGCGTATCTCGAATGCCCGGTCATGTTCATTTAAGGTAGATCAATTCAAAAGTGCAACTCTTCCCGACATGTGCAAATTTTCAAATCAATAATTATGAGCACATGTTAAGGGGGAGCATTTGAAAATGACAAAACTCTCAATGTGTTAACAAAATATGTCTCTTAATCATAAACACATTGAGAGAATTTTCAATGATTTGGTGTATGGCAACATAGGATAGTCATGAAGTTATAAGGTGGCTAAGGTTAGGAAAACCGTCCTCTGATCCGCCAGAGCCGGAGGGATCTACCAATGGACAATACCAAATAGATAGTATTAGAAAGTTCATAGGTATGATTATGAAAAAAGGAGAAATGTGAGAATGGAGAAAGAAGGGGTTGAAAAATTAAAAAGAAATGAAATGAGAAAGGGTGAAAAGAAATAGCCCTCCAATTATTCAACCTTAGGGCAGAAACCGGGTTCAATTCATAATCTACTGATTGTTGCTAAGGCGACATTGGTATTGAAGACAAGACGTCATGGATGCAGTGACGCACTGCACTAAACCTTCTAGCCACTCAAGTTCTCTTAAAAGAACTTGTTTCATTCTCACGGGGAACCGGTGTAATCTATCGACATATCTCTTAGATATGGTTGATATTGAAGCAGGAGACCTCTCCTTAATCTCCGCATAGGAAAACCAAATGCACTTATTGAGTCTAGAGCCTCGAGATACATAAAAAGATCTCATAGGAACACGTGCTACTTCTACCCTGGTTGTTCAACATTAAGGACACCAGTGGTAAACTTATGAGTCCTACGCAGATCTTAGCAATCTGCCAGAACATTTATGAGGGATGTTGCTATAGTAACTCCCAGTGATTGAATGGAAATTCCTGCCAGGGTCAACATCAAGTAGCCCTGAAATCAGGTCACTTAGGTAATTCCTTGTGGATTACGCTTAGTGGTCACGATGGTTACAAACGGTCAACAGTCGTGGAGTGATCTCCAGCGACTCACCCATTCATTGATCTACTTAGGTAGTTCGCGTAAATCCTCTCAGGGTTTACTGATTGGGAACGGTCTTGGTGAGGATTAGAAGGAGTCTTCACACTATGCTGTTGACAATCTCTAATTCCAAACCTATAAGTACCGGATGATTTGTTGCTAAGTCTATTTGCAGGAATGTCTGACGGTTGCGGTTGATTGCTGAAAAGATGCTGATCCATCAACACATGCTCCCACTTCAACATCACAATCTAAGAAATCATGATCATTGATTGGGCCTCATGTATCCTTCCACAACTCTGATGCAGAAGATCATGATCCTGAAAAAGTGTGAGCATGCCAACACAAAGATGTTCATATCACATGGAGACGTTACTGCTCGAAGATGACCCTCAGACATTCATTTGGATGATGAAGTTGAAACTATTTCCAAAGATCATCCATCACATTGAAGGTGTCATCTAGAGTCTACCACTTGCACAAAGATCTCAACAATGAAGAATCAAAAGGCTACGAGCTACAAAGATGTCGTCAAAGACGTGAATGCTATGATTCAATATTTATTTTCCGGGGTGACCTCCCTTAGGGGGAGATTGTTAGGAATACGTTTATTCATATGAAGACTCGGTCACCCCGAGTGTAGTTTAGCATATTGTAGCTCGTAGTAGTTATTATATTAGTTAGTACGTAGTTTAGTATTAGTTAGTATTTGTGGAGTCGGGTCGGGTCTTTACCCATTGTCAGCTCGCTCCACAGCCCATTTCAAGGGGCGTTTGTCTGTAAGTATAAATACCCCTTCCCTAGCTTGGAAGGGGTTGGACCTTTCATTCTAATCTAACCTTTCACAAGTTTTCTTCCAAAGGCTCCCATCTCTTTCTCTCTCTAACTTCTCTCACTAGAAATCTTTACATATAATCATCCTAAACACATAATCATCCATGTTCTTACATTAGAGTATACTACAATACAACTCCTATCCATGAGACGCTCATTAAGGCTAAAGCTTCACTCCTAAATGTTGTAAAAAATTTTAAATTTGGAGCTAAAATTGCCCTAACAAGTATTTTTTTTAGTTTTATTACACAACTACTATTGAACAAACAAACTCAAGTGCAATTGTATTCACTAAGGTATCATCATTTACCCTCCCCTTACACGTAGGCTGAACATTGTCCCCAATGTTCAATAAAAATGATGTAAAAGTAATGAAGGTAAAAGAATGAAACAAACACTCCCCTGATTCGTTCGGTGTGGATAATATGGTAACAAGGTTAGATCCTCCCCCAAGAAAATGAACGTTGAAAGCTTCCCTCCAGAAATATAAATCATCTTCTTGTCCAATATAACCTGTTAAACCTGAGAAAACAATCATGGCAAATCTAGCGTAAAATCGGCGGCAATCTATATATATATATAAGGATATAATGCTTATGGAATGAATGTTTGCAGATTTTCTGGAGTTTATAAAACTAAATAATTAACAAAAGCTTTAAGACTCCGGTAGAAAAACAAGACTTGCAAAATTTGTCAGATTTTTACATCTGACGACATCAGGTTATGATCCTGACGCCGTCAGAGTGTTCTGACAGAAATCTTATGTTAAGTTTCCGGAAAATTTCTGAAAAAACTCATGCCTTAATTCCTGGAATTCCTGCAAAACATCATTATGACTCGATACAAGCATTTGACTCAAACAAATACTAATATGCATGTCCGTTTAATTTTGTTGTGGTCCATGTTCAGGCTCGTTCTTAGAAACAATTTTAGATTTCCCTTACACTTATCTTTTGTGAAATACCTTTATATGTAATCAAGATGAAGTTAAAGACAAAATTAAGCATTTTCACAATTTACTTTGAAACATGTGCCACCAACAATAAAAATAAAACACGCATACGGAAACAAATAAAATCAAAAAAAAAAAAAAAAAAACAAAAAATCAAACAAATAAAGCAAATAAAACTTGGGTTGCCTCGCAAGAATGGCTTTTTTTTGTTCGAGTCACGAGCCTGACTCTACCTTATTTAACAGAAATAGGGGAGGTTTTCCCTACACTTAGGATTAAGTGCGGGTGGAAGTAGCGATACACACCATCTCGGTGGAAGTACGCCTCATGAGGAAAGAGTGATGGATGGATTATATGCTCAAAGGGGTGTGCTCCTATCACCCTAACCTTACCTAATTCAATTGGGTTAATGAGTGGATTATTATTTTCTCATAGAAAGGGATCATCTTCAATCAACTTCGAGAGGCTCCTAGTTAGAAATCCATCTTGACCTAATAAACCCGGTTTAAACCCATAATGTTTCTTGTGATCTGATGAAGCGAAAAGTGTTCCGCTTTTGGGGGGTCATTTAAGGCCAAAGTCGAGATTATTTGATCAAATATTGCCCTAAATCATTCCTTTTGTCATTTTAGGTACTTTTGAGAGGAATTTTACAAAAGAAAGCATTTTGGACGTTTTTGGAGCCAAAAAGTGAAGAAAACGACAAAGTCTCAAAAGCATGATGGAAATTGCACTTGACAGCGTCACAAGGTGTTAGTGACGGCGTCATGATTTGACAAAAGGGTGGATAAATCAAATACACATGACGCGCCAGAATGTTTTGTGAAGGGGATGTGACGGCGTCACGTACAAAATATCCAAGGCCATCAAGAGTTATTGCAAAGAGTGACGGCCCATAACCCATAAAGAGTGACGGCGTCAGAAGTGGATCTAGGCAATACGAGTTTGTTTTGGCGGCGAGTTGACGGCGTTACACATCGCTCTTGATTCCGTCAGGAGACAAAATCTATATATAGTTTTCTAGTTTTCATTCATTGTGTGCAACTTTGAGGGAATAAACCCTAGACGAATTTTACAGTTTTTTCAAGGGTTTCAACCCTTTGTTTCTTCCATGCTTAATTGAAGATAAGTACTTTACCAAATCATTCAATATGTCTATGTGTTGTTTGATTATATCTTACGCTTGTCTTCTCTTTAACATGCTAGGCTAGGTTTTCTTCGTGTTTGCTTAGATGTAATGAAACTTAGATATTGATTATGGGTTGATTGCTTGTTTATAATTGTTTGGGATGAATGAATTCGATGTTAGGCTTAAGAAAACTAGCAGACTTCCAATTGGTAACTTGCTTGAACGTCTTAAGAAACATGAATCGGATGTGTACTATGATTATTTGGTTATATTTAATGCATAAGTAACTTCGAAGGATACCATGTTAGGATCTTTTAGTTGGCTCGACATAGGAATGAGGTAGAAGCTTATAGGGTTAGGGAAGATCGTACACGGCCCTACGAATGGTATTAAGGAATATAACCCGTCATCCATGCAATTGTAACAAACTAATCAACCTATAAAAGATAGCTAAGGAGTAATGAAATCTAAGTAAACATAATTTTCGCTCATTATTGTTTACACCACAAATTAGTTTAAGTTTAGTTTATTTTATTTTGATTGCATCTTTAGTTAATTGGGTTAGTTGACTAGCAACTAATTCCGCACACTCCTTCCAAAACCGAGATTTTTACCTGCTTTCCTTAAAATATAAAAATACAAAAAGAATCATCCCTCACCTCTAGACCTAGTTTTAGTGAGTTTTAACCCTAGCGAACACTATTCTTTGAGTTAAATGATCAATCCCCCGGTACTTGTCACTATACTATACTACAAAGAACAGGTACACTGCCTGGTGGGGATTGCAAGCTTCTCAAGATCCCTTGAGAGGTAAAACCTTTTGCAAGGGTGCAATTCCACGCATCGTGAACACTCACTAATGGGTGATGTAAGTATCTAAGGTCATGGTTCACTCCTATGTCGGCTTCCTCTCTACAAGGCCTAGAGTCTTCTACCTTCAACGTAAAACTACCCGGACTAAATGGTTTGATCGATGGATCGGGACCTATTTCAATTCCTAAATTCATATTCTAAGGATGGAAGATCAGGTAACGGTTTTGGTTGAGGCTCCGGTTCATCTAAACTAGGAACTTCCTTTGAACTAAAAGAATGGTTGTGACTACAAGTATTCATGCCTATATCCTCTAGTTGTGTTTGGTCTAAGGGTTCTTCCTCTATCGGGATTCCTATAGTTTCTTCTACTTCTTCCGGGTAAGTCACAGCCGGTGTGGGTGCCTCAAATGATGGTAGGACTTGTGGGGTATTCGGCGGGCTTGGATTTTCTACTCTATCATCCATCTTATCAAGATCACCTATGTGTTCATCTTGTATCATGTTAGTTCCTAACCACCTAGGTATTTTGTCTCTAACCATCTCACAATCTTGGTCCAATTCAAAGTCCATGTTCTTAAAAACTAGGTCTTCTTGCTCATGGTACCTATAGTCGGATAAATCCTTTTCATTTGTTTCCTCAAAGTCTGATGGATACAAACCCATCAATTCATTCAACTTATGGTTCACGTTTAGGAAACTTTCCTCGAAATTCTTCCAAAGGGTCTCACTAAAAGGAATTGATCCTGATAATGATCGTCTAATTGAAATCACACATGCATAAAATTCATCAAACCCATCTAACTTTACCCCCAACTCCTCTTGGATGTCACTAAGATCACACAAAAATTCATTGGAATGATAAGAAGGAAATCTATTAGTTGAATATATTTGTTCTTCTATTGTCAGTGATCTAAATGGGATTTCATCCGCCATAGTGACAATTGAAAATGTTTTTACAAAGAAAGGGCACAAAGAAAAAGATAGACTACAAGAAAGCTAATAAAAAGAAAATAAAAATCTCACTTGATAGGAATCTAATGAGTAGACCTAATCAAACTAAATTTCAACCTAAACAATAACTATTCCCCGGCAGTGGCGCCAAAAACTTGATGCGTGGTTTTGCAACCTTGCAAAAGGTTTACCTTTCAAGGGATCTTGAGAAGCTTTCAATCCCCACCAAGCAGTGTACCTAAACGTTGTAGTATAGTATAGTGGCAAGTACCGCGGTATTGATCATTCAACTCAAAGAATAGTTTTCGCTATGGTTAAAACTCAATTAAACTAGGTCTAGAGGTGAGGGATGATTCTTTTTGCATTTTTATATTTTATGAAAAGCAAGTAAAAATCTCTGTTTTGGAAGAATGGACGGAATTTGTTGCTAATCAACTAACCCAAATTACTACAATTGCAAACAAAATAAAATAAAATGAAACTAAAGTAAATGTGGAGAGACAATAATAAGAGAAAATTTGTTTACTTAGATTTCACTATTCCCTAGCTATCTTTTACCGGTTGATTAGTTTGTTACAATTGCATGGATGACGGGTTAAATTCCTTAATACCATTCGTAGGGCCGTGTACGATCTTCCCTAACTCTATAAACTTCTACCTCTTCCTATGTCGAGCCGACTACTAGCTCCTAACATGGCCTCATTAGTAGTTACCTATGCATTAAATATAACCAATATATCGTAGTACACATCCGATCATGTTTCTTAAGACGTTCAAGCAAGTTACCAATTGGAAGTCTGCCAGTTTTCTTAAGCCTAACATCGAAATAATTCATCAACAAAAATTATAAACAAACAACCAACCAATAATCAACCTAAGTTTCATTACATCTAAGCAAACACAAAGAGAACCTAGCCTAGCATGTTAAAGAGAAGACAAGAATAAGATAGAATCAAACAACACATAGAAATATTGAATGGTTATTGAAAAACTTATCTTTAATTAAGCATGGATGAAACAAGGGTTTGAAACCCATAAAAATATTGTAAAATTCGTCTAGGGTTTCTCCTCTCAAAGTTGCACACTAATGAATGAAAAATCAAAAACTATATATAGATTATTGGGTCTGACGGCGTCAAGAGTAATTTCTGACGCCGTCAACTCGCCGCCATAACTATCATCATATTACCTAGATCTAATTCTGATGCCATCATGTGTAAACTTGATCTTGGCCGTCACATGTAATTTTTTCTTGACGGCCTTGGTGACGCCGTCACGTATAATTCCTATAAAAACTCTCTGGCACGTCACATGTAACTTGATTATCCACTTCTTTGTCAAAGGGTGACGGCGTCATAAGCAAATCCTGACGCCGTCAGGTACTGTTTTAGCATGAATTTGAGACTTTGTCGTTTTCTTCACTTTTTCGCTCCAAAAACGTCCAAAATGCTTCCTTTTCCATATTTCTCCTCAGAAGTACCTAAAATGACAAAAGAAAAGATTTAGGGCAACATTTGATCAAATAATCTCGACTTTGGGCTTAAATGACCACCTAAAAGCGGTACACTTTTTGTCTCATCAGTAAAATTAGTTATTATAAATTTAAAGCTTTCGGAACACATCAATGTTTTTGGCGCCGCTGCTGGGACTAGTAATTGCTCTTTTTATTAATTGTTTGATCATATTAGTTGCATTTAGATTTCATTTCTGTGCTATATTTCGAATATCATCTATTCTGTTCCAAATAACAGCCGGTTTTCAACTAAAACCGCCGCTCTGTCACCACGCTCACGGCGATCTTTTTCAAAGAAGCGCTACTTTTTTGGAAAAATTTAAAAATCAAAAATTCAAACTTTTACCTTATACAACCCAGAAGCACACTGTAATTATCACTTTAGTACGCCGTACTTATTACCTCAGAGACTGAAAATTAATTCATCCGAATTGAATTTCAGTTGTCCAAAACATCATAAATCCAATATTGGATGGTCACACGATCATCCAACGCAGAACTTGTCAGTCCTTTACCTGAACCTGAAAGAACAATAAATCAAAGACGTAGACGACGCAAACGAGTCCTAATATCACAAAAAGATTTAAGACCCGAAACTCCTAAAGAGAGTTCCATCTGTTGACAATCTTTCTATTTATCGATTCTTTATCAATTTCATCCGTCTTCACGATCCAATGGATGAAACTGACAATGAACCAACGTGGGCCATTGAGCGAACCGTTGCTCCTATTCCTGGTGCCGCAATAACTTTACCCAACACTGCTAATGAGTTTGCCATCAAAGGAAACCATCTTACCCTTGTCAAAGGAAATCAATTCGATGGTAGAAACAAAACTGATCCACATACACACATTCATGAGTTCCTTGGAATTTGTGAAATGTTTAAATACGGAGAAACTAAAAATGAAGCCGTCCGGCTCATGATGTTTCCATTATCCCTAACCGGAGAAGCAAAAACCTGGTTAGATGAACTTGACGAAGGAACCATAGCAACATGGGATGAACTTCACACCGCCTTTATAAGTCGATTCTTTCCACAAGGCTTATGCGACCGACTTCTCGGTGAAATACATACTTTTTCTCAACAAGATCGAGAAACTTTAACCGAGGCATGGTTATGAATGAAAGAAATGCTCAGGAATTGTCATGGACATGGTCTAAGTAAAGGAAATATAATCAAAATCTTTTACCATGGACTTGACGAGGGTACTCAAGAAGCTTTAAACGCTGCTGCAGGAGGAATTTTACTGTACAAAACTCCAAATCAAGCCTACCAATTACTCGAAGACAAAGTCTTACTCAAACCGGATTGGGCTAAAAACCAAAAACCCAAAACCGCTCTTCGCAAAACTGTTGCTTTCGCCGATAAAGGCAGTAGTATTTCTGACACTGACAAAATTATGGCTCGAATGGATGCCATGGCAATCAAAATGGATGCTCAGTATAAAGAAATAAAAGAGATACGTGAATCTTGCAACAATTGTGGTGGAAATCACTCAACCGCAAATTGCAAAGATGATGACACACCTATGTCTCGAGAAGAGGAAGCCAAATTCATGCAAACATTTAGATGATCTCGTTTTTACAATGACTATCGTAATAGAGATAATGACAAATGGCAACCTGATTATAATCGTGATCAACCTTGATCATATTTGGAAGAAAAACCCGACATTCAAAAGCAATTAAGTGAATTCATTAAGTCATAACAATCCATGAACATGTTCGTTAGAAACACTTTCAATGATCTCAAAGACAGACTTGAATCCACCACAAGAAACCACCAAGCCTCTATCCAAAATCTGGAAGAAAAATTCGATACACTTGCCAAAAAACAAGCAAATAGACCACCTGGATCCCTTCCAAGCAACACTACACCTAAACAAAGAGACAGTACTTCTAAACCTATTCAACCACCACCAGCTTGTCATGAGCATGTGAATGCCATAACAACTAGACATGGTACTTCTTCTGAACCACCTCCTAATCCTAGTCAAACACAACCTGCTGTTGAACTTGACAGTGAGGAAGAGGATGAACCATCACCTCAGAAAAAACCCAAAACAAAAGAAACACATGTTCTAAGACCATATAAACCAAAAATTCCATACCCTCAACGTCTTAGAAAAGAGAAAATGGAAGCTCAATATGGGAAGTTCCTAGACATGATTCGTGTTGTTCGAATAAATGTTCCATTAATAGATGTTATTGCCGGAATGCCAAATTATGGTAAATTTCTTAAAGAACTTGTAAGTAATAAAAGCAAACTTGATCAAATATCTGCAGCCTTTCTAAGCGATGAATCTTTAGCAATAATCCAAAATAAAGTTCCACCAAAATTAGAAGATCCCGGAAGTTTTCTAATTCCGTGTAATTTTGATAAAACATTCTCTTGCAATGCTTTGGCCGATCTTGGCGCAAGTATCAATCTCATGCCATATTCTCTCTATGCAAAACTTTCTCTAGAAACCCTCAAGCCTACTTGAATGAGTGTTCGATTAGCTGATCGCTCTTTTCAATATCCTGTTTGGATAGCAAAAAATATGCTAGTCGACGTTGGTAAATTCACATTTCCTGTTGATTTCGTTATCTTAGAAATGGAGAAAGACAACAAAGTTCCTCTAATTCTAGGAAGACCATTCTTACATACAGCTGATGCAATAATCAGAGTTAAACAAAGAAAACTAAATCTAGGAATTGGAGAAGAAAGAATATCTTTTTCAATCGATTCAACCATGAAACATTCCATTTCTAATTATGACACATGCTTTAGCATAGACGTCATTGATGAAATGTTCAAAGAGGATTTTGACAACTTGCTAAATGAAGGAATAGAAATTCTTCACTCTATTCAAGGAACGATTCTCAAGGAAAAACTATATATTGAGTTTGAAGAATTTATTGCCATGAATGAGAAAATTGAAACCGATGTTGAGGAAGAAATCATTTTCGAACAAATTACTTTCAATACAAAATACAAAATAAAGAAATCTCTTGAAGAGCCACTAACTGATCTCGAACTCAAACCACTTCCTAAACATCTCGAGTATGCTTTTCTAGAAGGAACATCCTTACTCCCAGTTATAATATCCTCTGAAATTTCAGAAAAGAATAAAGCAGATTTGCTCACTGTTCTTAAAAATCACAAACAAGCTTTTGCTTGGAAAACTTCAGATATTCCTGGAATCTGTCCTTTATTTTGCAAACACAAAATACAAATGTTGGAGGATAAGAAACCAGTTGTTCAGAAACAAAGAAGGTTAAATCCTAATATGCAAGAAGTAGTGAAAAAGGAAGTAACTAAACTCCTCGATGCCGGAATTATTTATCCCATCGCTGATAGCCCATGGATAAGCCCTATTCATTGTGTGCCAAAGAAAGGTGGTATCACCATGGTCACAAATGAGAATGATGAGTTAGTCCCCACCAGAACAGTCACTGGTTGGAGAGTTTGTATTGATTACCAAAAACTCAACGAGGCTACAACCAAAGATCACTTTCCCTTACCCTTTATGTATCAAATGCTAGAAAGACTGGCAGGAAATGAATATTTTTGTTTTCTCTATGGTTTTCCTGGATACTTTCAAATTCCTATCGATCCTCTTAATCAATAAAAAACAACATTCACATGTCCTTTTGGAACATATGCTTACATACGAATGCCTTTTGGTTTATGTAATGCACCTGCTACATTTCAAAGATGCATGATTGCAATATTTCATGACATGATTGAAGAATCTATGAAAATTTTCATGGACGATTTCTCTGTCTTCGAAAACTCATTCAAAAGTTGTTTGGTCAATTTAAGTAAAATGCTTAAAAGATGTGAAGAAGCTAACTTAGTTCTCAATTGGAAAAAATGCCACTTCATGGTTAAAGAAGGAATTATGCTTGGACATAAAGTGTCTGGAGCAGGATTAGAAGTTGACAAAGCAAAAATTAAAGTCATAACAAAACTACCACCTCCTACTAATATCAAAGGTATTAGAAGTTTTCTTGGACATGCCGGTTTTTACCGTAATTCATAAAAGATTTCTACAAGATAACTAAACCTTTAACTAAGCTACTTGAAAAAGATGTTCCATTCGAATTCAATGAAGAATGCGTAAAAGCATTTGAAGTATTAAAAGAAAAACTTACATGCACACCTATCATAGCAAGCCCATATTGGAATCTTCTATTTGAGCTAATGTGTGATGCAAGTGAAAGTGTTGTTGGAGCTGTACTCGGCCAATGGAAAGAAAAACATTTTCATCCAATCTACTTTTCTAGTAGAACATTGAATGCAGCCCAACAAAGTTATACAATAATAGAAAAAGAGCTAATGGCTGTTGTATTTGCATTTGATAAATTCCGATCATATCTCGTTCTATCCAAAACGGTTGTTTACACAGATCATTCAGCGTTAAAATATCTCTTTAAGAAGTTAGATGCCAAACCTTGTCTCATACGATGGGTTTTGCTCTTACAAGAATTCGATATTGAGATAAAAGACAAAAAAGATGCTGATAATGTTGCAGCAGATCACCTATCTAGAATTGAGAAACAAGATGGTGATGATGAAGAATTTGAAATAAACGATTACTTGCTAGAAGAAATTCTAATGGAAATAAATTCAGATAAAGAACCTTGGTTTGCTGATTTTGCAAATTATTTGGTTGGACAAATTCTACCTAAAAACATGACATACCAACAAAAGAAAAAATTATTTTTCGATCTTAAAAACTTCTTTTGGGAAGAGCCACATCTTTTTAAGATATGTCCTGATGGGATCATAAGAAGATGTGTGGCAGGACCTGAAACCCGATCCATTTTAGATGCATGTCATCATGGACCAACTAGAGGACATTATGGACCGTCCATCACAGCCAGAAAAGTCCTAGAATCTGGTTTCTATTGGCCAACAATATTCAAAGAAGCCCATACCTTAGTTCACCTTTGTGAAGCATGTCAAAAACCAGAAATATATCAAAACGAGATGAAATGCCTTTAAAATATATACAAGTATGTGAGATATTTGACATATGGGGTATAGATTTCATGGGTCCTTTTCCAAAATCCCATAAGTTTGAATACATACTGGTAGCTATTGATTATGTTTCAAAATGGGGCAGAAGCCCAAGCTCTTCAAACTAATGATGCAAAAGTCGTTATAACATTCCTTAGAAAATTCTTTTGCCGCTTCGGAGTTCCAAAATCCTTAATTAGCGACAGAGGAACACATTTCTGTAATCATATGATGGAAAAAGCAATGAAGAAGTATGGTGTAAACCATCGTTTTTCTACTTCATATCATCCTCAAACTAGTGGTCAAGTGGAAAATACAAACAGAGCACTAAAAAGAATCCTGGAAAAGACTGTAAAATACAATCCTGCTATTTGGTCTAAAAAACTGGATGACGCTCTGTGTGCTTTCCGCACAGCATACAAAACATCCATTGGAACAACACCTTATAAATTAATCTATGGAAAAGCTTGTCATTTACCGCTCGAATTAGAACATCGTGCATATTGGGCACTTAAAAATTGTAATATCAACTTGATACCCGCTAGAGAAAAACATATGTTTCAACTTCATGAGTTGGATGAATTTCGTTTACACGCTTATGAAAATTCTATACTATACAAAGAAAGAACAAAAATCTGGCACGATCGAAAACTAAAAATACATAAAGAATTCAACAAAGGAGACAAAGTACTACTATTTCACTCAAAATATAAATTCAAACAACTGAAATTAAAATCCCGTTGGCTTGGACCATATATGGTAAAACACCAATATCCATCCGGATATGTGGAGTTATACAGGAAATATGATAAAACTTTTATTGTCAATGGTCACAGACTTAAATTATATCATGAAGAAGAAAGTTACAATGATCGAAGGGCAGAACTCACTCCCTTCTTCCCTAAAACTTAAAATTACACGTCCTTGTGAGTCTAGCTTAAGACTCCTTGAAAAACAAGCGCTTCTCGGGAGGTAACCCGTATTTTCAAAAAAATATATATATATTTCAACACAGTTTAATTTAAGTGTGGAGGCGTTTACGCCTCGTGGTTTAAAAAAAATCCAAAAAATATTTTTGTGTGTTTGTTTATTTTTGCAGGTTTAATGAGAATATATGGATGCTTGCTGAGGAATCTCTTATTTCAACTTCCATCGATAGCCCCGGGAAGTTTCGATCCTCTCTTTTTTTCGATTATCCTATTTTTGTTATTTTTCAGTTATTCACATTAGGGACAATGTTCAACTTAAGTGTGGAGGGAATGCAAATAGAATAATCGAGCGTATTCCACCTTATTGCTTGTCCTAAATTAGAAACTTTTCAATAAAAAAATGCATGGTACTTCAATACGTATTTAACACAAGTACACTCTCCACTAAATTGTAAGAATATTCTTAGCCATTATGTGAAGTGTATAGCATTTTTGCACTTCCTGTTTCATTATATATGAGTGTGCTAGTAATTCATTTTAACTCTAGAACTTGTGCATGTATATCATTTACTAAATCGCAGTGAGGTTAATTTATAGACGAATATAGATGACGAAAAGGCAAAATATCCACAAAAAACAACCCTTATCTCATATCTCAATTATCCTTATACACCAAAAATCAGCCGGAAATAAATAAAAAGTTATCGAAGCACTTTTGCTATAATCCTTCTAGTTGCAAGCCGCTAGTATGAATAAGAAAAAAATGATGAATAAAGGTAAGAAAAATATATGCCTAGAAAAAATGAAATAAAGTGAAATATATGATGTTGGCTAGCGATAGTGTAAATCATTATTTCTGGTATATCTCCCAAAAACAAAACACCCAAGTTATCCCCTATCTCCAAAACAAAATAAGCCTTATTTTGCCTTATTTTGATATATTTGTCTGGTGCTCACGCCGCAATGGTTATGTTTACATATCTTGTACAAGCCTATGGTAGTTTTCTTGATTTATATCTGTGCAAATTGAGTGTTCCCACATAATCACCCTATTGAGCGCAATTGTGTGACTTTAAATAAATCCTATGTGAGGTGATCTAGTATGTATTGATGCCATTTATATGAATTATCTTTGTCTCTAACAAATAAACTTCCTTCTAGAATCTATATTTAAAAATCTTTTATTTGTTTTGTCACTTACATTGCTTGAGGTCAAGCAATAGCTAAGTGTGGAGGGAATTGATGACACTTGAATTATACATATTTTATATAGCGTTATTTGTTAGTTTCTATATGATTTTTAAGGATACTTAAATGCATGAAAATACATTTCAGGTCCAATAGACAAAGAACTTCAAGATCCATGGCAAAATGTACAAATCCAAGATAATCTTATGATAAAGCCTATTCCAAGTGAAAAGAGCGCTGAGCTTTTGTCTCAAGTGCGCTGGTTACGGAGGTGAATATAATCCTACACAATCTAAGTCAAATCAAGTCAAGTGCGCCGATCTTATATCTCAAGTACGCCGGCCTTCAACTTTATTAATGAACCTTTGGCTCCAAGAAAATATCTTGAAGGCCGCCGCTATGTATCTCCTAGATCGTCGGCATTCAGTGTGAAGCCCGCCGGCCTTTTCCTCAAATGCGACGTACTTTAGTGCCTGGCCACTTCTCCATGCCTATAAATAGAGCCTCATTTCGCCTCATTTTCAAACACATCTCATCCCAACAACCAATAAAGTTCTGATATTTACTCTCTCTCGTAATCCAATCATTGGAGTGCTAAAGTGAAGAAAAAGATCCTTTAAAGCGTTGAAATACTTCTTAGATATTATTGTGGTGATCGCTAGTGACGGTAGCTTCTTCATTACATTAATTTAGAAGGATGCGCATCATTTCAAATGTTATTAACACTGTAAGCTTGTTTGTTATAGCCATGTTAGGATCAACTCCTTATGGTTGCTTGGATATGTTAATATAATAAAGTGTATGGTTGTGGTTATGATCTATTGGTTATTTCCTATTTATGTTACCATTTTGTTGTGTTCTAAACTTATCACTATTGTTTATCTCTTTGATTATAATTGCTAATTGGAATAGGATCGAAAGATTCAATTAGTATTTTATGGTTTTCAACATATGTCTATGTGTGTTGATCAATTGAAGGAGAAATCGCTTTTGTATTGAAATAAACAATAGAGTTTTAAACGTTGCAACTATTTCTTAAACTTGTTAACCACTTATTTAAGGACTAGTAGACATAAGTCTTGAATCACATTCGTTAACTGATGAAACGTTATTTTGACGAAAACAACTACGCATTTGTTGAACTTACTAAACCACTAAGATCATTATCATATACCATCACTGAATTATAACAACTATCCAAGTAATCATATTTTTCTCATACTTGAATTTCACCGTAAAACATTTGCATAAGTTTTCTAAATCATCTTGATTAGTTAATTGATATATAAGAGTAATCTCAGTCCATGTGGAACGACCTGGTCTTACCAAAACTCTTTACTATAAACAAGGGTTATACTTTTACCCGTATGTTTTGAATTAAGATAATCAGTAAATTAGTTATTACTCCCTCCGTCCCATTTTTATTGTCCCATGTTACCATTTTTGGATGTCCCAATTTAATTGTCCACTACTAAATATAGATAGTAAAGTTTGATCGAGTTTACCATATTACCCTTGATTGAAATTATTATTACAAACCTTAATGAATAACTTAATTAATTACTTAAGGCTAAAACTATCATTCTGTTAAAAAGTAAGAAAGAGAATGCTATAATAAATGCACTTTTCTTAAACTGTGTATTTTTTGTCGGGGGACAATAATTTTGGGACGGAGGGAGTATAAATTTAAAGCTTTCAGAACACATCAAGGGGAAATATAGATGTTACAAATTTGAATTTTAAATATATTTTCTTAATAAAACATTTCTTTAAAAACACTAAAATACTTTTGTGAAAATGTTTTGTCAAACTTAAAAATGTAAGTTTAGGAGAAAATAAAATTCTTTGATCACTTTACTAATGACGGTATAAAGTTTGTTCATATCTGAAGTGACGTTGAAGTAGCTACGTAGAAGAAATGAGTTTCCTCGATTAAAAACTTATTAACCGTAACTTTACGTAACATGTCTTTATATTTTGTGATTATCAAAACACAAGAAGACCGAATAATGCAAATAACGTTTTTGACATTATTTGTATTAACAATCTCCCCCTTTTTGATGATTACAAAATATAAACTCATTTTAGGTAAAATTATGCGTTGATAAATTTATAATGAGTTTTCCCGTTACTTTTCCCCCCTTTTTAGTAGAATCAAAAAGGTGTTGTCGGTGTTGAGGAGAGAAGACACAAGCATCCTTGAAAAGGCATCGTTGTTGATACTATCATCCTGAATAGGGCATCGTCGAAGAAATCAACGGAATATAAGCTCCCCCTAAATGAGGGCACCGGGGGATCAAGCTATGGTAATGTTGATACAAAAGTTGGGCGTTCCTAGTTTGGGCTCCTGCTCTCGTACCAATTAACTCTTAATGCTTGAAACCTGCGCACTAAGAAAGTAAACAAACACCGTTAGGCTTATCGAGGGATTGTCTCCCACGATTATCCTCCGGCGTGAGAGTAAGTAATCGGTTTTAGGGTTATAGTGAAGGGTTAGGGTTTTTAGATCGTACCTTTAATGAGAATTATGTCATTCTATATATAGGCGCAGAATCCTTGTAGGTTTTGTGCTCCTCACTCTTCGCACACATGGTGCTTCTCCGGTCCAAGGATCTTTATCCGTAAATAGAAGATCCTTATCTAGACCATAAATAGTTTGGTTGGGCTTGGGCCTATGTGATCCCAACCCATTGGTGGTGCGGCCCAAATCATTGTTATGATAGCCCACGCGTGGTGGGTTTGGGCCTTAGTAATGTTTATCATTTGGGCTCATGGCCCAAATATAGACTATACGTCATCATGTCCCCCCAGTCTAGTGTGCGCGGCTCATAGCCGCGGATGCTAGACTAGTAAAAACAACGGTAAGTGTGGCGGGAAAAGTAACCGCCCAATATTAGGGACTATGTATCTAGTCCAAAATATCCTTTAAAATGCCTAGGGAAACGGGGAGTGTGTCTACGTGTATATCGGGAAGTGGGAAAAAGTGCATGTACCCTCTCGTCTCCTAGCCATACGTTCATGTGAGTAGAATCCACGTGGTTAATTTTCTAGGGTTTTTGTAACACTATATAAACATCGCCTCCCATTTTACTGAAGAACTCACAGTAAAAAACATACTTCCGCCATTTTCAAATTTCTTCAAAGCTTTTTTAAGAGAGCAACTCTTTGATTAGGTAACCACGAATACGCGCTTTAGCTAGTATTATTATTCTCTAGAAATGGTTCGTCAATTGCACGAGTTTCCATCAGAAATGGACGAGGATGAACTGCGTCAGTTCTCCTCTGATTATTTCATTCCCCTAGATGTGCATCCGGAAGTACCGGAGGCCAACGCATGTATCGCGGATTTCTCTGAGGGAAAAATAGGGTTATATACGCGCTTCTTCGAGTATGCGAACCAGCGCGTACCTATATCCTTATTTTTGAGCAATTTGCTCAACTTCTACCGCCTTCACATTTCCCAGTTGCACTGTATAGGTGCGGCAAAAATTTCAAATTTTGAAGTAAACTGCCGCTTACTGGCAGTCAACCCTACCATTAACCTTTTCCGTGCGTTTTACCGCACAACGTGGTCGCATGGATGGGTGTCTTTTGCAAAGCGGGGTGGGCGCCTTCAGTGTTATACAGAGAAGGTGGATTCTCTTAGGGATTGGAGGGAAATTTTTTTTTGGTAGATGATATAGTGTTTCCGTCGCCGTTTGAGTTTTATACTCAAGGGACGCTGCCAAGGGATGAGCGCCCTTTACCCGGTTCCTATAGCGCGGAGGATGCGGATACGATTGATGCCAACCGCATCCCCATTAACTCCTACCCTGAGGAGTTTTTGGTTTACATGGGCTGAGTCGCAACTATTTCCATGGTTCTGACGATGTTCCAACATTCCTTAATGAGAACGGCCGGGGTGGGTGTTGTTCCTTTTTTACCTTTGCTTCAATAATGTAAGTACTCCTTGTAATTTCAATAACTAAATTGGTTTTATTGTCTGTTCATGTGTCGCGCAGAGATGGATTTGTTTGCCGTGGTGAAGCTTGAGAAGCCAAAGCAAGTGACGGTTGGTGTGCGCCCTCTTAGGGATAATGAGGAGCCAATTTTGGAAGCTACTACGGGGCAGATGACGGTGTTGGCGCAGGATGGTCCTGAGGATTCTTCTCCTGCTGCTGCGCTCGTGACTCCTGTGCAGAGCTTTCCTCCGACTGGGCTGCAGTCCCCCGTGGTAGAGGAATTGCATGCTGAGTCCTTTGACAGTGTGGAGGTGCTGGAGCCTAAGGGAAGTGCGCAGGGCACGAAGCGCAATGGAGCGTCTGATGGCGCTGGTACTTCCAAGACGAGGCGCCATCTGATTACGGATGAAGAGTCATCCGCAGCAGATGAGATGTCTGCTACTGGCGCAGATAAGGAGATTGCAAAGTATTCTCCCTTTTTGTAAGTGGTGGTTATATTCATGTTTTTTTTTGTTATTACTTGTCGTAATATGCTCTGATCTTCTTCTTTTTGCCTTTGTAGGGACCATGTTGCAGAGGGTGATGCAGCATTTGTGGAAAGTGTGGTCCCTCCCCAGGATGGGAACGTGGAGGAAACGGCGAAGGTAGCTGAGGGGATGTATGCGCAACAATTAATTGATGAGCTAGCTGCTGTGGCTGAGCGTTAGACTGAGTTGGTGACTCAGTTGAAGACGCGTGATGTTGGTGAGGGTAGTATGCTTGCGCAGAAAGACGAGGAGATTGCCATGCTCAGGGCGCAGTTAGCTGATGCGCGAGCGGAGGTAAGGCCTGTCAAGGCGCATGCTGAGAAGGTCACTGATGAGAAGTTGACCGTGATGGCTGAGCTGCAACATGCGCGCGGAGAGCTGCATCAGTTTAGGTCAAACTTAACTTGGGGGATAAGGTATCTGGAGGAGAAAAAGGCTGAGCACTTCGGCCATATTGAGGCCCTTCGTAAGCAAGTTGGGGATGCTCTGAGGGTGCAGGAGGAGAAGCTGTGCAGGCTGAGTATAGAATACGATGAGGAGTTATATCCTCATCTTATGTCTATGATCGCTGAGCGCAGGTATGTTTTGTATATTCTGCAATGTTCCTTACTATATGTATTAATGTTCCTCTTTGCTTCTAATGCATCCTTTGTTTGCTTTGTGTAGGTGGTTGATCAGCCATGGTTTACGCCTGGCTGCGATGGGCACGTTGGAGTCCCCTGAGGTGTTGGAGGCCTTTGGGAAGGTCGTAAAGTGCGCCGTGGAGCGTAGCAGTGCGCAGGCTGTGGAGGAACTCCATGAGGAGAAGATGTTGACCGTGGCACTTGCTAAGGTGCCCAGTTATAAGGCGGACGCTTATGACGAGCTTGTGAAGGCTATGGAGGGGATGAAGCTTTTTGAGCTTCCGCATATTGCGCGGCTGGAGCGTGACCAGGATTACCCCATAAAGTTAATTATGGAGGGGTTGACCCTGGGGAGGCATATCTTGGAGGATGCAGAGGCTCAACCGGACTTTTTCCTAAAGCCTGATGAGTCGCAGTTGCAGGTTCCAGTCTTTGCGCAACCGCGTGATATGTTGAACCCCTTCGTCCTTGAGAAGGAGGTTCCCCTGAAAGAAGTCTTGGAACTTCATGTGGAGAGGGCAACCAAGAAGAAGGGTGTTAAGGGGAAAGCCATCCTATGTGGTGTAGACGCTGCGCATATCCCAAGATCAGATGGAGTTACGGTCAGCGTGGCGTTTGTGTCGCCTAAGGATGCGTTACTTTTGAGGAAGCTCCAAGAGGTTGGGAGTTTCGCTGACCATGAGCATAGTCCTGAGCACCGTCATAGTGTGTAGATATAGGTTTTTGTACCTTGTAAATGTATAGTTTATGTATAAATAATAACTTATATCTTTTGCGCGCGTGCTATGTTATTTGTACTTAGATTGTTATCCTTTATGTAAAAGGTCACCTAAGATTCAGATTGAAATTTTGATGTACTCACATTAAGTGCGTGACTTAAAACAAATCATAAGTATGAAATAGACTTGCATTATTTTGCAAAGACTTTTATTAAATGACCAAGAGTCTCGGCTCATAATTTGCTAAGCATGTACGGTGTACGTGATATTGCGCATCCTTCGTGGAATGCGCATGGAAAACTTACTTCAACGTCTTGAAGGCAAGGCACTTAGCAAGGATACATGATCCAATGTTGATGTGTTTGCAACCCTCTTACTCAACGAGTTAGTTAGTAGGTTTACTCATCCTTTCTGCTATCGTGGGTCTTAATAAGTGCATGCACGCCATGTAGGCAAAATGTAAAATAACAATATTGAAACATAATAGAAATGTACGCAATAAAGTGAAGTATGTCATGGAGTTAGCTAGAAACCACAACGTTTTATTAATACTTGCAAATTTTTAAAAGACAATTCCTAAGAAAGAAAAGAGAATTCAAAGACAAACATTTATTGGGCATGTACTAAAGTGCAAAGTTGTCTGTTTGTGGGCCGTAGCCTTTTCTAAAGATAGAATCTTTTTAGATTGCAGATATTCCAAGTGCGCGCCAGCTCGTGACCTTCCATATCGCGCAACCTGTATGCACTATTACTTAGTGCATCCGTGACCTCATAGGGTCCTTCACATTTGGATCCAAGCTTGCCTGTGTCTTCTGCGTGGCTTGCGTCAGTAGCGCGGTATACAAAGTCTCCTGGCCTGAAAGAAGTGTGTTTAACCTTTGCGTCATAATACTTCTTCATCTTTGCTTTAGCCTTCGCTTCGCGTATAGCTGCGCATTCACGCCCTTCTTCCAGCAATTCTAAGTCTATACACCGCTCATCGTCATTTGTTGCGACGTTTATTTCCGCTGTACGTATAGTTGGCATTCCAATTTCGGCTGGTATGACAGCTTCTGTTCCATAGACAAGAGAAAATGGTGTGTCTTCGGTACTGGTTTTGATTGTGGTGCGGTGCACCCATAAAACATGTGACAATTCGTCCACCCATTTTCCTTTGTGTCTGTCATGGCGCGCTTTTATCCCTTCGCCTAAACTGCAATTCGCGCGTTCAACCAAGCCATTGGTTTGTGGGTGCTTCAATGAAGCAAAGTGTTGTGTGATGTTCAATTGCGCGCACCAATCTTTGAATGGGTTATCGCAGAATTGTTTTCCATTATTTGAGATAATTTCCCCAGGTAGCCCAAAGCGACACACAATATTGTCCCACACGAAGTGTTTTACCTGGTTGCTAGTGATGCTCACCAATGCTTTTGCCTCAATCCACTTTGTAAAGTAGTCTATGGCTACTATGAGGAATTTCAGCCCTCCCGTTGCAACTGGGAAAGGGCCTGCGATGTTAATGCCCCATTTATAGAACGACCATGGTGAGGTAATGGGGGTTAACTCCTGTTGCGGTTGGCGTAGAATTGGCCTGTGAACTTGGCAATTACTGCATTTTTTTATCATATCTCACGCGTCGCGATGCATAGTAGGACAATAATATCCTGATCGCAGGGCGCGCGCCACAACGGACCGTGGTCCCGAGTGCATGCTGCATGATCCAGCGTGAATTTCACGGAGTACATAATCTGCTTGAAGAGGTCCAACACATCGGAGCCAAGGTTGTAGGAATGAACGTCGATATAGGATGCCATCTCGTAGTTCAAATCTCTGCGCTGTGCGCCGCACCCTTCGAGCGTCCTTCTGATCTTGTGGTAAGATTCCTTTGCTTATAAATTCGATGATAGGTGTCATCCACGTGGGATCCTGTTCTTCTATCACCGTGGATACTTCCATCTCCAAGATTGATTTCTTTTTTAGAGTTTCTGCCAGTACCTGTTTTGATAGGTGCGCAAAGCTTGTAGATGCGATCTTACTAAGCGCGTCAGCTTTCCTGTTGTCTCCTCTAGGTACTTGTTTGATTGTGAACCTATCAAAGCTCTGAATTAAAGACTTGGTTTTTTCAAGGTATTGGGTCATATGTTCATCCTTGGCTTCATATTCACCTAACACATGGTTAGCTACTAGCCTGGAATCTACGTTTGCTTCTAGGTTGCGTACACCCATTTGAATTGCAATGCGCAGTCCAGCGAGTAGGGCTTCATATTCTGCTTCATTGTTTGTGGCTGTGAATTCAAAGCGCAGTGCGTAGGTGAACTCCATCCCCTCTGGATCAGTAAGGATAAGGCCTGCGCCTGATCCATCCATGCATGAGGATCCGTCTGTAAATAGAACCCATGGTTCTTGTAACTCTATCTTGCCTGTTGAAGGTGGGGTATCGGTATCTGGCTTTTCAACAATAAAGTCGGCTAATATCTGCCCCTTGATTGAAGGCGTGGCCTATACGAGATGTTATACTCACTCAACAACACACTCCACTTTTGTAGCCGTCCTGATGCGTCAGGTTTATAGATAACTTGTTTGATGGGCTGGTCCGTGATCACAGTTATTGTGTGTGCCTGAAAGTATCTGCGCAGTCTTTTAGCTGCGAATACTAGAGCTTAGACCAGCTTTTCCATGGCGCTGTAGTTAGTCTCTGTTTTCTTCAGTGCCTTGCTTACAAAGTATATGGGTGTTTGGACGGAGTTCCTATCTGTCAATAGTACTACGCTAATTGCTCCATGGGTTGCAGATAAGTACATAATCAACTCTTCCCCTGGTCGTGGTGCGACAAGTTTGGGAAGTAATGCCAGATGCTGTTTTAGCTGTTGGAAGGCTTCCTCTGCTTCCTCAGTCCAATGAAAGTCTCCCTTTTTTGTGCACTTCATGAGTGTTTTAAAGAGAGGGAGTGATTTGTCTGCTGACTTGGATAAAAAACGGTTTAGCCCATCTAGCTTTCCGTTTAATGACTGGACTTCTTTCAGTGTCCGCGGTGAGGGGAGATCAATGACAGCTTTTGTTTTTTCTGGGCAAGGCTTGAAGCCGTCAGGTTCTATTAGATACCCAAGGAACATGCCTTCTGTCGCGCCAAAGGTGCACTTCTTGGGATTTAACTTTATGTTTATTTTTCCCAATGTTTTGAACATTTCCTCGATGTCGCGTACCAATTCTTCCTCTGTGTGACTCTTGATGACAAGGTCATCAACGTAAACTTCCAAGTTGCGACCTACTTCTTTTTCAAAAGCCATATCCACTAATCGCTGGTATGTTGCGCCCGCGTTCTTTAGACCAAAAGGCATTTTTGTGTAGCAATAGACCTCTTGACTTGTGTGGAAGGCTGTTTTTTCTTCATCCTCCTCTGCCATTTGAATTTGATGGTACCCTTGGTATGCATCTAGGAAACATTTAAAGGGATATCCGCACAGGGATTCTACCTTCCAGTCTATCTCTGGCAGTGTGTAGCAGTCCTGTGGACATGCTTTATTGAGGTCCGTGAAGTCCACGCACATCCTCCAACTGCCATCACTCTTCTTTACCATCACTGGATTAGAGAGCCAGTCGTGATAGTAGACTTCGCGCATTATACCTGCGTCTACAAGCTTGTGTACTTCTTCCAGGATGGCTTTTGCGCGATCTGGAGCCTGGTCGCGCTTCTTCTGTCGTATTGGGGGATATCCTTGTCGGATTTGTAGCTTGTGCTTCGTAATAGAGCGTGGCACTCCGGTCATGTGCTTTGGTTCCCACGCAAAGATACTTAGGTTCTTTTGCAAGAGCGCGCACACAACTGATTTACCTTTGTCAGATAAAGATCCTCCAATCGATATTTGTTGATCTGGGTAATCAGGATGAATGGCGACCTTTAAGTTTGGTATTTTTGCTGCGCGCTGTTTTGGAATATGCTCCACCTCACTGGTTACAGCGTTGCATTCTTTAGGTGGCACTGTGGTATTGTAAAGGGTGACAATACCTCCTTCTATTGGAAATTTGAGCATCCCATGTGCTGTGGATGGTACAACGCGCATGGATGATATTCCAGGTCTCCCAATGTTGCCGTTGTACGGTGAAGGAGACTTGATTATCATGAAGTTTATCTACGTTGCTGTAGAGTATTGTGCATCACCTACAACTACGAGTAAGCGTAATTGCCCCATAGGCCATATCTTTTCTCCTGTGAAGCCAGTCAGCGACGTCGTGGCTGGTATCAACTGACTTTGTATCTCAGGTCGTAGCCTTTTAAAGCAATGTTCATACAGAATATCTGCGGATGCTCCTCCATCGATATACATGCGGCGGATGTCATGTCCCCCAGTATGTATCTCAATGTTCAGTGGCTCTATTACTGCGTTGTCCGCGGCTAGAGTGGGGAAGGATATCTCATTTTCTGAAGAGAACTTTTGACTGACTTTTTGTTTTGTCTTGCGTTGCCATGGCTGTATCATGTAGATGATGTCTGCTTTATCTTTGGGAGGCTCTTTCTTGCCTCCATTCCTTTGCTTGTCCTTCCCTTCTTTAATGTTCTTTACGAGGTGATCCATTCTACCCCCCTTTACTAATTTTTCAATTAGTTGTCGTAGCTGGACACACTCGTTGGTTGTATGGCCCTTTTGGCCATGGTATTCGCATTATCCATTCCCTATACGCTTGTACTCTGGGGTGCGCATTGGTGGAGGTTTTGGGAAGTTTGCGCCTTCTGTTACAAATATTTTCCTCGGAGTCTTTGTGAGGGGGTATACTTGTCATTATCTCGTCCACTTCCCTGGCTGCGATAATTCTTGCTGCGGTTGCTGCTCTGATCATTGGATTGTCTCCTAGGCTGTTCTTGCTGCCTATAATTTGAGTAGCCTTTTTTACTGTCCGCAGCGGCTGCTTCTCCTTGGATGAAGGATCTTGTGCGCTTCATTAGTTCATCGAAGGTTTGGGGAACCTTGTCGTTTAACTTCCTAATGAGTTCTGGGTTATTGATCCCATTCATGAACCCTGAAATTTTTAGGACTTCGGGACACGCCTTGACATGTATACATTCATCTTTAAAGCGTTCCATATAAGCGCTAGTTGATTCCCCTTGACGCTGTTTTACTCTGGCTAATTCAACGGCGTTTTTAGCGCACTTCTTTCTTTGGGTGAAGTTTAAGCGGAATGCTTTTCGCAACTCTTCAAACCCGCCTATGCTCCTTCGTGGAAGCTTGCTAAACCAAGTGCGCGCATTCCCTAATAATGTGGAGTTAAACATATGACACCACACAGGTTGTGGCCAATTTTCGATAGTAGCAGCGGATTCAAAAATTTTTAGGTGGTCATCAGGATCACCCGTTCCATCATATGTTTTAACATTAGTGGGCATGCGCCTTTTCTTATGATCAGAGTAGTCGCTGATGCGTCGTGTAAATGCATCAACTTTCCGGCGATGCCACGGAAGAGATATGTCTTCGTCTTCTTCCTCGCAACGTCTTCCTCTGGACTTCCAATATCCTGTTTCTTTATCCTC